>JAJKFI010000008.1:22560575-22599378 GCA_029204185.1 Lerista edwardsae
CCAGTTTCAACCAGTTCTGGAGTGTGTGGTGTGAAACTGCAACACCCGGAACCCTCTCTGTCGCTGCCCACTCCCTGGCCCGCCCGTGACATCCTCCCAGCACTTTTCACTGTAACCAAATATTCCTATTACAGAGAGCAGAAGAAGTTAACATGAATTGTGGCACCAGTGAAAAGCTGTTTTAGCACAACTGCTAAGACCCTGAGCAGGACTGGGAAACATCTCCCAGTTCCTGAAGGGGGACACCAGATGCCTCCACCTTTACCTGGTTCTGCTCTCATCCAGTGGTCTTCAACCTTTTTCATTCCTGTAAGTTGTCGCAACACCACAGCTGAGGCTTTGTGACCCCATTGGGGGCCCGGCCCCAAGGCTGAAGAACATTGTTTTATGGCATTCCTGCTGGTTTATTTTGCGACTTGCACTGTTAATGTTTAACATTTTTATTATATCTGTTCTCTCTCTCTCTCTCTCTCTCTCTCTCTCTCTCTCTCTCTGTGTGTGTGTGTGTGTGTGTGTGCGCGCGCGTGCATGGTATGCTTCTTGCTACTTCATACGATTCTGCTTTTGCTAGTCATGGGAGGAGAACTATGAAGAGTACTGCAAGCCCACTCCCCCCCCCAAAATACCCTGTCTTCTTGACAGTTCTTCTTCTACTCTAACTCCCCAGATTTCAGCAGGCATCACTTAGGTGGCTCAAGCATATCTTGGCGAGCGTGAGAACTAGACACAAGCAGCAGCTGAGCACAATTCCAAGGTGGCTGTTTTCACTTTTAAAGCTCTGAAGATTCCAGCTTCTGTATACCTTCAGGGGCATCTTTTCCCAGGTCTCTCTCTCTCTCTACTAATTAAGGGCACCTGGAGAGGCTTTGCTTGGCATCCCCCACTTACAAATCTGAGAGGATACACAGCAGGGCCTTCTCCATTGTGGCACCTACAAATTCCTTCCCTTGAGGGATTAGACTTTCCCCCTTAAAAATAGCTTCGACCAGCAACTGAAGCCTTTGTTGTTGCCAAAGTCTTTTTTTATATGAGAGGTCTAGATGTTTCTGTATCATATCATAGGAACCAATCATTGGAAAGGTAACTGAGAAACCTTACAAAAAGTAATAGCTAGCTCTTGATTTGAAAGCAGAGATTCTCTAGAAGCTGAATTCTGTGCCAATTACAAGTTTCTGTAAGTTTTCTACAGACCTGCAGCTGACAAAAGCAAGTCACTTTGCTACGCAGTTAGATTATTTGCGAACTGGTCCACAATACTGCTGATGGCTCTCTCCTCTGGATATAAACAGACAATTCTTATCCCAAGGCCGACACGGGGGAAGGGGGCCTGCATGCCCTGTGTACTCCGAAAGTCCTTTTTATAGGCCTTGTAGGGACACACCACCTGGCCAGTTGCTGTCTGCAGGCCATACTCACTATCTCTGGATGCGGGCGACAATCGTGTTGAAAGCAGCCTGAACGTCAGCCATGGAGCAGGTGGAGACAATGGGCTGCTTGTGCTCTTGGAGCTGATCACAGAGATACTGTCAATACAAAACCAGACACATGCATTTGAAGGCATACAGGGGAGCTAACCTCTGGGTCAGACGGCCGACCCACCTAGCCCAGGCCACCTCCTATAACTGACTGTGACCGCCCCACCCCCACCCCCGCCCCAGAACCTGCTCAGGAAAAGGTCGGAACAGTCTTGTGACTGGGCCAAGCAGTGCCAGGGACTCCACAATGGGGGCAGCTTTTCTGAAAGGCGAATGATGAATATTTGGCTGGGACTTTGTGCTTGAAACCAAGGACAAGTTCATTTCTCCAAAAATAAAAACTTCCGGTGCATCAAAATTAGTGCTTTTATCAATCACATGGGCAGGAGGCAGGACTGAAAGAGTGCGTATAATGGCCTATGGGGTCCAAATGTCAGAAAGCTTCCTGCCCCAAATGAGCAGGTGTATAGGCAGACAAGTGCAGGACTGGCACAGGTCTCTTGCTCCCCAATCTGGGGATCCCCTGAGCCTGTGCCCTGCATTTGGCACCTCAAGCTTTTGGCAGCTTTTGCAGAACTCTCTCTGCCCCATGATTAGTGTTCAGGGCACGGGTGAAAAATAGATGAATTGTCAATGAGCAGGTGGAAGATGCTCACTGAAAAATGGAGGTGCTTTTTTGACTGTAGAAAGGGGACTGCAAAACGGAACAAGGCCAGGCCATCATTAGGAGCCAGGAGAGAAAGCCAGATAGCTTTCCTTGAGGGCTAGAAAGCTTATGAATTATAATTATAAATTGAGCCACGGGAGTTTTGTTGATTACTAGTAAAGGTTTTTACACTTTGAGGTCATCCTGAGAACCTATTTCAAAGGGAGAAGGAGCCAAGTTGGTGAATATACAGTACACGGATCGAGCTTGGGAGGAGGACCACGTTTTCTCCTAGGCTGACTTGGTGAAGGCCCTGGACAGTATTGCTGGTGACATCACTGGCTCCCCCCAGGGCAGGGCACTCAGCACGCACTTGGGTGGCACCAAGGCTTTCCGGTCCAAGTTCGGAGCTCTTTACCTGGCCTTGCCATTCAGTGATGTTCACCAGGATGATGCTCTCTGGCAGTTGCTCATCGGACACCAGTATCTGATTGAGCTGGTCATACACAGACTTCCGGGGCACCTGCCACAGAAAAGCAAAGAAGATGGAGGACCACAACATTCCCCTTGGGAAGAAAACCCGCCTGGCCCATGACCCTCCTCCTCGCTTCCAGGAGACCCCGTCACCCCCCAGGAAAAGAGCCTTCCTGTCCCCAGGAGCCTGACCTGGCTGCTCTGCCGCGAGTCGGGGCTGCTCTCGCTGTCCAGGCTGCTGGTTCGGTCCCCCTGGCCCTTGGAGTTCTGCCGGTCCTTGACCGACATGCTGCGGGGTCGCCACAGCTGCTTGTTCTCCACTTTGCTGAAAGGCAAGGAGCAGAAGGGATACAGTGCAGGACTTTGGGGTGCAAGGGCTCCACCTGACTATGGAGCAAGCAGGGGCGCACCCCCATGTCAGCAGCGACAGACCCAGGCCCAGAAAGGGCTGCCAAGACCACGAGACGTGTCCTGATGGTGGCTATGGCTTCGAGAGCAGAGAGTCACAAAGTCTCTTGCCGTCTTAAAAAACAGACTGCACCTCCCTACTTATCAGTGTGCCAAGGGAGAGTTGGAAAGGTGTCAACAGAAACACACACACAGGCTGGCTCTCAAATTAACTCAAATGCAACTAATCAGTCTTTGTGGTGCTTGCAGTCATTTGTCTTCACATCAACCTACAATGCAGGTTAGGCAGAGAGATGCAAACAGCTCTACAAACAGCCTGCTCCTCCCCCTCTCCATTCCTCCCACTGCCTGCCCCACCCAGCCCAGAGCCCGGTTACCTGCACTTCTGCTGGCAGCAGACTGTGGCAGCAGAGCTCCGACAATTGCTGCCATTCGTGGTGGCAGCTCAGGAATGACTCTGATATGTAATGGCCACTTACGGAACAACAGAGCCGCTGTTCCACTGTTGTAAAGCCCTTTTAGGAGTGGACTGCCAGTTGACCACCAAGGGAGCCTCACAGCCAACTCTGCATCCAGGCCTCACACATGCAAAGCCAACTTCTGCTCCCTGGCAGATGGCGGTGTGGCCAACAACTTCCATTCTACCACCCTCAATGGAGGAGGCCTGCCTTACCTGGGGGAGACCGTGGCTGGGAACTCGGGCTTGCTCGCATTGCTCAGCTGCGCTAGCCTGTCCACGTTGCTCTCCTTCACGGCGGTCTCTGCTGCACCTCCTGGGCAGGATTCATCCACCTCCAGTTCCTGAGGGAATCCACAGAAGGTATTGCTTTAGTTGGGTTCTAAAAGAACGTCAAGCGGCTGGTGCACTGGCAGGTGCCCCCATCAAGGTGGAAGTCCAACGTTCACAGAAACGTCGAACCTCCTTACTCAGTTCCACTCCTTGAATCACCAGGCAAAAACCTGTCCCTCCCGAAGCCACCCAGGCACACTGCGCAGCAGAACACCCGGAAGCAGAAGGGAAGCGTATGAAGAGGGTCAGCGCTGGCAACGGTGTATGTGTTGGGGGTGAGGCGAGGGACCAGCACAACCAAGCCAGAAGGAGGACCCCACTGGGTTGGGCCAAAAGGTCCACACGGTCCAGCGTGCCATTTCTCAGATTCCCTTGGCAGGGCTTCAAGGCAGCAAGTTTGTCCTGCTCTCGCTCCCAAGCAACTGGTGTCCAGGGCCTTGGATGCTCCGGGAGTAACCTCCAACTTCAAAGGGGCACCATGGCCCCCCCCTTTTGTTAGACAAGCCTCAGGGAAGAAGCGAGTGCAGGGAATGCAGCTTCTCAAAAGCGCACCACTGCAGACACCACCATTCTCCAAATGGAAAGACCCTCACATATTGGCCTGGCTCTGCATCGCCCCCTCCCCGCCCCCACGTGCCCCATCCAGCCCACTCCCCTCAACTCTCCTTTTGTCCCTAGCGAGAAATGATTTAAATCCTTGGGGTGGGGGCATAGAGCGCAATTTGCCACACAACAGCACAACCTCCGCACACATGGAAGAGACGGTTGATTCTGGAGAGCACCCTCGGCACACTCCCCTCGCACACCCAGAGTGAACATCTTCATCATGCTTCTAGCCTACGTTTTGCCCCCAGGTGGACCTCTCAGATGCTGATAGGAAAACATTTCAAAATTGCAGGAAGGGTTGTGCAGTGCAAGAATTTATCTTGTACCCCCCTGGACATAATGCTGCTTGTGATCTTTTTACTGCTGCTTATTGTGTTTGCGGCCTGTTGAAATAGGTTGATTTAAATGTTTTGATTTTTATATTGTTTTTTTATGATAGATGGCATTTTATGCATTTTTGCTGACTGCCCTGGGCACTGAAAGTAAGAGGGAAAGGCAGGGTAGAAATGTATTTCATAAATACAAAAATAATTCGGGGAAAAAGTGAGGTCAGTTTCTGGAGACAGCATCTATCCATCTCCCCACGAGTTTCCAAATGCTCAGGCCTACAATGCACTGCCCTCGTGTGGCCTGAGATAGCATTGCGACCCACGGCAAAGGGCAGCGCTTGCCCACAGCAGCTACCAACAATCCCCACTTCATTCTCTTTGGGCACAACACAAAATGCAGAAAGCTTTCCTACAACAGGCAGGCTCCCATTCTGTCAGGATGCTCCCATGCCAAATGTGGAAAACCAGCCATCTGTTTATGGCAAGGGTTGGCAACCTTTTGTTAAAATGAGCTGGACATTTGGCGATTATGTCATTGCCGAACCTCCGGGTTGCCAAGCACCCAGAAGCGGCTGCACAGTGCTTGACTTGGGATGCAAAGCCTCCCAAGTGTGCTGTGTGCCAAAAGGGGCATGGAAGTGCTGCCTGCCTTGGATCGCAGGCGCATCTTCCAAGCTGAGTTTTGCATAAGCCAGATAATTTGGGTGGGTGGACTGCCTCTGGTCTGCAGGTCGTAGGTTGCTGACCCCTGGTTTTTGGCATTGAATACTAATTTATGGCTGTAAGCTGCTCTGGGAAAGAGCTAGATCTTTAAAATAAATAATAAAAACAAGTAAGTGCTCTGCTCTCACCATCGTGTTTATATGCTGCAAAGGAGGCGGGCACTGCTGTGGACTGCAAGGGGCACATGAGAAAGTATCCAATGCCCCCACCCAAACAAGTACATATGAGACTACCTGAAGCCAAATCAGTCCATTGGCCAGTCGAGCTCAGTACTGTCTGCACTGACCATGGGTCTCTGAAGATGCTGCCAGCCAGGAGACCTTCTGTGCACGACAAAGCATGTGCTCTACCACTGAGAGACAAGCCCTCACCAACAAGAAGGCCACTATTAGCATAATACAGTGATACTGATGGAAACGTGCCCAACAACGTATGAACTCAGAACTCCTGGCATACAAATCTAGTGTGCCAACTCCTGCGCTATGGCGCCTTAGACAGGCGACATGCAGGGATGCCTCCAGCCTAAACAGGGCAACTTTCAAAGGTGAAACCTTTCCAGGAAAAGTCACAACTGAGGGTGACAAGCTGCACTCACCATGGCAGCCGTTTCCATGGCGGTCTCATCTTGAGTGTGGGGAGTACCCACTTTCCGCTTCTCTGCTTCTCCCTGAGCAAGTGGGGGGGGGAGATAAAGAGGCGTGGAGGAGGAGGAAAAAGAACAGGTTAGACTCTGACATGGACATCTGATCTGAGCATCCCCAAGAAGGGGGCAACGGCAGGATGGTTGCAAGGAAAGGAAACATCAACGTGACGCTTTGCTCTCGCACAGACCAAGGCACCAGAAGCAGGTTCGGCTAACCCAGGAGAGGCCTCGTGGGGAAAACCACAGAGCCCCAGCACTGCAGGGACACTGGAACGCCCTGGCCTGGCCCTAGACCCACCTCTCCTACACCGGGAAAGGAAGCAGCGCATCCAGAAAAGACAGGAAAGGGGGAGAGAAACAGAGCAGGGATCACTCAGGACAGCACGTCCAGTCCTGGCAAGCAGGCCCAGGCCGACAGCTCGCTAGCGGAGGAGGAGGAGGAGGAGGAAGAGGAGGAAGAGGAAGAGGAGTAACTCACAGGGCTGCCCGACTCTCGCTCCTGCCCTTTCTGGCCGTGCAGACTGCTGATCTCAGTCTGGGAACCAGAGTGAGAGACGCCCTCAAAGAAGCGCCTGCAGAAGAAACAGACGGACGGACGGACAGAGAGACAGACAGACAGAAAGAGAGGTGAGGAGGAAGAAGTCACCATAACCCAGCGTGAATCCCTCCCCATCCTCGGTCCCCACAGAGCACCCCAGGCAAACCCATCACCAAAGCCCAGAAGCCTTTTCGCAACACAAAAAGACAGACGGGGGTGGGGTGGGGTGGGGGGGAGAGGTGGCAGGTGCGGTTGAGCAAAGTAAAATAGTTAAAACTTGCAGCGGAGGAAAAACACGACAGAGCAAAGCATCTCTATTTTTGGTCACAAGGACTTGCAACCCCCCCCCCCAAATCACCATCAGCTAGAATGGTCAGAGCTGGACAGTGTAAATCACAGACAAAGACAACTGGATGTCATTCTTTTAGACAGTCAGATCGATCACAAAAACAAAAAAGAAAAAACCCTGAAGTAACAAAAAAGCCAGAGGGAGGGAAGCAAAGGTAGCTGGATCTCCTTTAGCTCAAGTTTGCAGCTGGATCTTAAGTCAGATGCACACCGCGTGCTGCCAAGCACCAAGGACCAGTCTGGCCACTGGATTGACCTCTGCATGGTATCAGAAATAGTGCTGGCACCCAGGCAGCCCACAGTACCGTTTCTGGGGTTTTAAGATGTCAGAGGCAGAGCCTCAACAGTTCCCCTCACCCTGTTCTTCCCACTGTGTTGGAGCGACAGATGCAACTTTGTTATCAGGTCCAGGGGAAACAAGCAAGGCCTCGAGATGCAGAAGAGGCAGGAAAAGACAAGTTCACATCCAAACTCAGGTCAACAGATCAGCCACAGAGGACTACAAAACTATTGAGCTGCCCAAGTGTCATCAGTCGACAATCACAACAACAAAGCATTTCAAGCAAGAAGGCCAGCCTCCAATATGGCCTGGCGATGGCCCCCTCAAGATGAGGGTATTTGGGAGAAGGAATCCCAGCTCATGGCAATAACTGGGACCTTTCCCACAGGCACAGGCTCTATAAAGAGAATTCAGCAGGCTTGTAAACACTCAGTTCCCCAGAAACCTGCGGTGAGTAAGAATTGCTCCAGGTGATCAGACAGGGAAGCCTATGTAAAACGGAAGGACAGTGACTCTTTGTAGCCATCACTGAGCAGCAGCTGGTACTCAGAAGCATATGCGGCAGGTAGATTTAACACCGTTGTGAGGTTATTTGCAAGGTTCAAAGGACAAGGCCATCGTATACACACGTGTACACCCCTTCATCATCTGCACACAAAGTTGGGTGCCCTTCCTAAAAGCATCTCCACTATAAGGAACACCAATTTGGCGAGAGTCCGACAAAGCCAATGAGGAGGCCCTTGTCAAGCACCTGATGACCGGAGATTATTATGAATGGTGTAATTTAAAAACTACATTAAGCAAGCACAGAGAGCCCTGCTGGATCAGGCCAAAAGCCCCCCCCCCCCAAGCCAATAGCATCTGGGTTTCCAGAGTGGGCGACTGAATACCCCCAAGAAGCCACAAGCAGGAGACAAAGATGGTGACTCTCCTCTGAGAGTTGCCCTCTCACAGGAGCCAACTTTCTCTTTCTGAACAAGGAGCTTCCACTTCTTTTGCGAGCAGCAGCGGTTGATAGACCCCCCCCCCTTTTCCATGCAGTTGTCTAATCCTGTTTCAGATCCAAAGGCCATCACCATGAATGCCAAAAATTAATGAGGTGCTCTGCCAAAGAGGACTTTTGTATTTCCTGCCATTCCATTTTGTTAGGTGACCCCCTAGCCTTACACCAGGGCACAACCATTGCCTCTAGTAATGTTCTCCACACTGTGTCTAACCTCATACATCTTTATCAGGGCTCCCCTCCCACCCCGAGACATCTCACTTTCCTCAGACTAAGAAGTCCCGAACACTTTAGCTTTTCCTTGGAGGGAAAGTGCTCCAACCTCCAGGGATGACCCATCCGTGAGACCCAGGGACGGGACTGGTGAGGGGGGCCTGCCCTCCACCCACAGACTCACCTCCACTGCTCCTCCCGCCCCCCATTCCCTGGTCTGGTCTTGCCTCTCCTCCACACTTCCTCTCCCTCTCCATGCCCCCTCCTGCTTCTCCAGTCCAGGAATGGAAAAAGCAGAAGGAGGCACCACCACCAAGTAAGAAAGAACAGCATTTGAGAGGCTTTGGGTTGGCCCGGCCAACCTCCCCAATCACTGGGGCTGCCTTCCCCTGCACCTTCTCCAGCTTTACAATATCTTTTGAGATAAGGATATAGAGGAGACATGCAGAGTGAAACACACACACATACAGTGACTGTGTCTTAAATTATCAACCCAAAGGCTACCCTTTGGGACAAGGACAAGGCCTGCCTCACAGGACAAAACAATAATGTAAACAGCCCCGAAATGAGGCAACTTGGCCTCTCTCTGGCAGGCGATGAGATAGGTTGTCTTGTTCCCACAGTGATTTTTTCTATCCCTCCTCTGCATGCAAGAGGGCTGCTTCTGAAGGAGGGGTGAATGGACAGGAAAGTGACAGCCTCTTCTCGGCCACTGCAATTGCCACAGAGGTGCTTTGCTGCTCCATCAATCCACACTGGTCTGTAGCAGCTTTACGCAGGCCTCTCTATCAGCCTGTCAAAGCCAAGGTCAGCCTCAAGTTATCAGCATCTATCACAGAGCTGCTTTATAGCCCCAAACCTCCCTTTTGCTAGCAAATGAATCAAATGCAGAAGCTGTGCCTCATAAGTCACTGGCTCACGCCCTGGTGTCAGGGTGCCAAATATCCCAGCTACACCATGGAAAAGAAAGCAGAAGTCCTGTTGGAGCACAGGGACGAGGCAGGGCGTTGCCTTGCTGTTGCAGAGGGAGGTGGTGGCCTTTGGAGTACAAGGGCCTGTGGCATAGGAAATGAAATGGTCTCATTGCCCCGGCCCATGGAGCCAGAGATGGGTGAGCCTGTCTTTCTCTGGCCACTCTTACCTCAAGGTAGGCTTGGGAGTGCTGTGGACACTTTCGTTATCCTCAATCTCAGGGCCGCTGTCACTGTTGTTACATTCCTCGAGGCTATCGTAAAGCAGACCCAGGTCTTCCTCAGCTTCTTGGGTCTGATCCACTGGGTCAGAATCCAAAACCTGGAGGACCAAAAGGGAAAACAAGGTAATAGCCACTATTCAGGGTGATACTCCATTCTCTGGAGACAGACGTTTGTGAACAGGTTGCCCAGCCAACAGTGCAACACTGGAGTAAGTCCTCTGGAGGCAGGACTGCCCCTTTAAACGCAAAACACCCTTAAATGCAAAAGTCCTTTTATGGCGTTTGGGAGAGGGAATGAGATGGGATGATGCAAGCCAAGGAAATTTCTGCCTATGCAACTCAACCTTGCCACGGCTCCCATTCTCAAGACTCCGTCAACTTAGCAAGTACCAGAGTCCGTACAAAGTTACCCACACAAGCAGTTTTCAGAAGGGAGCCACAAGGGGTACAGCCAATCCTTGCAGAAATGTACAGTCCACCGCCAGTCACCTACCAACAAGCTATGACTTTCTTTTTAGGGCTTTTGAAAAGTACAGCTCCTCAAAGAAACCAAGGAGCCCTTTTACAAGTGTGTATCCTTTATATCCCACCATGTGGGACGTGGTGGTGCAGCGAGTTAATCCGCTGTTGCTGGGCTTTCAACCGCAAGGTTGGGAGTTCGAGACTGCATGACGGAGTGAGCTCCCGTTGCTTGTCCCAGCTCCTGCCAACCTAGCAGTTCGAAAGCACCTAAAAAGTGCAAGCAGATAAATAGGGACCATTTCGGTGGGAAGGGAACGGCGTTCCGTGCGCTACGGCGTAGAGTCATGCTGGCCACATGATCCGACAAAAACGCCGGCTCTACAGGCTTTGAAACGGAGATGAGCACCACCCCCTACAGTCGGTCACAACTAGACCATTCGGTCGTGGGGAAACCTTTACCTTTTTTTTATCCTTTATACATAACTTATGCTGCAACTTCAGGCTGGTTCATGTCACTTGATTTCACTAGACTTGATGCCAGGCACTGAGTCTGCACTCAGTACCATCTTCATTGCATTTGAGGAGTTGAGAAATTTCTACCTGCAGTGTCCCATTCACATACTTGATGTTGTAGTCATCAAGAGTGCGTGAATCTGGACTTGGGAGCAACATAAAAGTTTCCAAATCCCTCAAGCTGATTCTTTTTTGGAAAAAAAAAACTGCTTCATAAAAGAAACTGAAGAAGAACTGATAGCTGACGGTCTTCCTGAAATATGTTATAATCTTAGCAACTCCTTTGGCCTCTCTTGCATTCTGAACTATATCTATGCACTATGTCTGTTGCTAAGCACAACCAACGATACCATCAAATAAAATATCACTGAATTTGGGGATCAGAAAGATCCCACCCTGCCTATGAAGCCCAATGCATCCAGCAGCAAGGAAACACCAAAGCTTCCTGTTAACTCACACATTTTATTCCTACTTGCACAAGGAATAAAACACAACCCTGCCCAGATTGGGTTGCAGGATGAAAGCAGAATACTGTACAGGTGTGCCCCAGTATTCACTGATTTGGTATCTATGGTTTCAGTTATTCATGGATACCATGGATACTGGGACACCTTTTAAAAGATAGGAGAAACAATCTCTTTTTTAACCTTGTTACAGCAAAACCACTGACGTTCCCCTGTTTTTAAAAAGGCGTCCCCAGAATCCACTGTTTCAGGTATCCATGGTGAGGTCCGGAAAGGAAACCCCAGTGGATACCGGGGCATGCCTGTACTTCAAAATGTACTTCCTTCATAATTCTGACCAGGTGGCTAATGCAAATTCATAATCCGCTGCAGAGTCCAACAAACCACCACAATGAATGCTGTGAAATATTCCTTCCTACTCCTCTGTTGTTGCAATCTGATAGAGCAGTGGTTCCCAAACTGTGAACCATGATTCCTCGATGAGCTGTGGAAACCAGCCAGAGGAGCTGCAGAAGCCTCGTGAAAAGCCCACCATCCTATACAGTGTTTCTCAAACTGTGAGTTGGGACCCACTAGGTGGGTCACACAGCACCTAGGACAGCCATATTGAAAATATGGGAAGATGGGATGCTGGAAAGGGCCCTCAGGCTGTGTGGTTATTTTACTTGTGTCATGACTGTAATAGGCTTTTCCCCCTTTCATGGCTATAATAGGCTTTTCCCCCCTTTCTGATTCACTTCGCTATTGGAAAATGGCTGAGAAATAACCCAACTTATTGCTGTATTCTTTGGCATCACAATGACGGCACTTCTGGTCATGGCATCGGTTCCGGAAGGTGCCTGAAAAACTGTTATTCGAAAGAATGGATTCGGATGCCAAAAAATTTGAGAACCACTGATGTATAGGATTGTAGCCCTATTGGGGAGTTGCAGCCAGTGGCCCAGTAGGTCAAGGGAACCACCAGTTGAAAAACTTTGGGGACCACTGTGTTAGAGTCAGTGCCGAGGCCCTGCCTGGTGCTGTCCTGAGACGGCACTTCTCAGCCATTCAGAACCAGGCAGCTTCTCCGGCTGTAGCCAGGTCAGGGGCCTCTGATCAATTCTATATCATCAAAGAGATGAAATTCATCCCAGAGGCTGCCCTGACCACATCTGCCAAGCTCTGCATGGATGCCTTTGATTATGACATTTCCAGTGACCCAGAGCCAGCAGAAAGACCAAAACAAAGAAAAAAAGTAACATAAATTCCATTAAAAAGGGTAATATGTTGGCCATAGGGAAGTGTCTGGCAGGAAACACACTTTTGGGCCAGAGAAGATGACATTAAAACAGCATGCTAATGGCATTTGCAGATATTACTAATGAGAAAAGCTGTGAATGCTAAATGAGGACAGGAAAATGATAGAAGGGGACAAGGCAAGAATGAAAAGGGGAACAAGGCACAGGCAGGAAATAACAAGTGAGTACAGAGCAAGAACAGGAGGCGGCAACAGGGCTAAGCTCCTTCTCATGCAGGAGATTGGGTGAGAGAGAATTCAGATCACCAGGACTATGTAAGGCCCATCTATGCCTTGGCTACAGAAATCTGAACATTGGAAGTGGCCCCCTGGCACACTGCACCAGTGGTTGGTTAAGTCCCCCACTCCCTCTTGTGACTGGCAGTAGCTCTTGAAGGCCGCAAGCAGAAATCAGTCCTAACTGTTGCTAACTGCAGATGCTGGCAAACTGCACCTGGGAGACTGCCACTGACGTTATGTGAACCCCATGCTCCACCACTTGGATTATGGCCCTCCCAACATGCACCATACACCTTTTTCATTAGTTTATGGTGCATCTGCTGTGTCCCTTGCTAACTCTGTAAAACAGCTGACCAGACATCCAGCACATTGCCTCATCTCCCAGAGAAAACAACATGGCATGTCAGGGCCCCATCATACTCTGAAAAACGGAGTGCGGCTCCCCAGGGGACACTGAAAGGACCGTCGTCCAGGCATCTTGTCTGTGGAAAAGCTCAGACGAGAAAAGCAGACACACAAAAATAAGAGGACTAGCTACACAACTGACAGGGACAGACTAATAATTTCTTACCTCATCAGTCACTTTAAACCTCTTCAGCAGGGCAACAAATTTCTGCTTGAAGTTTGGTTGCTAAAGCAAACAGGAATGAAGGGGAAAGACATCAATGAGACTGCCAGAGGCCTGCCACTTCCCAGCTGCTCCTGCTAAAAGCACATGTTACAATGTGCTCCTTGTCTTACACCTTTTCCGAAGAGGAACCAGGAACCAACTCATGGACAAAGCAAACAAAGTCTCCACAAAGGGCCTCTGTGTTGCAACTTCCTACATAGGAGTCGGTTCCAACCCTATGCAGCTGTAGTGCACTGTGCCTTGTCCAGTTTTGCAAGCAACTGGTTCCCTTACACTACCTGGTGACAGAACAAGACCTAGCCCCTTCCTCCGACTTCCTCTTAACAGCCAGAGACAGATGGACAATGACAAAATATACAACCACTTAATAAACAGAGTGCTCTGGGCAGTAAACAGAACGTAGAGGCAACACTGTCTTTGCCCAGAGGGCACTCAGTCCACAAGATGATGGCAAACGGAGGGGTGTGGGGAAAGAATGACAAGGTCCATCATCACCGCAGCCTTGACAGAGCTGCCCAAAGGCATGTGAACATGGCAGACTCCTGCGTGCTACAAGTTCAGCAGGACCACCGTGCATAACAAACTATACTGGAAGTCCGCCATACAGAGACATCCCCATCAGCCACAGCAAGAGGGAAAGAAAACAGGAATCGGCACACACAGACTGGCAACATTAGGTGCACTGAATGAAAGCGTATTTGATGCTGCCGCAAAGGCAAGCCTTAAGTCTTTCTGGGAGGTCAGGCCTTTCATAGCAGTCAGGCCCGCCTAAGGGCTGAACTCAAGAGGCGGAGTTTCCAAGCAGTCATACTTTGGATCGTGCTGCATGAGAGAGTTAGGAGGAACAGCAGTTTGCCTCGTGTCATCAGGGCGAGGCGGAGGCTGTACAATCTGGGTTATTTTACAGAATTTTGTTTTGTTCAATTTGAAATTCTCCTCCAGAAACTGTTGAAGCCTGAGGGCTGAAGCAGATCTGGCCTCGGTGAGTCACCTAGGATGAGAGACCAAGTGAAAGCCACTGGTGGCCAGGAGGTGTCGCTCTGCAATTATTAATTCAGCTCAGCATCTGTTCACAACAACTACTTCAACAGTAACCCTAACTAGTCCACCCTTGCACCAAAGCCACCTCCAAAATGGCTACCAGACCTCACTTGATAGTCTCCTTCACCCCTGAAGCGTTGGAGGTGTTCATGAAATATTTACTACCCCCTCCCCAAATCCATTTCTTTGCTATTTTTGTTTTCTCTCCCCTCCTTAGTAAAAATGGCTCAGGCTTGCGTAATTTAATTCGGCTTCTGCTAGTCGTGGGAAAAGTGCTCAAGAGCAAAGCTCTCGTCTCTCTTGGTAATTGTTAGCCATTACCACTTGTTAGCTACAGCACAGCTCAACTGTCCCACCACAGTCTGTGCTCTGTTCTGCAGAGCGCCATCTGCTGGGGAAACAGAAAACCTTTCACAAATAGTCTGGTCTGCTGGAGGCATAAGGAGCTGCAGCTTCCACTTTGGAGAAACATGAAAAAGTTGTCTTTACTCTGGTCATAGATGTGGTTCTGATCATTTTCCGCCGGGCCTTCTTTGGCTTCCTCACTTCGTCCTCTTCATCGTACAAATCCTAGAGAGCAAGCCACAGCAGCATGTGAATCAGAAAAATCCTGGTGTTCCAATGCCAGCAGTTTTCAACTGGACAAGTTTTCCTGCCCTGAAAGTGCAATCATAATGATGTGTGGGGTATGTGCGTGCTGTGTAGGGAAGGTTTCTGTTCATGCAATGTGACAGAGATACCCAAAAGGCTAGGACAGCACCCAGTTGCCATCCAACAATTTCAGTAATGAAGTAGTGGTATTATTCCTGCCAGGAGTACCGACCCAGACCAGTTGCCAGAATCCCTTTTCCATATCCATCTGCTCCTCCTCTTACCCCGGGTGTCACTGCACTGGGCAATAAGTTTGCTATTTCTAGCAACCTTCTGGTAGCCCTCCAAGTGTCACTCCAGTAGGTCAGACACTTAGAACTAACTTCTCCAAGAACTATGGTCAGCAATCATGGTAAGTAGTTGTCTTTCAAACACCCCATCTACCCCAAGGCGGGAGAGGGTAGGGGGGAAGGGGACAGAAGAGAGCAGTTTAATTCTTGCTAACAAAACGCCACCTCCACTGCAAGACAAATCCACCACAAATCAAATCTCATGCCATCTCCCTCTTTCACACAAACCATCCTCTGTCACCCTCCCATTTCCTTTCTTTGCATGTTTTGAGCTATTTTACACAATACAGTTCATAGCTGCAGAGCATGGGAATTGGGCAGAAGTGAACTACTGAATCTGGAGCAAACAAATCAGCCACTGCAGGCAAAAACCAAGGAGCCAAGCAGGGCTTTGGGGGTCAAGCTCTACCCCTTGGTAGCTGGAAAGGATAATACGGGAAGGAGCCAGGTACACCACCCTTATCTCCTTGGAAGAAAGATAGGGTACAGACGGGAAAGACCCACACCTGGCCTTGTACTGCATCGTCACTGGCCTCTTGTTCAGACGAAAAACTGTCATCCTCCTCTTCAGAATAGTTATCAATATCTGGAGAACGATCTGGAACAGGAAGAGGAAGCTTCAATGACCAAATTGCCCTGGAATTAGTGAAAGGGAAGCAGAAGTGAAGGAAGAAAACAGAGCAAAGAGCTTGGATACTAAGGACTGGAAACTTGACAGCAGGGACTCACTGTAAGGATTTGGGAAGAAAGGTGGCAAAAGCAGAATGGCAGGAAAAAAGGCAAGCTTAGTGGTAGAGGCAATCTGGACGGATGGGGAAGAGGAATTGGTCAAAGATGACGGTACAAATTAGCAGACTGTGGAGAAAGGCTTTAGCAATTGATACAGAGATAATACAGGGCATTTCAATTAAACTCTACCAATATCCTGGAAGCGATGTATTTACCCGAGGCTTTGATTTTGGGACCGGAGGGAACATTCCCATCTTCATGATCAATGGGTTGGCTGGAGAGGGAGTAGATACTGATTTCAGCTACCCGGATGCTCACGTCCTTGATGTTGCTGTGCAGGCCCAGAAGCTGGCCTCCATCTGTGGGGTGCTGCATTACCTAGGTAAGGAATAGACTGTGTACAGGGGTCTTCCAGAACAGGGATTCTGGTGCCTTCCCAATGATAACAAAATACCAAATCCTGGTATCTGCGAAGACGTCTTGGACCAGACCAGGACCCTTGACAAACATTTCCTGCTTCCCATCAGCTGCCAAGAGTTCATCATTCAGAGACGGCAAAGAGCATGAAAGATCTCCAGCCTAGCTCCTCCTCTTACCTCAGCCATGTTAATGATGCCCACTGCCAGAGTCTTGTAGCCCAAAATAGTGCGGTTCTTGTACCTCTTCCTGCGCTGGAGCATGATCTGGAGCTTGTTACCATCTCTCTTCAGGAAGTGAGGGTACTACAGAGGGTGGAGGGAGAATAATTCAGATAATCAATTGCTTCTGAGAGGTCTTTTGACCAAGCTGCCTGCAGAGCATCAGAAAATCAACAGCTTAACCTCCATAAACGGCCACCATGTTTTTTCTCCCACATTTTTTTTCCTCCTCAACACCCTGGCCAAGCACTTTGCTCACCTTTGCCCCCCATCCCAAACATATGGCTGATTTGAAAAGAACCTCAGAATACCAAGCACATCATGCTTAGCACATATGGAAGACAAAGCAACTTCAACGGAATGCACATGAGAATTCCAAGGAAGTTGATAATGCCCTGCCTTCTCACGAGGCTGCAGGCATGGGTATATGAACCAGCGTACAGAGACTCCAGATTCTCTGTTTGGTGGGCAGCAAAGCACAAGTTACCTGCAATGAGAACGTCAGTTCCAGATCAGTCTGCATCAAGCCACCAGGGGGTAAAACATATTCATTAGATCGCAGGACTCTCTTTGAACCCTGTAAAAAGAACAGGAATTGCGTGTTGAGTCAATCGTGGCGTTACAAGTTCTGCTGGCCTGGCCTAAGTCCATGTAAGTAGCAAAGAATTGTTTATTTTAGGTTTAACAAAAAATCCAAATTGGTGGTTTACAAGGAAACCCTCATATCAGTGCACTGTCTGTATTGGGAGACTTTCAGAGAGCGCAGTCTTTTAAAAAAGGAAAAAAATATGCACCCCACATGCACATACATAAAAGCAAATGTTTCTCCTAATACATAACCACAACTAGCATAATCCACTGGAAGGAGTCCTCATAGCATTTCTGTGAGTTTGCATTTCTGTGAGCAAAAGGCAAGCAATGCGAGTAACTATATCCCCACCGTATTTTGATCCTCCTCTTTGTAACTCCTTGCCCCCTTTTTGGAGCCAAAAGACCTCTTAAGCTCCTTCCTTTCTGTTGCATACCCAATTCTTTTTCCCTTTGATAAGCTATGTCAACAGGCAAACAAGAAATCATCAATTTTTTTTCCAAAAAAAAAAAAAATTACAAGAAGGTGTTATTTAGGTTAACAGAGAAAACACCCTAACTGGGGGTTGGCAAAACTATGGCCCTCAAACAATGTCACCTGTGGATGACATGTGATGAAAAGATCCAAGTGCACCTGAATCACTTGCCCTCAGAGGAGGCAGAAGATTAATTGTTGCAGCAGCCTCCATTGTATGCATGAAGTGCTCAGGGGAGCCTCAATTCAGAAATTCCTAGCTGGGGCTGGCAGTTGAACAGGGCAGCAATAAAAACAAGGGCTGGCCGACCCATGAGGCAGGGTGAAGCAGCTGCTGCAAACAGCAGGCTTGAGGTGGGTGCCCTGTGCACATGCCACACCTGCCTGCAGGCACTGGGCGAGGCAGCTGCTCCTTTCATGGTCTTGCTCTGGACTGAGCCTGAAGAGAAAGAGTGAGAGAGGGGTCTGGCAGCCACTCCTGGGCCAAGCTACCGCCTTCCCTTGGCCAGGCCCAGCGGCTGTCCCCACCTCCCACTTCCTCCTCCTCTTTCTGCTTTTTTGAAGAGATGCTCCAGGCACTGCCTTGCCTCCCTCCATATGCCTCCTTTTTACTCACTTTCCAGGTTGCCTGAAGCAGCAAGGGAGAAGACATGCGATGGCCAAAGGAGAAGGAAGAAGAGGAGGTGGGGTGGAAAAGAAGAAAATGGGGGGAGGTGGAACAGGGTGGTGGTGATGACAGTGGCACATGTGCTGACATTGGCATGACTAGAGGGAGGGGGATAGCAAGGGGGTCACTACTTGTGGAGGAGACTCGGGCCAGAGCTGAACAAAACTGGCAGAATCGGCAACTGGAAAGCTTTCAATCAGCAACAGAAAGGACTTTTGTGAAATGGAGCCGTCTTGCGAACAGGCACAATAGAAGGATCTTAGCCACAGGGAAGGGCATGTCTGGATAATGCAGCCCCACAGTAAGCGCTTTCAACTCAGCTTCCAGGCAATGGCAGGAAAGCAATGCCAGATGCTGGCGTGGGGGCAGTCTTGCTCCACGACACCAGGGGATTCTTTCCGTGCTGCTCAGACACTCTCATTATTGCCCGCCAGAAGTCCTGAGAAGGCCAAAGTGAAGCAGCGAGGCCAGCCCGTCTATCTGCCTGGAGTTAAGCCAGACAGAATTAACTTGACTCAGGGCAAATAGATACAGATCTCTCATTGATAAGTGTTCTACTTCCAGCCGGATTAACAGCAACCTGGCTCGCCTGCAGGGCAAAAGGAAAAGGATTAGGCTGCGCAAGGTTGCAGAGGCTCTCGCACCTGCCCATCAAGATGCTTAGATGTTACGCGCATAATGCCCTTTTAATTAGTTTAAAAATAATATCAACCCACTGAGCGTTATCAAAGAGGGTCCCAGAATAGCATTTGATGTCTCCAGGACTCAAAGCACCAAACCTGAAGGGGGAGGAGGAAGCCTTTCTGGCTGTTGCAGTTCTAAAAATGAGAAAAGCCCCCGCAGGTAGGACAAGGTGAGCTATTTATTTCTATCATTCTGTAACACATGATATAGGACTCCAGTAAACAGGGTCAGATGAAAGCCTTGGGGTACCTGTAAAAATCATGTAGAAAGCTGTAGAAATCATGGAGTGCTTTTATTTTTCTTCAACTTCGTAATTTTCTATTTTTTTTCCTATAGAGAGCAAAGCCCATCACAGATGTTTCCTGCCGTACAGAATGGGACTTGAAACAAATCTTCGTATACCAAATTACACGAAGTTGCAGGAAAGAGCAAGAGGATAAGAAAGATCAAAGCACATGCAGTCAAAATGCAGTCTCCATGCAGATCTCCATGCAGATCTCCATGCAGTCAAAAGGAAAATGCAATAAGGACTCAATACTATATTAAATATCATGAAAGTCTGCCCATGTCTTACAAAAGGCTTTCAAAGTATCCGTTAATATCAGAGAAGGGAATCATTTTTCTGAGAAAAAGAAAAAGAAAACTTGCCTTTGAGCTAGGATGAAATTGTATTCCAGGATATGCATCTCCTATCCACACTAGCCTAACATTGTTGGGTTTCTTTTCCCCTACATGTTTGCCATCTCTGGTCATCCAGCCACAAACAGCTGGGCAATTTCTCTATTTTTTATATATATAAATATTTCTTGAAGTTGATACTTCATATCTACGTACTGAAAGATCCAGAGACACCACCCAAACATGCGAGTTGAATGTACTGCCTTTTCTTAAACCAGCTCGGATTCTGTGGGGTTTTTCTTTGTGTTATGGCAAATGTACCACAGGAATTGCTACATCTTAGAAAAGCAATCATGGATAAGCTGGCCCTTGGTCTGGTCCTGCAAGGCACCAAACAGAAGACATATTCCGGATCATTCAGTGCAGATCAGTCATGCCTCTGCTGTTAGGCAATACTGAGCACAGCTTCTTGCTCTTTAAAGTTTAACACACAACAGCTGTCGGGGGGGGGAATTAAAAACGGAGCACCCACAACTACAAACATCAGCCCACTCCATTATAGACTCATAAACATCATGGCCATGAGCTAAAAGAGCAGTAAAGGGTAACCTTCAGTGATGTCATTCAGGGGGAACGGACCAGAACGGGCGTTCCGGATCCTAACAGGCTCCGTGGCTGGTTCCGGGTTCCCGATAAGTGCCAATCAAAAGTGAGTTCCTGTTCCTAAATTATTTGAATGACACCACTGGTAACCTTCCACTGTGGACTAGGCCGTATGTGTTCTGTGAAGCCAGCAAGACAATGAAGCCAGTGTCAAGGCAATGCAAATTCCTCCTCGCATCCCCAGGGATGTTTTTAATGGTTTCTTGGCTGTCCAAAAAACAGAGTGTGCCCTGCCTCCTTTTCTCCAGGGTCCATCTACAAATTCGGAAAGAAAGAGCACATGGCATAGCTCTTCTGGGACTGTACCACTTCAAACTGAATTTGGGAGAGATTCCTCTACAGACAAAAACACCTTGCACATATAACATCCACATGCCACAGATTTTTTGACACGAGGGAAGATTCATATATGCAACTTCACCGGCATTCCAAATTAGCAGAGTCCCAGAATGTTGATTCATGCGCTTTTGCTGAATATGTAGAATCTGTTTTCAATCCCACAGTGACACAACAAACTGGTGTGCATGACAAATGTTTCATAGGTGACTGATGACAGGAAAATCCAGCGGGACCAGACACCCTATTTTATGGACCATTCTGCTCCAATCTGTCTCAAAGATTGCCAGATCGTGACATCCCCTCTGAAAAAACGCACCACCTTGACCAAGTACCCTTAGCAGTCCCAAACTCTTAGAAAGGTGACAAAATTTGCCCTAACAAAGGACAAGACCAGTGGTGGAATTCAAATAAATTAACAACTGGTTCTATGACGTCATAGCTGGAGCCAAAAAAAACCCGAAGCCAGTCGAGGTAAGCGAGTGGGCGGGGCCTGGCCATTTAACAACCGGTTCTATAGAACCTGGGCGAACCCCCTGAATCCCACCACTGGACAAGACCCTGAGTTGGCTTGCGTTTATGGTAATGACGTGGACAGGAGGCTTCCGGTCAACAACCTGCATAATCCAGATGGAAGAGAAGCCAGAAGGAATGAAGGGGAGACTACCACTGGAGCTCAGCAAGCCAATTTGCGATGTTTTTGAATGAACTAAGAGACATAGCATGTGGCCATAACTTGGAAACAGTTGCTTGCAGGGGGACACACACTTGCAGGAAGCTTATGTATGAGGAAGATAGTACCTCTGAAAGAAGGCCTTATCAGCTGCTACTAGGTCCCCTGGTGTGTTCCCACAGGGCCTGCAAATAAACTGTGACCCAACCATTCAAGTGCTAGGTCTGGGACTGGAAGAACTGTGTTCAAAGTCCAGCCTTATTACCGACACGCTGAGCGGCCTTGAGCAAGCCACCATCCGGCAGCCTCAGCTCTTCATTTGCTTGGAGCACAACAGCTTCCTTCAAAGGCTGTTCTGAGGCAGAGTGAGAGGAGCGACAAGCAATCGAGGACGCAACAGGAGCAGCTAGGCCTGACTCACGTGGTGTGTGGCATCAGGTGCAGAATTCTGACTCTAGCGGAAAAACGGGATTTTGTGTATTTTAAGGTGAGATGCATCAGCCCAAGTGGTGCTGTTATCTCCAGTATTTCAACTGCCAATAACAAATGAAGCACTAGTTGTGAAAGGCGGCCACTGAACTCTCTAGCTTCAATATGCTTCCTTGGTAGAAAGGCTGTAGAGGCATACCCACGTACAGTATATGCACCAAAACAGCTTACAGAATCCCCAACGTTTTGAAACCCCTGCGTGTTGTAAGGCTTTAAATCTTCCGCTATACAGAGAGAACTGTAGTTGCACACGGCCCATTTCATCTCCTGCTTCTAAGGTTTTGCATACCATGTCATTGCTATCTTGCTTTTGGCTTATTTCACTTTGCTTCCCCTAACGTTTTGCGTGCTTTTACATGTGCGAGGTCAACAGTGGAGCAGCTATTTGACAAATAAAAAGCTATTTGGGAGCCAGGATGGTACAGTGGTTCTGGAGTTACACCTGGAAGATCCTGGTTCAGATCCCTGTTTAGCCGCAAAGCTTCCAGGGTGATTTTGGGCCAGTCAGCCTCTCTCAGCCTAACTCCCAGGGCTGTTGCAAGGACAATTTCAGGTGGGTCATGAAGCACCTAGAACAGCCATGTTAAAAATATGGGAAGATGGGATTCTGGCGAGGGGGGGTCTGTGTGGTTGTTTTGCTTGTTTCAAGATTGTAAATCTTTCTGATTCACTTTGCTATTGGGAAATGGCTGAGAAATAACCCAAGTTATTGATGTATTCCCAGGAAAGCAGCAGGCTCTGGCGTCACAATGTCTGCCCTTCTGGCCATGACATCACTTCTGGTGGGTCCCGGACAAATTATCCTTGTAAAAAATGGAGGGGCCCTTTTGACTGTGCCGCCACCAGGAGAAGTGAGAGGGGCGGCGGCCAGGAAGAGGGCCTTCTCGGTGGTGGCCCCCCAACTTTGGAATACCCTTCCCTTAGAATTGAGAACTGCTCCCTCATTGTTAAAATTTCGGCGGGGGCTGAAGACCTTTTTATTTCAAAAAGCTTTTAATTGTTGACAGGCTGGCTGGCTGGTTTGTTATATTTTATACCATATGATCCACAGGGCTTCTTGTTTTTAAATTTTATTGCTTTGTTTTTATTTTTATTTTTGTATTGTTTTAATATTGTTTTTTAAATGGTTTTTTAATGTTAAATTTCTATTTTTTATGTTGTAATGCCGCCTTGGGTGCCTTCGGGCAAAAAGGCGGGATATAAATAAATAATAAATAAATAATAAATAAATAATGGGTCCCAGTGCTAAAAAGTTTGAGAATGTACACCACTCTGAGGTCATTGGAGGAAGGGCGGCACAAAAATGCAAAAAATAAAGAAATAACCGCATTGCCTGAAGCATGCCCATAATCCAGGATCAACTGAACATGAGAAGGCTGACGTACCCAAGTGTGGAGTACAGTAGCTGCAATTCAGCAATCACAAAATATTTAACACAACAGCGCCATTCACTAGGTTCCAAACGTGTGTACAATATGCAAACATTCTAAAAAAATAAAGTCTATGCTCCAAAGCATGTGGGATATGACTGGATACATAAGGGAACTCACTCTTGACTGCATCTCCCAGCCAGGTTTATTCATAAACATGCATGTTCCTTGCATAATATGTGATGTATCTGTTGGCGGTATTCACTGTGTGAGCCGTAGAAGTGGTCCTTGGCTGGATCCATGGCCGCCTGAAGACCTACAACTTAGCCAATGTGCCCTTTCTCAAATGGTCTTGATGTGGGAGACCCCCACCCCAGGATTCTCTCAGACAAACACCAAGCTCCCCTACCTGGCTGAAAGCGTAGCTCCCCCAGCCATGCCCTGCAACTATCATGAACTCTCCTGGCTCACAGCACACGGCTGCAGCCACGTGGAACCACCACGCTTCCTTCCTGGCTCTCCAGCCATGCTGAAACCACTAAGCTCCTTTCATCCAACAGTGCAAGCCTGTACCATTGAAAAATTACAGAACACACCCTAGTAATGTAGAACCACAATAGAAGTCATGGCAACAGTAAAAACAACAACTCTTGGTGGGAGAAACACTTTTTGGCGGGAGTCCAGCTATTGGCAGCCTCTCAGATGTGGCTTTATACCCCATTGTGGTAATTTGGCCTTCCAGGGAACACTTGCATTGCTATGCTCCATAGTCAGATGCACATAATGCAGGACCTGGAAAGGGGAAGGTCAGACCAGGATGTCATGGGACCCCATCAAGGAGGGGAAGGTTGTGGACATCCTCTCTGTCCCAAAAACATGTAAAGACCTGACTCCATTTTGGATCTCATCCTGAGAGTGAAGAATTGGTGCCAGAGACATCTGTAAGTCCCCCTTTCCCCCCAAAGTCTTCAAGAAATGCAAACCTGGTCTCTGACAAAAGGTTTATGCAATGACAAGTCCTGCCTGAAATTCAATCAAGTTCTTATCTGCCCAAAAGCCAAGAGTTTTCCCCCATCAGAATATACCTGCCTTATCCATTGTCAATCTTATCACTATTCAAATGCAAGCCCCATTCCTGAAAGTATCACCTTGATTGTGTCTCCAGCATTGTGGCTAAATCTGTCTAAGTGTCAGCCTCCTGCTTTTGTGTTTAAATGTGTCAAACTTAATTGTTACCTATGTTTGCATCTACCTAGACTTTGTAATCATGCCCCTAACCCAGGGGTCAGGGAACTTTTTTACCTTTTACCCCAAACTATATTTAGATACGCCTATGTTACCCCCTTGACATTACCCCCCTGCCAGAACAAAAGAAAAAAATTACATATTAGAACCCATTGCTTTTTATTTGATTAATTAATGAGCTTAATTAATGCTATGTAAATATGAAGTTGTAAAGAGTTTGGGTAGACCTGCAGACCTTGAGAGAACAGAATTCAACCCTTCTGGCTTACAACTAGCTTACCTTTTTGACAACAGGTTTAGGTGCTTGGACTTAAGATTTCTCTCTATAATGAATTCAGATTGGGGCTGGCTGGCTGGCTGGCTAGCTGGCTGGCTCTCTCTCTCACACACACACACAAACACACACACACACACGCACACACAGGCCAGCAACAGCAGTTCTGATTTTGTTTTTGTTTCCTGCTGTTTGCCTTGCCTCGTTGCCTCCCGCCTCTCTTTGTGTCCCTGACTCCCTGCGCAGGCGCAGGCACCCCAGCCCTCCCCCCGCTCGCTCGCTCGCCCACCCACCCCACTCCTTGGGACAGCAAGACAAGGCAAACCCAGGGAGAGCCCTATCTGCTCACAAGCAAAGAGGCACATCCACAGAAGTCCTCTCAACACACACACACACACACACACACACACACACACACACACCTCAGTGGGCACATGCACACACACACCTCAGCCGCTCACCAGAGCCTCCCCCACGCCTGCACGTCTCGCGTCCCTGCCGGGCTCCTGGGTGGTGGCGACGGCAGCGGCAGCTCCTCGGCTTCCCCACCCGGAGCTGGTTCAGGCTCTTCCCTGGCGTTGAGCACCACCGACTCCACGGTTGCCTGAGTGCCAGCCGGGAGCGGGTCTGCACCGGCCTCGCTGCCTGGAATAGGCTTGGCCTCGCCAGCTCCCCCATCACCCGGCACCGCCGCAGTTGCAGCCATGGCCACCATTTTCTCTGCTGTTGCTTCCTTCTCCCTCTACCAGCAGTGGGATCGATAATCACAGCCTTCTTCACTGCCTGGGAAGGGAGGGGAACGCTGCCTATTGGGGGCCAAGTACCTGGCCACTTCTAATCTCCTATTGGAAGCAAGGGAAATCCATCAAGCGTGAGAGGAACTTCCCATTGGTCAGAAGAGAGAACGTTGCTCATGAAGGAAGGATGAGGGAAAAGGGGGCGGGGCATACTCCTATCTGTCCATTACCCCCAGGAATTTCATTTTTACCCCATTTGGGGTAATTTACCCCTGTTCCCTGACCACTGCCCTAACCCTTTCGTTAAGGTCACACAGAGAGGGGAGGGGAGCAAAAACCTGAAAACCCACCAATCAGATGTCTCACATACCAAATTGCCAATAGCACTTGGCAAATGTTTTTATTTGCTGTTGTCAATTCCACATTTTTGTATATTCAACTGTATAACTGACCAAACCCAGATGTACAATTTACACAAGTTCTGTAACTCCTTGGAGGCATTGCAATGTGTGTCCATTTTGCTAATGTCCTACACATTAGTAAAATGTATTTCTCTTCCTGCAACACTGAAGTCCAGCTAGCATTTTTCCATCCATGTGTCTGAATTTCCTTTGGTGAGCACTCATAGAACGGAAATATCTGGGCTTGGAAGAGGGAGGTTGCTTCTTTGGAGTGCTGACAGACCGCACGCCGAGGAAACGAGTCTGCCAAAACTTTCAGGGTAAAATTGGCGCACCTCCATTGGTGCTGCGGTGACCCGGGTCAGCTATCTCTGACCCTGGGGGGGGGTGTAATTCACACAACAGCCTCTAAGGGATTGTCTAGAGGAGACAATCCCTTAGAGATTGTCTAAGCGACAATGTTGTAATGTTGTTCTACTGTCACAAAAGATTTGTTAAACACATCATTTTCTGATGTTCAATTTTGTTTCACAGGAAGAGAAACCGTTTGAAAAAGGGTCCTTAAATATGAGTTGTTTTATGGGATGGGGGAAGGGAGAATAGGGGAACAGGAACCATAACTGGAAATGCATTAAGCATTACTGGTTCAACCTTGCAAGTAACAATTTAAACAGAGTGGAATTATAGTAGAAAGTGAGAGGCGATATTAATACCTGACTGGTACATTAACAGCTCCATCTTTGCTGCTGATCCTTACCTGCAGGCAGCTGTTATAAATGGGGAGCTGTAAAAATTCTTCAGTCTGCTTTGGACCCTGTGGACAGCACAGGAATTCAAAAAAGGTGAGTACTGTACTAGTCTAAATTAAATGCCCCATTGTGCTGTTTGGAATAAATCTCTAATGACTAAGGCCAGCCAAAAATTGTTGACACATAGTTTTATCTAGTTTTTCAGAGGAACTAGCTCAGACAAACACATGCAACAATTAAAGCTGGTTCGCAGTCAGTTGCTCTGTGTGAGAGGGTGCGCAACGATGAACACTGGATTTCAATGGGCAAAAAGAAACAGCTCATCCTGAGAAGACAGTTGATGCAACGGTAGGAATAAGACTTGGCCTTAGGACAACCCCTGAAAAGACAGATTTAAGGACAGTATATTAAAAAAACCTGCACCCACACACACACACACACACACCACACACCACACACACACACACACAAGCTTGTGTGTTGCTTACAGAAGAAAGAATTGCCATTCTATGACGCTCTTAATGTTAAAGCTACCACTGTCAGTAACAGGAATTTAGGTATACTAATCCTGAGGAATTAAGTATGCACCAGCTTGTCCTTATATTAAGACAAATGGTGTGTCTTTTTCACACAGTTAGGGCACAATCCTAACCTGGAGTTAGGCCGACACAGTTAGGCAAGCAAAGTTTGGCTGGCACAAGGGACACCGTAAAGTATATGTGGACCACTCTTGGAGTCAGAGAGGCCAGCACACAGACATGTGCCATTCTCCCTGAGAGAGGTTTAAACCATGTCCCTTGTGCCAGCCAAACTTTGCTGGCCTAACTGTGCCAGCCTATATCCAGGTTAGGATTGCACTCTTAAACATTTCCTAAAACAACTTACTTAACCCTCACTAATTAAATGCAGCTATCATAATTGGGTCCTTCTCCCCGATTTCGGTCATTTAAAAAAAGACAAGAATCAGCACTTCAGTATATCCCAAACTACATATAAACGGCACCTGCTGTGAAGCTCTCTTAGCCTTTTGGGCAACACTGCTCCAAACACCCATTCCTAAAGTAAGCCCTCCTCCTGTCATCTGTAGGTGACTCTTGACCCAGGCTTACAGATCTACCTCAAGCCCACAAGAAGTGCTATGGTAAACATGCACTGGGATGAGTTCTGTGGGCGAGTGGTGAAGCAATCTTAAGGCTGCTTCCTCATGTAGCCGGATCCCACAGGGGAGCAACGCCACACACTTACCTGGTTGTGGCCTGAAATGTGTTTTGGCACTATTCCAATTACATGAAAGAAGAGCTGAACTACACACACACACACACACACACACACACACACACACACACACACACACACACACACAGAGAGAGAGAGAGAGAGAGAGAGAGAGAGAGCTTGCAGCAGGGTACCCAGGTCAGCCTGTTGCAAGAAAGGTTCTTGTGGCACTTAAAGACTAACAAGTTTATTGAAGCTTTAAATTTAATTTCAAATTTACTGAAGCATAACGCTTATGCTTCGATACATTTGTAATGTCTTTAAAAGGTGCCACAAGACTCCATTTCCTGCCCCCGCCCCCCAAGGAAGGTAATTCTATTTCCCAATTACCAGCCTATTAACTTGTGACCTGATATTTCAAGCTTTGAGATCAGTCAAATGTAGCACTTCATAAGATGAGCAGTCATGGAAAATCTGCTAGGTGTGGGTCAAAGTCTTCCATCTAGAAAGGATGGAGGTGATGATACACTTTGCTCCCCAAAGCCAACCCTCACACCCCTCCACCGCTACCTTGGTTTTCTAAAAGCCACATTTAGCTGCAGCATATTTTGCTGAATGGCTTGTTGTGTTAATTTCTGGCCCTTATTTTTCTAGATTTTCTGGGTGTTATTATCCAGTGTTGAGAACGAGTCTCCAAGTCGATGCCTTATCCTTGAGTCAAGTCCTGTGGGGCTGGAGACTCCTGACACAAATCAAATTTTGAGACTCGAATAGTGAGTCATAGCACATGCCTGTGGCGCCTCTACTCCTGATGACTCAGGTCTGTTTTTGACTTGTCTTTTGAAGCTTTTTAAATAGACAGCCAATTCACCAAGGGGAGGATTCAAATCGGCAAAATTCATGATTTAAGACCAGCATACTAACCATTACACCATGCTGGCTTTCTGATGCAAAGGAATGAAAGTGGAAAATCTATAGGCAAGTCTTGCTTAGTGATAACCTTATGCTTAGTGATAACCTTATGCTTAGCAAACACCAGGGGGGATCAAAGCATAACAAAAGATAAGCTTTTAGCAGAGAGCCAAGCCACGAGTGTCTGTTTATACAATAGAGGTGTTAATGAGCTCTGCAAAAGTCTGCCAGGAGCAGCCTGCAAAGAAAGGCTCTGAAAGCCAGCCAGTGTCTGTTTACACAAGAAAGATCAGACTATTCACATAACTACCTAGCTGCATTAAGACAGGGATCCAAGATGTGATTAGATGTATTTCAAATGAGGGGGGTTACTTCGCCAAATAGGAAGAACAATCAAGCCTGTTTTGTTTTTTAGTTGTAGCTTACAGAAATTTCTTTGTACCTGAGACTTTGTACCTTTCCTTGTCCTATCCACGGGTCAAGGCAGGGGAGCAACTGGCAGGGAGGAGAATGAAAAGGGACCATGGCAAAATCTCTTCAGTTTCCCTTCATTTTTTTTCAGCCTAACAATGAATCTTCCTCCTCCCTAGCTGCTATATCAGGCAGGCAGGGAGGCAGGGAGGCAGCTGCTGGATCTTAAAGCCAGCCATCACAAACAGTACTGTACAACTGCATACAATATTCCCCTGCTTACTCTCTCCTCCCTCTGGGCTATTACATTGCACAGAAGGGAAGAATGGCACATAACAGTGAACAAGCACCTTGTAGATGTCTGCAAAAACGGTGGTGCAGTTCAGATTCTTTAGCCCCTTTCAATCAAGTTCCTGAGAAGAGAGGACTCTAGAAAAGACCCTCATGCTTGGAAAGATCGAAGGCAAAAGGAGAAGGGGGCGGCAGAGGATGAGATGGTTAGATAGTGTCACTGAAGCAATGAACATGTAATTGGGCGAACTCCGGAAGCTAGTGGAGGGCAGGGAGGCCTGGCGTGCTGTGGTCCATGGGGTCGCGAAGAGTTGGATACCACTTACTGATTGAACAACAACAATAAAAGCTCCTCCTCACAAGTACCATTCCCCAAACTTAACTCCCACCATCTCATCTGAGGGTCATGGAACATTCCATTAGTGGACCCCTCTGTTAAAATCTTGAAGTTTGCAGATGATACAACAATCTTTGGTCTTATTCGGGATGGCGATGAATCTGCATACAGACAGGAGGTTGAACAGCTTGCCCTGTGGTGTGGTCGTAACAATCTAAAGCTGAATACACTAAAAACAGTGGAGATGGTAATAGATTTTAGAAGGCGCTCCTCTATCTTACTTCCGCTGACTATCCTTGATAGTATGGTATCAGTGGTGAAGTCCTTCAAATTTCTGGGTTCTGTAATCTCCCATGATTTGAAATGGTCGGTTAACATCAGTTCCGTTATTAAGAAAGCACAGCAGAGGATGTATTTTTTGCATCAACTCAAGAAATTTAACCTGCCTCGAGAGCTGTTGATTCAGTTTTATAGAGGGATCACTGAATCCATTCTTTCCAACTCTATAATGGTTTGGTTTGGTTCAGCGACTAAGCAGGATAAGAATAGACTCCAAAGGACAGTCAAAACCGCAGAAAGAATAATAGGAGTCAGCTTGCCCTCTATGGATGATTTATATATTGCTCGGGTGAGAAAGAGAGCAGAGAGGATTGTCGCAGATTACTCTCACCCTGGCCGTAATTTGTTTGAACTTCTTCCCTCTGGACATCTATAGATATTGAACATCAGAACAACCAGGCACAAGAACAGTTTTTTTCCTCGTGCTATTGGCTTCCTGAATAGCTGATTGTGGGGTACTTATTATGTGTGGCATTGAGCGTGTGTTGATGGTCTGATTTGGATTAATTTAGAGTTAGTGTGGTCTTGTTATTGTGATGGCATACTTTGTTGCATTATTATCAGTTTTAATTTTAAGGTATAGTGAGAGAGCTTTTGGGCCGGAATAAAATTCCATGTAGGGCCAATAAAATTCTATCTAATCTAATTATTTTTGCCTGAAAATCTGCCCTATTAGATGCCATATATTCTAAAGTAGGAAAGTTGCTAAACAGAAAGAACCAGTCCATTATGTAGTTATATCAAGCCTGGTGTGTGTGAGAGTGAGAGCGAGAGTGAGAGAGTGAGTGTGTGAATTGTAGCTTAATTTCCTGAATCTCTACAAAGCTATAGCCCCTCTCTTTGGTCAGGTGTTTAACAGAGCCAGAATAGCTCAATTGGGTAAACAGGTAAGCTCACTCCTGCAGCATGAAAGCTCTTGAGGTTGTTGGTTCAACTCTCCAATGGGAGGTTAACAAAAGAAAAAAAAGGGAAAGGTTGCATCAGGCAGGAACCAAGATGCAATACAAAACTAATTTAAATGCATGGGGAATCGCCAGAAATCCCCTATATAAAAAGACAGAATTTCTTACCTGAGAATTCCTGTTCTGGGATGAGGAGAGGGGGGCCATTCAAGACCTCTGGGAATGCCCCTCCTACTCCAGGAGGCAGGGCCGGTCCAAACTTCGAGGCGTCTCCCTGTAGGGGGCATCCCATCCCAGTCCGGACTAACGAGCAGGAACAGAGGAAACCCCCAACTGGAAAATAACTGAAGAAACACTAACAGACCCCAACTGGGGCGAAAGAACAGAACAAGCAGAACCAGGTAGGCAAAAAGGTGGGAGGAAAAGAAAAGAAGCAACATACCACCCCAACCCTGTTGACTCCAGGGAAACATACCCTCGGCCTGAGCCTGGTAAGAGGTGGGTAGAATGGCCCCCCTCTCCTCATCCCAGAACAGGAATTCTCAGGTAAGAAATTCCGTCTTTTCTCTGGGAAGAGGAGTAGGGGGGCCATTCGAGACCTCTGGGATTTACCAGAGCAGTGTAAGAGAGGGTGGGACCAGGCGAAGAGGAAGCCTAAACTCCCACCACCTATTGCAGCACCCGCCTGCCAAACCTGACCTCTGCAGATGCTGCAAGCTCCAACTTGTAGTGCCTCGTAAAGGTGTGGACTGAGGACCAGGTGGCTGCTCTGCAAATCTCCACCAGGGACTGCACCTCATCAAAAGCTGCGGACGCCGCCGCGCCCCTAACCGAATGGGCAGTAATGCCCTCCGGTGCAGCTTTTCCCAGCAAGGTGTAGGCCTCCCCGATGGCCTCTCTGATCCATCGAGACAAGGCGGACACCGATGCTCGCTTGCCCAAAGAGGCTCCTCTGAAATTGACGAAAAGGGCCTCCGACCTTCTAAAAGACTTGGTGCGCTCAATATAAAACCTGATTGCCCGTCTAATGTCGAGCGTGTGCCAAATTTTCTCCCTCCTATGACTGGGGTTAGGGCAGAAGGATGGTAAAACAATCTCCTGTGCCCTGTGGAAGATGGAATTCACCTTGGGCATGAAGCCTGGATCGGGTCTCAGAACCACCCTAACTTTGTGAAAGATGCAAAGGTTGGAATTGGTGGACAAGGACCCAAGCTCAGACACTCTCTGGGCTGACGTGACCGCCACCAAGAAGAGCACCTTGAGAGTAAGCATCCGAAGGGAAATAGTCGCTAAGGGCTCGAAGGTTGTTCCTGTCAAGGCGTTAAGCACTAGGTTTAAATCCCAGGACGGGAAGCGATGTACCGTGGGAGGGTTCAGGAGGGCTACGCCCTTCAGAAATCTCTTGATGTGGGGGTGGGATGAGATCCCTCTACCCTTCCCAGCCCCCAGAATGCTGTTTAGGGCAGCTATCTGGCGCATCAGGGTGTTAGTCGCCAGCCCCTTGTCCAATCCCTCTTGTAGGAAAGCCAGAATATGCTGAATCTTGGGCTTTAAATCGAGGTACCCCTTGACCCTGCACCAAAAAGCAAACTTCCTCCAGGTCAGATTATACACCCTCTTGGTGGATCCCCTCCTGGATGCTAGCAGGGTCCTCAATACCCCCTCGGAATAGCCCTGCTTACTCAGGGCCTCCCTTTCAACCTCCAGGCAGTGAGGTGGTAGAACTGGGGCCGTGGGTGCAGTAACGGCCCTTGCCTGAGGAGATCCACCCTCTCTGGAAGGGGCCACGGTTTCCTGACCGACAATCTTATGAGATCTGGGAACCACGGTCACTGGGGCCACCATGGAGCTATCAGAACCATGTCGGCCCCCAGGGAGCGAAGCTTGCGCAGGAGTTGGGGAATGAGGGCTATGGGGGGAAAGGCATACAGCAGCCCCTGTGGCCAGGGCTCCAACAGTGCGTCCACTCCTTCTGCCAGGGGCTCTGGAAACCTTGCAAAGAATCTGGGAAGATGGTTGTTTCCTTGAGAGGCAAAGAGGTCAATGACTGGAACCCCGAACCTCTGGATCACCGACTGGAAAACTTCCGGATGGAGCTGCCATTCGGACTCGAGCAAGGTCCTTTTGCTCAGCCAGTCCGCGGAGACGTTCTGTGCCCCAGCCAGATGTTCTGCCTTCAGCGATGCTAGGTTGGTCTCTGCCCACTGCAGAAGGGCCACCGCTTCCTGGTGTAGGGAGGTTGATCTCGTGCCCCCCTGCCTGTTGATGTATGCCTTGGCAGATACGTTGTCGGTGCGTACCAGAACGTGAGCGCCCTAGACTAGGTGTTGGAATTGCAAAAGCGCCAGCTGAAATGCTAGAAGCTCCAGGAGGTTGATGCTGGACAAAGCCTCTACAGATGACCAAGTGCCCTGGGCCAGAGCGCCCTGCATGTGAGCACCCCATCCCAGGAGACTGGCGTCGGTGGTCAGGACCAGTCTCCGGGGAAGGGTCAGACTCACCCCATTGGCTAATCGTTTCTCCTGCAGCCACCATGCAAGCTCCTGCTTCAAGTCCTGGGAGATGGTCAGCTGCCGATGCTGTCGATGCTCTATAAGTCTCTGGAAGGCATGAGGACCCGCTGGAGGGGTCGCATGTGGAAACGAGCCCAATCTACCAGATCTTGGCAGGAAACCAGCATCCCCAGGAGGGAAGCTAGCTCCATCAGGTCCTGGGTCTGGGCTGCAAGCAGGGACCATAACATGTTGGAAAGCGCTGACCTGCGTTCCGGAGAGATGGCTGCTATGAAGGAATGCATGTTGATCTGTAGCCCCAAGTGCTCTATCTCTTGGGATGGGGTCAAGGAACTCTTCTCTAGGTTGATGATGAAACCCAGCTCCTTGAGAAGGCTCGAGGTCCTCTGGACATCCTTCTTGGCTTGTTGCGCAGACGGAGCCTTCACCAAGATGTCGTCCAAGTAAGGGAAAACCTGCAACCCCTGCTGCCTCAGGAAGGCAACTGGGGCAATTAGCAGCTTGGTGAATACCCTCGGGGCGGAAGAAAGGCCGAACGGGAGAGCCCGGTACTGGTAGTGCTGCCTCCCGTAGGAAAAGCGAAGGAAACGCCGATGACTTGGGCGGATCGGTACATGTAGATATGCCTCCGACAAATCCAGAGAAGCCATGAAGTCCCCCTGTTCTAGGGCAGCTGCAATGGACCTCCATGACTCCATTCTGAACTTCCTCCTCTTCATCAGGCGATTGAGCCACTTCAAGTCTAGGATGGCTCTCCAGGTCCCGTTTTCCTTTGGAACCAGGAAGAGGACCGAGTAAACCCCGGTCCCCCTTTGACTTCTGGGAACTGGCTCTATCACCCTGATGTCGAGGAGGTGCTGAATGGCCTGGATCTTTAGAAGGTGTTTACGAGGATCCCTGGATACTTGCACTTTCCAGAAACGGTCGCGAGGCTTGCGTGCAAGTTCCAGAGCATAACCCTGAGTGACAGTCTCGTTGATCCAGGCGTCGGAGGATATCTTGTGCCAGCGAGGAGCAAAAAGAGATAAACGGCCTCCTATATTTTGTGATGATACGTCTTGCCTGGCGTCATGTGTTCCTGTTGTCCTTGGATTGCTTGGAAGGACCGGATCCGGATCCAGCTCGACGGGCCTTGGACTGAAAACATGGCTTGGACCACTTGGATTTAGCCCTGTCGCGGTCCCTGGGTCTACTGTTGCCCCGGAAGGGCCGAAAGGACTGGATCCTGTTTCGGGTGGCCTCCTTCTTGGAGGAAGGGAGGACCCTGCGCTTGTCCTTGTCCTCGATCAGGACCTGGTCCAACGCTTTGCCGAAAAGCTTTGATCCCTGGAAGGGAACTGAAACTAAATGTGCCTGCAAAGAAGCATCAACGTCCCAGTGTCTTAGCCACACATTTCTGCAAGCTATGACATTGGAGGCCGTAGACCTTGCATTGAGCTGAAGGGCGTCGAAGGAGGCATACGCCAAGAAGGCTGCAGCTAGAGAAATCTTACGCAGGGAGCTCTTGACTTGGCTGGGCAGCTTAGGCATTCTAGCCAGTTGATCAGCCCAAAGGAAGGCCGCCCGAGCCATCACAGAATTCGCCGCCGAAGCCCGCAAGGTGCCTGACGAAAACAGGAAATTTCTTTTCATGGCTGCCTCGACCTGCTTGTTGCAGGGATCCTTGGGGCCCCCCTCTCCTTCCGACGGTAGGACTGCGGTGGAAGAAAGGGCTGCCACGGGAGGATCCACCGAGGGGACTTGTAGAAGTGACATCGTCTGATCTGGAAGCGTGTAGAGCTTGTTGGCTACCCAGGAGAGATGCTTGGAGGATCCCGGACTTTTCCACTCAGCTTCTAAGGCCTCCTTGAATTCCTCTGGAAAGGGAGAGGCAAGGGGCTTTGCGAGTCCTCTGGGGAACAAGGTGCTGGAAGAAGGCTTCAAGCTCTCATCCTGAGGCAACTGCAGATTTAAGGCCTTGGCCGCCTTGGAGAACATGCAGGGGAGGAGATCGGCCGGGAAGAGACGGTCGACCTTCTGCTCCTGAGCCTCCTGATCCGAATCCTCCGAAAGCTGCCCCTCTTCTCTACCAGAGCTGTCGGAGAACGACTGGGACAGCTCAGAGTCTGAAGAGGAGAAATCTCTGGTACGCCTGTGCTTACAGGAGCCCCTGCCTGCCTTTTTGCTTGATTTGGGGTGCCTGTGATGCAGCTTCTTGGTTCTCTTAGCTAAATGCTTGCGCTCCTCCCCCGACATGGAGGAAGGGGTCAGGGCAGATTCGGACAGCGTAAGGGGGCTAGGGGAGCGCTTGCGCTTGGCCTTGCGATGTCTTGGCTCAGGGTCCTTTTTGTTGGAAGGAAGGGTACCCATGGCCACCCCCTGAATAGGCCCCTTAGATAGCCCTGCCGCCTCCATAGCCACCTTAAACATTTCATTGAATTGGGCTTGGGAGAAAGGTGCTGCCATGTGACCCAGGGAGGACCCCCCTCCTCCTGCTGTAGAATGGAGGACGTCCCCCCCCTCCTGGCCCTCTGCCATTACCTTGACGAGCAGCCGAAAAAGGGCGGGAAAACAGGCCTCAGAAAATGGCGGGCAGCCGGGCGTTCTCTCCGCAGCGCAGGAGCCTGCCGCTGTCTCTCTGCTCCACCTTGATGAAGGGGCGCATTGCTGCCCTCCCAGGGGGGCACGATCGTGTGCAGCAGGTGAGGAAGGGTCCCGGGCCTAAGCCGCGCGGGATCCAGGCGGCGCGTGCTCGCTCCCTCGGTGAGCGCGTGCCACCCTCTCACCTGAAAAACGCCGCCGCAGTGTGAAGGGAGTGGACGCGCCGCCACCCTCCCTTGGGGCGCGGACACGTCCCCGGCACTATGGGGTGGCAGGCGAGGCTCCGGACCAAAGCCGCGCGGAGCCCCAGCAACTGGCCTCCCCGCGCCTTTCTAGCCCTCGTGCAGCGCGCATTCTGGGCTAGATTCCTCTGCCTGTGCGACAGGAGATTAGGAGGGCCCCAACCGTCCGTGCCTTCTCCTCTGCCTCCTCCCACCACAGACAGGGAAGGATAGGCAGGGAAGCAGAGGGCAAACAGGGAGAAGAAGAAATAAAAGAGAAGGGTAAGGAAAAAAGGTTTGTCTTTTTAAAATTCGCCTCAAAGAAACACTGGGCTCTAAGGAGCACAGCAAGAAACCGTCCTGTCCCTTAAGGAGGCAGGGCCGGACTGGGATGGGATACCCCCTACAGGGAGACGCCTTGAAGTTTGTACCGGCCCTGCCTCCTGGAGTAGGAGGGGCATTCCCAGAGGTCTCGTATGCCCCCCCCCCCCGTACTCCTCTTCCCAGAGAATAAAAGACATGTCTTTCGGGTAGCCAGCCATGTGGAGTCCAGGAGCAAAATTTAGCTGCTGGATTTCAGGGAAATCAACATGATTGGTCTCACTGAATCAAGCTGCTGAAATGACTCGGCATTTCCAAGTCAGTGGCCCGACTCATAAGTAAGGTGCTGAGCCATTTACATGCAAAACTTGAGTCTCATGGAAGTCAGGCCAAAACCTCAAAACTTGAGTCACTACTCTTTCCTCCCCTCCCCTTAAGAGATTATCCCTCCCTCTTAACAGCTGGTTGTGACACCGAAATAATCACCCGCAAATTTAGTTAACAAGTTATTTTGTTCTCTGTAATTATTCATGCTGGGAATCATTGTGCACCATGGAAATAACATACAAATGGGAAATGAGCCTGGAATGGCCTTGGCTTCTGCAACACCTCCTGCTCCCTCGACAAGGAAGCTGAAGAGGAAGGTCCTCCAAACCCCAGTTCTTCCTCTTTTGCACCCACATTAGATTGTTCTCCAGCCTGACGCCTAAATCCTTACAAGCACCGAACGTAGGAGCAGTCTCCCACTTAAACTCATAAGCCACAACTATTGCAGCTACCTGTCTCCGCATTCCTAATTTTGACCTGGTGTCACAACTGAGCAGAGCTACAAAGTACTCCAGTTGCAGTCTTGCAACAGCACAGTGGTAGGGAGAGACTGTAGCCTGGGGGAGGCAAGCCCTTCTACCCACCTCTTACAAATTGCTGGGAAGATGGAGGGGAGGAACCTGGGAAGGCCAAGCACCACTGCATGAATCATACTGCACACCCATAGTGGGAGGTGATATGCACGTGTCATTGAATCCCTTTTTACTCCTGATTGTCCCAGGATTCCCAGGGCTTGCACCCTGGGGTTCAAAGAGAACCACGGTGGCTTAGAACTAGTGGGGAGACTGGAGAGCTCTACCCAGGTATGAAATTCCCTAGGGCCCCCCCCATCATATCCAATTTTTTAGGGCCGATGCAGCCACAAAGCAACCCTGAGGTAAGGGAACATACATTTCCTTACCTTGAGGAGGGCTCCATGACTGCCCACCCACTACAGGATGTCACACACATCCCATTGGCACAGCTGCATCAGAGCTGGAACGTTGGATGGGGTTGGGCCCTTGGTGACCTTGCGCCAGTCTCTCTCCCTCAGACTTATTATTGTTAACCACTTCCTTCCTTCAATGAGCAGAAAGTAGATCCCAAATCTACGCAAATGTGGAATAAGTACGTTATACTGGAAAGGTGTGACTGACCCAAGATGCCAAGTGGGTTTCATAGGGATTTGACCTAGGCCAGAATCCATCACTCTATTACAGTGGTCAGGGAACAGGGGTAAATTACCCCAAATGGGGTAAAAATGAAATTCCTGGGGGTAATGGACAGCTAGGAGTATGCCCCGCCCCCTTTTCCCTCATCCTTCCTTCATGACCAACGTTCTCTCTTCTGACCAATGGGAAGTTCCTCTCATGCTTGATGGATTTCCCTTGCTTCCAATAGGAGATTAGAAGCGGCAAGGTACTTGGCCCCCAATAGGCAGTGTTCCCCTACCTTCCCAGGTGGTGAAGTTATTAGGCGGCCGTGGTTATCGATCCTGCTGCTGGTAGAGGGAGAAGGAAGCAACAGCAGAGAAAATGGCGGCCGTGCCTGCAACTGCGGCGGTGCCGGGTGATGGGGGAGCTGGCAAGGCCAAGCCTATACCAGGCAGTGAGGCCGGCAGACCCGCTCCCGGCTGGCACTCAGGCAGCTGTGGAGTCGGCGGTGCTCGACGCCAGGGAAGAGCCTGAACCAGCTCTGGGTGGGGAGGCTGAGGAGGTGCTGCCGTCGCCGCCAGCCAGGAGCCTGGCACGGACGCAAGACGTGCAGGCTTGGGGGAGGCTCTGGTGAGCGGCTGAGGTGTGTGTGTGTGCATGTGCCCGCAGGTGCGCACACGTGTGTGTGTGTGTGTGTGTGTGTGTGTGTGTGTGTGTGTGTGTGTG
>JAJKFI010000008.1:22599388-22645363 GCA_029204185.1 Lerista edwardsae
GTGTGTGTGTGTGTGTGTGTGTGTGTGTGTGTGTGTGTGTGTGTGTGTTGAGAGGACTTCTGTGGACGTGCCTCTTTGCTTGTGAGCAGCTAGGGCTCTCCCTGGGTTTGCCTTGTCTTGCTGTCCCAAGGAGTGGGGCAGGTGGGCAAGCGAGCGGGGGGAGGGCTGGGGTGCCTGCGCCTGTGCAAGGAGTCAGGGACACAAAGAGAGGCGGGAGGCAACGAGGCAAGGCGAACAGCAGAAAACAAAAACAAAATCAGAAACTGCTGGCCTGTGTGTGGGAGAGAGAGAAAGAGAAAGCCGGCCAGCCAGCCCCAATCTGAATTCATTATAGAGAGAAATCTTAAGTCGAAGCACCTAAACCTGTTGTCAAAAAAGTAAGCTAGTTGTAGCCCAGAAGGGTTGAAATCTATTCTCTCAAGGTCTGCAGGTGTGCCCAAACTCTTTACAAATTCATATTTACATAGCATTAATTAAGCTCATTAATTAATCAAATAAAAAGCCATTGCTTCCCATATGCAATTTTTTTTCTTTTGTTCTGGCGGGGGGGGGGGTAACATCAGCGTATCTAAATATATTTTGGGTAAAGGGTAAAAAGGTTCCCTGACCCCTGCTCTATTACACTCTATTTAACTTAAGTTGATTGAAGAATAAGCACTAGAACAGGCAAGCAACTGTAGAATAAAAATGCAGTTAAAAATCAATTTGCAAAAAGCTTACTGCCCTGCTCATTCAATCCGTATCAGCCAACCTAGATCCCAAATATATGTAATTTTCACAATTTCACCGTACAATATTCTCTTTTTTTCCCCTGCAAGATTTTCTGGAAGACAGTAAGATAGACTAAACCCAGACCATTTTATTCCCACAGTGACCAAACATTGTTTTGTTACGGGTCATAGCAATAAGATTAAGCCAACATTAGAGGATTGTTGGTACGGAGATATCCCATTTGTATTCACCAAGTAGCCCTGTCTCAGTGTTGGGCTATTCTGTTCCAGCCCTGTGTCTGAATTGCAAAGGCCCCCATGATTGTAATACATTCTACTGACACTGCAAAAGCCATTTCCATTCTGCATCTCTGTGTCCCAGATACTAACGAGTCTCTAGAAAAAGTTCCCCTTTGGGGCATGTTTCCTCTATTTTCTGAATTTGTTTTTTGTTTGAAAGAAATCACTCCCACCATTTGAGACACGCAAAAAAAGATAGGAAACTATTATCATGCTTACTACAGAAAAGCAAGAAGATGGGTGAAATCTGGAGTGTAGAAAAGAGACAAGAAAGTCAAATAAGAATCGTAAGATCTGCAGCTATTGAAAAATTAGATTAGAACTATTTCGACAGGTCTGCACAGCTGCACAAGAAATCCATTAATTTATCGGCACAGCGCAAGGCTGCATTTGCAGTGGCATTTCCCCATCTGTTCTAAAAATGGGATTTACCTTTATGCACATCTTTGCCATGGCTGCACTCAGACTTTACAATGGGAAAACACTGCTTGTGCCAGGGAGGAAATGCAGAGCCTCGAAGTACTATAGCTACTTTAGACATTAAATTGTTCTGAACTAAAATAATGGCATTTAATCTGGCAGATAAACTGCCTCTTATATGGCATTCTTGCATTTAATCACTGTCTGCACGCTTAAGAAGTTAAACCTGTGTGTTTCTACAGCCAAGGTGACTGTTACCAGTCTTTTTGGGGGGCACACATGTGTATACAAAGAGTATACACAACATGGCCACCAGGGCCAAAACCAGAATCCATATTCCAAGAATAGCCCCCTTTCAACATTGTCCCTTCCAGCTACTGAATTTCTGAATTACTGAGTACAGATTCTACTAATGCAGCTGTGGAAGGGAGGGGTATTCAAGCCCAACAGCAAACGCTGAATATGGAAAGTGAAGCTGGCCTGTCAGCAAAGTTCTCCCTTTGCAGTTTTGTGATCAGCTCTCCAGAGGTGGCCTTCTTTAGAATCAGTACTTGAAACAAAGTCCTGGCCAGAAAGTAGACCTTGCAGCCTCTCATTTCTTCTTCAGTTAACACCAAAGAGCTAACATACAAATTAATGGCTCAGTTGTACACCACCCGGTCCCAATTAAATCACCAAGAATAATCTAAACCTATGCTTGGAAAGGGGATAAAAAAAGGACAGACTTATCCGCAGTTATAGAAGGCCTACCCAAAAATAAAATGGTATTGAGTACTATGATGCATGCCCTCCCCCAGTTTTTCCTTATTTTTCAACACTTCTCACAACCCCCCTCCCCAAGAAACTTCTGTACTGGTTCAGTAGCTCTAAAACCTGTTTTAGCCTAAAGGCTCCTGCAGCAGCCTTTGTTTGAAATGCCATTGAAATGCCATTTCAAACATGGCTGTTTAAAACAGCCATGCACTCATGTAGATTTGAGTCCTTCATGGCTGGATTATCTATGCCTCCTACAGGTATTGGCAGGTGCCTAACAACTGGGACATGGTGGTGCTGTGGGTTCAACCACTGCTGCTGAGCTTGCTGACCGGAAGGTTGGCAGTTTGAGACTGCGTGACAGAGTGAGCTCCCGTAGCTTGTCCCAGCTCCTGCCAACCTAGCAGTTCAAAAGCACATAAAAATGTGAGTAGATAAATAGGTACCACTTTGGTGGGAGGGTAATGGCGTTCCATGCATCTCGGCATATAATCATGCTGGCCACATGACCATGGAAACTTGTCCTCGGACAAACGCTGGCTCTTTGGCTTAGAAACGGAGATGAGCACCGCCCCCTACAGTCGGTCACGACTAGACCATTTGGTCATGGGGGAAACCTTTACCTTTTAACAACTGGGCAGCCAAGTCTGTCTGTCTAGGTCAGTGATGGCAAACCTATGTGTCAAAGATGGCACACAACAACGTTTTGGCTGGCACACCAACGTTCACTAATACCTGACAACAACTAAGTTTAATTCCCTTGTATTTCATTTTTGTAATGAAATTATTTGGTGTTTGATATTTGTTTATATAATACATAGCATCACACACAATTGCACTGGATTTGTTAAAAATAAATGAATATATAAAGAATTGTTTCTCTCTTCTTTAGGGGTGACTGACACACAAGCAGAGTCAGGCATTTTCTGAATTTTTGACACTCCAAAGCCAAAAGGTTCACCATCACTGATCTAGGTAAAAAGGTGGGATGCAATGGCTAGGTGGGTTTCACTCCTCCAATCAAGTCATCAACCTTCCAATCAACCCTATGATGTCATCAAACCTCGGTTACTTACATTCAAGCAAAGGGATATAATATAATACTTGTGATGTTTCTGCCAGACCTGCTATGAAAGCGAGTGTCTGTCTGCAGAAAGCACAGCCGTTTACTCTTCAGTAGGTGCAGGGTCTGGGATTCCCAGGACAATGTAAACAGCTAGTGATAGGGATTGGATTTCTAGCTAGTCATATTGCACGAGTTAATTTTGTTTGCTCTTTTCACTTGAAACCAATCTGCAAACATTCCCAGTTGGGGGTTTGTGTGCTTTGCTGTCAGGCAGCTTTCTGGCTTCCGCTGCTGGACGCTCTTATATCCAGTTTGGTCAAACTGGGGCCAGGTTCAGCAGAATTCAAGCATTTTCCATCAGCCCTCTTGTACTGTTTTCTAAACATACGCATAGCCCAATTTTTGTGAAATTCGTTTTCTTTTGGATTTTTAATCAACTCTTCGCCTAATATCTGTTATTAACTCCTCCCTAATATCTGTTCATGGGTAAAGCAGCAGGTTGTCACATCTGATTGTTCACAGGAACTGCTGTGGGTTGATTTTAAAAAAGAACCTCTCTGGGTTTTTCCCAGATAGCATCCCTCTGCTTAGTCTCTTTTAGCCTAGGATGCTGGCAGCAGACAGAACTACCAGTTTCCCCTTACATTCAGCTGCTGACCCAGTGAAAAGGGGAAGTGAAGAGTAGAAAGGGATGCATGAGTATTACCAACTAGAAGCTACTCCCTTTGGTCAGCCTGCCTTTTCCCAGTACCTTTCCTGATAGGTGAACATGCTGGCCCCTGAAAAGAAGAGACATACAAATGGTACACCTGACTGCAGCCAGACTTCAACACATTTCCAAGTGGAAAAGAAAACACCATTCACCTGAGGGAGATTGGTTTGATAAAGTTTGGATACATTTATTTTAGATCACCGTTTCAGATCAGTGTTTCCCAAACTATGGTTTGTGGCCCACCATGGATTGCAAACTGATTGTTGGCGTGTCGTGAAATTGATAAGGTGATACCTGACAAGGAAAACATATTGAGCCTTATGGAAAGTGAAATTGAGCTGCACATGTATGTTTACTCATGAGTAGGCAAATGTGCATTCATTCACTTTGCAGGGCAGGTTGAGAGGAACGCAATGCCACCAGGATGGTCCCAATCCAATGAATGCAAGTCCCAAAAAGACACTCAAGGGGGAAGTGCTTCCTCCAAGCTGACAAGGAAAGTATACTGAGCCTATGAAAAGCAGAACAGTGCTATACATATGCATTTACTCATGAGTAGGCAACCATGCCAGGGCACCTATTGAAGGCCTGGGAAAGGGGAAAACAAGGTCACCAGAATTGTCCCAATCCAATGAACATGATGCTCTATGAATGTCATGAAGGTTGATCCCCCCTTCATAATAAAAAGTGTAAAAACAGACTTGAGCAGCTGGTAAGGTGAAACTGTTTTTCTTTTAGTCTCATAAAGCTAGGTGGATCACAACAGAGTGTCATTTTAAAACGTTTGGGTTATCACTATTCTTGATGAAACCTCCATATAATTTGGCTAATCTGAAGCACCCTGATTAGTTCATTAAAAAATGTTGTAGCAATTTTTAAAAATTTCACAAATAAGACAATTCTGTAAGATGCTACATGCATTAGATTGCATTTTTACTTTATAAAAAGGAAATAACTAACAAAAGGTTGGAAACAAAGGATGGGGATTTCAGGGACTGCTATTTTGGAATATGAGACTATTGTAGACATAAAATGGCACACCTGTCTGGTTTCTTTCTGTAGAAAAGGGGAAATAAAACACTAAGTGTTAACATGTTTTTGCTTCTGTTTTTGCAGTTTACCGAGCTCCGTATTTTGCATTTTAAAAATAATCAAAAACTAAAACATATTTTTTAAGAAACAGAAGCTTACACTTTTGTCTTCTATACACACACACAAGCTGTAGCAAAAAATTGATGCTTCTTAGCACCTGGACACTAATTATGTTCCCTACTTCTGCTAACCCAGCTTGGCTTCTTCCTGGTAAAGGAGACCGGTACCATATGAAGGGTGTCTGAAACAGACTCTGCAAGGCAGTCGTATTGGGTGGAGTGGGCTCATCATTTGGACTGTCCCTGGCATGACACCATAAGGAAGTTCAAGCAGTGACACAGAACCCCTCTGTTCCGTGCAAGCTGCTCTACATGTTATGCCCCTTCATATTTCCCATGGCCGCCACGCAATGGTTGTAAAGCGAAGACCAGCCTTGACTTTCAGGCAGAGAATACGTACTGGAGTGACTTCAACACACCAGCTCCAACAACTAATCCTGGATTTAAATCCTAATGACTGCAGTACACAGACCGCCTGGGCAGAATGCAAAGCTCTCCGGCTCTCTTCACCCCAGCCTGCTGTCACCAGCATCAGCAGCTTTACTAGCAGCTGACAAGAACGCAGGAAGGGCACCGGCCAGCAGGGTGAAGGGGCAAGACCTTTGCTTCAATCACAGCAATCCATGCACTCATTTCGCCTCAATACTCTTGCTATACTACAGAATGAAGGGGAAGGGAAGAGGATCAAACACGCCCCTCTGCTATAGGAGCAGGAAGAGACAGATAGTCTCTGCCACACAAGGTGTGGATCACAACTCTGTCACTTTCTCCTTTCAGTACAACACTCCTTTTCTCACGTGCATAAAACAAGACTGAAGGGCATCAAGGAAATATTCAGAAACAACATAATTGGCAATGCTGGTTTTCCTCCCCTCCCCACATACAATCAGGACAGGACAGTGGAAGTGTACAAGAACAGTTTCTCACGTCCATTCATTATCACCACCTATATTACATGGGCAAAAGCCATAACTAGAGAGATGCAGAGATTCAACACTCGACTCCCATCCCGACAGGAATCCCAGATGATGTGGCAGCAAACCATTAAATATGTGCTTGACACGGGCTGCAACCAATTTTGGCTCTCAGATGTACAATATGTGCCTGTAAGATGCATGTTTCAAAGGTATGTTTGTTTCATTCACACGTTTCCTGTTTCATTGCCCTCCTTAAAATCCTAATGTAAGAAGGAGCTCCAGCTCCTTTTCGCTTCCAGTAGCTGCACTTGGGAGATAATTAAGTACTCTCTGCCGAAAAAGGACGTATAAAAAGGTTAACCTTCCTTTCCCATCCTATTGTGCATAAGCGTTAAATATTACAAAGTAGCTGCTGGCTGCCTTCTAGCACAGAGGGAGCTGCCATGTCAGTCATGCACAGACCATGATCATATATCCTTGCAATGCAAGTCATATTTTTCTTTACTCCTAGAAGGTTATGAGGCCCAAAGGACAAGAACAGAACATTTAAAATCCCCTGATGGAAGGTATCCAAGAAAACCAGGGAGCGTGGAAGAATAGGATGCCCTGAACAGCACTTCTGAAATTCAAAATACAAGGCCTTCTGTGTAATAGGCATATATTTCATTAAATGACAGTGTTTAATGTATGAGAAGGTGTCTTTCCTACAGTTCTTGGTGACCCCAAGCTAGGTTTGCTTTGAAGGTGGCTACTGAGGAATGAGAGAAACAAACCACCATTCTAGAAGCCCTAAGTCAGATGCCCTTAAGAAAGCAGGGCAAGAATTCTTCATTAAGAAACCCAGGTAATGGAAATGAATTGCGCAGCTCTACATATATTAATGTTTCTGGGCATGCTTTATTCTATGACATTTTAATTGGTTCATTTTGCCAACCTTGGTTTGTTGGGGTGTGTGTGTCAATCAGATAGATACCAGGGACAGAAAGCTAGGAGAGACTGGAAAGCAATAGATACACGGTTAGGGAGGAGGACAGATTATCAGCCTTTAGGAAATAGACTTCTATGGTGGACCTTGACCTCCTGGTCAACTGAACGCCCAGAATACATGCTTGAGGATGCAGAGGACATCCCTTCTCTCTTAGCACCTTTTTCCAGAACAGCCACCTCCATCCCCACACTTTTGCTCGAGGAAAGTAAAAAAGGCTATTTTATAAAACCTCCCCCAAAATGAAAGCAATGGCATAACAGAGGAAATGGAACACTGGCTGGAAGAACCTCATTGCTGAAGGGCTGTTATGCATGATGAGGAAAAAAAACATTCTAGTGTGCTGGGCCATTCTTGGCGTATTGCTACCAGTCTGTAGCAATCCTCCCAAACTGCTGTCATCTGCAGCAGAAACTATTTCCTAGGCGGCAAGAGACGATGCTAAGACAAGGAGAACAGCGACTTCCCATAGTATTAAAATTATATCCTGTGCCAAGCAGACGGCAAATTAAAATGTGCACAAGACAGAGCCTGGGTCTGCAGCACAACTGGTGGGAAAAGCATGAAGGTTGGAACAAAAGGCCAAAGCACGGCCCCAGCCACATGGCTGGAATTCGCCCCAGCCTCCCAAAGACATTTAAGGACCTGAGATCAGCAGCTTACCTGGATCTTCACAGCGATGAGCACAGAGCTGAGCTCCTTGTCCAGTTCTCTCAGCACAGTCAGCTTCTTCAGGCGGAGACTGCAGAGCCTGTACGACAAAGAGAAGGGGACACATTCAGGCACCACCATCCCAGGGCCCCTGCCGCATGGTACTAAGCGCTCCGAAGACAGCCTGGAAGGTTGGCAGGCCACCGCGGGCCCCTCAGCTGCTCCTATGGCCGAGGACCGCTGAGATTCATGCACCACAGAGAAAGCGGATCAGAAAAAGAGGAAAGGAGGAAAATTAACAGAGCTAAAGCAGGATTAAGGGGGATTATGCTGTGACAGGAAGTTGCAGACCATGTGCAGGAGAGATCCCTGCCCAAAAGGGACCACTGCCAGCTCTGTACACAGACACCTGAGCGCCTTGTGCCATTTCTTCACAAAGAGCAGCCTTTCAAGCCACTCCTAATGATACTCACAATTTAGCATGAAGACACACACTGCATTAATTGTGACTCCTCCATGCAGCAGGTTATTCCAAATCACTATCAAAGGAACAGGAGAAGAGCAGCAGCAAGTTACCCAGGCCAGAAAGGAAGTCCGTGGGTTTACTGGACCACTATTTACTGTACCACATCACCTCCTGTTCCCTATTTTGCAACCCAGACAATCTTTCCTGATACCATTTGACAAGCATCAGTGATGGCACAGTTCTTCCCTAATCCACCTGCGCTGCATGAACTGGGAAAGAAGGCGCAGCAAACCATCTCACTGCTTTATCACACTTAGACAGCACAAGGGACTGAAGTCAGGAGATGGAACATTTCTGCATCATTTCAATGCAATGAGAGAGGGGCTTCAAGCTCCTCTCATCCTCACCGACAGCCCTATTTCTCTAAGCCTTTTTGCTGGCGACAGTACACTGACAGTAGTGATCCAGTTGCAAGATGTAGCTTTGCAATAATCATACCAGTTGTGAAATTAACTGGGCACAGGGGAAGCACTCACGGAGATGCACAGTGAAGCGTCAGGCCTGTGCTCACGCATGCATTTGTGCCTGTGCACCAAAGCGAAAATTAGCATCTGGCATATAATTTAGCACCTTCAGAATCTAAGCTTTCATGGGAGGGAATTTTCTGGTTTTAAAAATATGAACATAATTTGTGCATCTTCCATATCTCTTTTTGGAAATTCAAAATAACACTGAAACAAAGGCTAACAAAATTCACTGTTCATTATTTTAATTCTTAGAATCGTAATTGTTGAACTCAGTGGGACTTGCTTCTAAGGAGAGACATGCATAAAAAGCATTTAGCTGACTAAACAAGTTGCAAAATCCTCCCCAAAGAAAAACAAACAAACAACTTCGGGAAAGCAGAACACCAGCATGGATGGGTAGGCGAGCACACTTTCCATATCCACAGGGGTTCCACAGGGGTCCCCCAAATACAGAATTATGCAGATGATGAAATAAGGGCAAACGCAATGGCACTGCAATTATTTATCTGGGACCACACGCGGCCCTCTGGAGGTCACACAAATCCTCCTAGAGGCAACTGGCACTTCTGCTTTGCCAGCACAAACTGGAGGTTCCTTCCTTCCAGTTGTATTCATGCCCCTTCGGGGCATGAGGAGGTCATGTGCAGCCTCCGCGCATCTCAGAACACCTTCTGGATGCAACCGGAATGCAGCTGTGGGCTCAGTATCCGCGGCTATTCAAATCTGCAAATGCCAAGCCTATGGGTAAGGAGGGTCTACTGCATATTACAGTAGACAAATAGTGACACAGTACATGTATTACTACTTGTCTATATAAATAATTATAAATTATAACTATTTATGCTAGACATATAGGGGCGTGGTGGCGCAGTGGGTTAAACCGCTGCTGCTGGGCTTTCCAACCGGAAGGTTGGGAGTTCACGACTGCGCGACAGAGTGAGCTCCCGTTGCTTGTCCCAGCTCCTGCCAACCTAGCAGTTTGAAAGCACCTAAATGCAAGTAGATAAATAGGGACCACTTCAGTGGGAAGGGAACGGCGTTCCATGCGCTACGGCGTAGAGTCAAGCCGGCCACATGACCACGGAAGCTTGTCCTCGGACAAAAACGCCGGCTCTTCAGGTTTGAAACGGAGATGAGCACCGCCCCCTACAGTCGGTCATGACTAGACCATTCCGTTGTGGGGAAACCTTTACCTTTTTATGCTAGACATAAATCATGAGCACAGCCAGTGCAGCCATGATGTGAATGAGGACATGCACAGCGGGCAACACACTGTGGGAAGTGGCAAAGAGATACCTTCTCTAGTCAATGGCCAACGGAGCCAAAAAAATGAACCTTGATTCTTACCTTGATTCTTCCTCTGCACAAGCCCTTTAGCTCCCATTGTAGTCTGCGTTTCCTGCTTTGTTTAAAGAGACCATGGAGAGGAAGAATCAAGTTAAGGGCTGTGCACATTTGGGGCGGGGCACAGCAGTAGCAGGTAAGATGGTGCTTTTGGACTGCCTCAAGGCATTGATGGCCACTACAAGTGCAATCCTGAGCAGTGCTGAATTAGCAAGGCCTGCCGGCCAGTGCCAAATTCAACACTGTTCAGGCCGGGCTGGAGCCTTCCCATGGCAAGGGAGCGTGCACTCCCTTACCGTAGGGGAGGCTCTAGCCTCCCCTATGTGCTCCTCAAATCTGCACCCACTAAAGAGCGAGATCCAAGTGCAGATCCAAGGAGACCGCACAGCCTGAATCGAGGCCTCGCTGCCTCGTTGATGGGCTTAGGATGTGTCTGTACGGCCACCTCAAGCCCGCCTAGGTCCCGCCCAAGTCCCGCCTCCCCTCTCCCACCAATCCCTGCCCCAAAACGGGACGGAGAATCCCTTGCACCGACTGTCTTCAGCATCGGCTTCAGAGATGCAGCGCCGACACAAGGGTGCTGCTTGGCGCCCGCGCACCGCCCCTTGCATTGAAGCGATGACGTTGCATCAACGCAAGGGGTGCACTAGGATTACGCTGTACTTTGGATGACTTTGCCACAGGATTAGGCCTGTCCTCCAGGAAGTTGTTTACCAAGGACTACTAGTTGTGGTGGCTAAGTACTATTCTCCAGGTTCAGCAGCAGCAGGCCTCTGAATATCAGTTGTAGGGGAGCCATGGTGGAAAAGAAAAAAGCTTTTTATTTCTTGCCTGCTTGTGAGCTTCCGAAAGGCACCTGATGGGTCACTATGGAAAACAGGATGCTGGCCTAGATAGGCCTTTGCCCTGATTCAGCAGAGCTTCTTTCAGGTTATTTTGTCTTCCCCTCTCCCTCGAATGGTATAAATAGGATCAACTGTACTTAGAAAGCATCTGTTGAAACTTCCAGCCTCCCCCTTACAACTGCGGGCATGTTTTTATGCAGAAGAATACCCCACAGCTCAATTAACCAGGCTTTAACATCTGGCCCATGAGACTCATTCCAAAGATGTGCCAAAAACATATTTTGGCAGCAGCTATTAAGATACTGGACAAGATCCAAGTCTATATATTATATATCTATACTTAAATATGTCTGACAGCAGGGAAATCTCAGCATCAGATAATGAGTGAAGATAGGTTTGTGAATGCACAAGCAGTGTCTGCTGAAGTCAGAGCAATCCAGAAGGTGGTCTGAGCAGGGTTTCCATTAGTCACCAAGTAGGATTTGTAGTGTCCGCATAGGCTTTTGCTGTTGAAGCAACAGAAGCAGAACAATACAAATGCTAGTAAGTATACTATGTTTAGGCAGGAGGTTTAGTCGAGAGGGTTAAAGCCTCCGTTTGCCTGAAGCTAAGATCTGAAGGTCGCCCATTCGAGATCACCGGAAGCTTCCGTGAGCGGCAGACCTTGAGAATTGCGACTGAGCTGTCTCCAGTTGCCTGTGAGAGAGGAGTTGTGCTGGGCCAGCTGTTTCTTTGGTGGGAGCAGAGAAACCATCTATCAGCCAACAGGAAGGCAATCGTGTGGCCAGAAAGGAGGACTAGACCACAAAAGTTCCATCTGTATGTTGTAGTTCTTGAAGACAGAACTTCTTTGTAATTTGTAAAAACACCTTGGGGGTTTAGAGAAATAAAGCCTGCCTATGTAAACCGCCTTGAATTAAAGTCAGAGGAGCAATCTAATGACCAAAGAAAGGCGGTATATAAATACTACTACTACTACTACTACTACAATATTTGCAACTTGTACAACATTCAGTTCTTCTCTGCACTGAATTTAGATAACTTTGGCAGAATACTTGCCATTTAAGATACTAGTATGGTTATCAAACCATGTCCCTAGGCCTGAGGTTCCCAAACTGGGGCGCCACGACACCCCAGCAAGTGGGAAATGGTCACAACCCCCTTAAAGAGGGTTGGTGACATAGCAACATTGGCAACAGCACTTCCACGATCACAGTGCCGAGGTGAATGAGGGGGTTTACACATACTAGAGGGTCGCTATAGCCCTCTGCAGGGAGCCCATAGTCCCCTATGCGGACTTCCCTGCACTTCAGAATGGCTCCCTGTGATTGTGTAGACCCAATCTACTTTTGGGTTTTGTCGCAGAACCAGAAGGGGGTCACTACTGCATCAGGGAACCATTGGTCAAGATATAGTCAAGATTTGCATATTTTCTTTTCTATCATTTGCAGATGATGAGATCCCATTTGATAAATAAGTGCTTATTCCTGACCATAATCTGCTGAACAGGGTCACTTCCTGCTTAATGATGTCAGTTCTGACCCTCAGAATCAACGTATTTATATACCACTTTTCAACACAAAGTGGTTTACAGACAAATAATAATAAAGTTAAATGACTCTCTGTCCAAAAAGAGCTCACAATCTAAAAAAAATGCAGACCACCACCAGCAACAGCCACTAGAAAAGACACTGTGCAGGGGTGGACAATTACTCTCCCCCTGCTAAGGCACCATGAATGCTATTTGGCCTGCTATATGAAATTAGCTTGACACCCCTGGTGTGGGACATAGACATAGCGGTCACAATCACACCAGGGTTGAGTACTAACTCAAATTAAGCACTGGCTAAACTCTGGGCTCTGCAGTCCAAAGTGAAGCATTTTTACTTGGAAGTAATTCCCCATTCTGTTCAATGGGATGTACTGCTAAAAACTGCGCATAGAACTGCAGTCTCTAGAAATAGACACAAAACTCTCTCAAGCTTTTGCTACCCTACAGGTTTTTAAAAAACTGAATGAGAAAGCAAAATCATTAAACTTGGAAATGTGGAACTTCAGAGTTCATTCGCAGCGTTATTGAAGGCAATTGACAACTACAGCGAGTCGATAAAAATCTCAAATGAGTTAAGTAAGCCATTAAGGATACATCTATATGGCATTTTCAGCCCACATCTTTCACCACCCACAGTTAAATTCTCATATCCCAGAGTATCTACCAAAAACTGTGGGTGCTTTAAATATCTAGTAACAGTTCACTGAAAAAGAAGAATCAGGGAGTAATGCTGTTCTTTTTGCTGCGTATATGGTTGTGTGGGGGTGGTGACAGTGGCGATCTCGATCCCCAGTCTGAGGATCTCTATCAGCCTCTCCATACTGAGAGAAGCAAGCTAAAACATGGAACAAAATCATGCCACTTCTCTTGGAATACTTCCAAACACTCTGAAAGGTGGCCATGTAGTGACACAAAGAGGCATTCTTATTTGAAGCATTTGCTCTTTATACATACAAAGTCATAATATACAGATTGCCTAGCATACTATTGCCCACATGAACTGGTGGGGATTTACAATCAATCCCAGACTGGCATCTTTTCTAGCTATACATGCAGATATCTGGGTGCCTTCGGCACATATTGGGTGCCTTCGGGCACAATAAGGCGGGGTACAAATCTAATAATAAAATAAAAATAAAATATCTGGAACAGGATGCAGGACCTGCTACCTGCAAAACACACTTCCTGCCACTGAGCTATGTCCCCGTCCCCAAAACCTGCACAGAGGTTTTGGAAAGACTGCAAAATGTTTTTCATCTCCTAGTTAACACTTCCATTGATTTTTCAACTTGCAACATGCTGATGACGTTCCAAGCAACAAAAATTTGTCCTGACCGCAACTTATTTTTGCTTTCTTGCATTTGTGCTGGTTTACTTTGTGGCATTTTCTGGATTGCTATGCATTCAATTCTGATTTGTATTGCAGTTGCTCATTTTATAATCATATCTTTTAATTTTAGTGTTAGCCACTTTGAACGTTCACTGTGAGCAGAACTACTGACTATAAACATCTAAGCAATAAAAAACGTTTCTAGACTTATAGCCAGTTTGTGGAGGGTTCTTTCTTAGGCAGGATGTATTCTGGCTCCAAAACAACTAACAGGTCCTGGGTGCCCAAGCCAAAGGCTACATCATCCACTTGCTGCCAGCCACTTAACCATAGATAAGGTAAACCCAGTCCATTTTAATGCATTTTTAAAAATGCCTATGCCAATGATACCAGTCTTTGATTTCTTATTCAAATAAACATGTTATGTCTAAATATGTTTTAGCTGGGAAATCTAGAGATTCCACACATCCTCTTAAGGGACTGCATGACCACTTGTTTCAAATTTTTAAAGAAGATTCGGGTTCAGTGTTTACCTAAGAGCTCTTGGCTAGAAAGGACACTGGCAGGGAACAGCATATTGCAGGGTAAACCTAGGTTGCACTTACAGTAGTTTATCAACAGCTTTAAAGGCAGGCAGGTGGAAAAAAATTCAAGCTCCAAAAGCCAAAATACCACAAATGTTTGTGCTGCAATGTGCTAATCAACCACAGAAAATATGGACCCAACTCACCAGGATTTTAGAATTCCTTTGTGGTTATTTCCCATCCCAGCATCAATCCCCCAGGAGTTGGTGTGGATGTGGAAGGTAAGCCTATCATTAGCTTCTCCCACAGCACTATCCCTGTTCCAGCATCAGAGCTTGGTTATGTGTTATAGTCATCATATCATTTTCCTTCAGTAAAATAATGAAAGGTAAAATTTCATTGCTCAAATGGTTTTGTCTTAGAACCATTTGATGTCAAGGCAACTGCCTCCACAATTCCGTAAGAGTGTGGACGGCTAGAAGCTGCCTTCAGAATTCCCAATTAGCAGAGTCTGGCTGCTTTCTGTGTGGTGAATGTAACATGTGGCCAAGCTCTTCCTTGGGTAAGTACAGCCACAGAGGAATGGCAACCACACTATGCCTGAAACGCAAGATCCTTTATATTAGCCCTGCATTAGCTCATTGAGGATAGCAAGGCTGCAAGAATTTGTACATTCTTTTTCTGGCAGGCACAATCTGCTACAAGTTTATTTCTGCACAAGCAGTCAACCTCCAGTTAAAAGTCTACATTTGCAATTAGCTTTCTTCGGTCCTATAGGCAACATTAAGGATTTACTGGAAGTATTCCCTTTATAGTTCTTCATTCGGACTACGAACTGCAATAGCCCCCTATATGCAAGTCAATTAGGAGAATACATCTTCTGGGACACTGTAGCAAAATGCTTTATCCAAATCCTATTACAGCTGCTGAGAATTAGCTGTAGCTGATCCTCAACTCAATGTAACAAACCAGCCCCAGTGCTAGCCACAAGCTCCAGCAGAGAAATAAAAGTTTGGCTCCCTTGAGACACCAATACACTCAGCGCTCTACACATACGCAAATACATACGCACAAATCAATACCCAAATCTCCAAGAAGACCTTCCCTTGCTACCTCAAGGTCTCTAAGAAAGGATGGGAGGAACTCACAGAAGTTAACCATGATATTTATTATCTCTTTAGTAACTAAAAAACAAGACATTTTACATATTAAAAGAAAAACATATGCAAGACTCTGCTTGCAAATTTACAACCTAAATCAAGTTTTTCGTGGATTTAAGCTACTCATGGCATGCTCCAAAGAGCATAAACAGTTCTCCTTTTTACTTTCTTGGTGATGGGCTCTGCAGGGAAGGAAGAAGATTCTAATCAAACAGCTGTTTTCTGGAATAGTGCTGGGGCTCAAACCTGTGGTGTAGGAACAATACCGTCTCACCCAGGAAGCCTATTTCTTAATCCTGGGTGATTGGGGCTATTAGTGGTGAGCAAAATGCATTCTCACCATGTTCAGAGATTCCGTATTACTATTTCACACATTCCAGGGCTGAACCAAGGAGGAGGAGAGAAGTCCCAGGGCTCAAGCCTGGCTCTGGTCAAGCCCAATCCCCATTCTTTTTTCCTCTACTCCATGTCAGGCAGCCACATCAGAGGTGGCACCAGGGGTTGGTCGGGTTGGGCACTGGCCAAGAATGTGCACCCATCAAGTTCTGAACCCTCAGTACTGTGATAGCAATCAGTATACAACAGGAAATGGACAGGGTACAACATGAGAGGCCCAACACAGGGCTTCACTCCAGAACCCGCAAGCAGGCTGGCACCGATATATATTTCACTCTCTAGCTCACAGTTCTTCTCATAGAAAACCTCCTATCCAACTACAACAAGCCGCCTGCAAAGGATGGAGAATAAGAGAAGAGGAATTGATGCCCCTCATATATTGGGCTCCATGCAATTCATTTTCAGGAGCACCTCCCACCCTAGCTTTTATGAAATATAAATACAATAGCAACACCCATAAATGCTCTTGAAACACATTTCGTTTTTTGCAATTTAATCTTGACTATGTCCAAGAGAAAGACTTTAATCCTTGCTATGAATCCTATGAACGCTTTTGTGTCTCATCCCGTCCTGTTCCCACACACCTTCCCCCTTGTCCCCCTTCATCCCGTGTCAACAGGCATCTCTGATCATCAGCAGTTGCAAGTATTTTGAATGTTTCAGCGGTAGGAAAAACCAGGGAGGGGAGCCTGCCCCAAATAACGAAGGACACCTCTGTTATAACACCGTAGTACCAGTGTAACACATCATCTGATTCCCATCACACAATTTTTTTTAGCTCTGTTTTAGGCATAATGAGATCCCTCTCCCCAAATAACTGTTCTGGGAAAATTATTCCAGAGTTTTATTCCTCCAGTGGGTAGAAACTTGCTTCCCATGCCCAAACCACCATGAAGAGTTCCCATCCATTTGTTCTTGCACCCATGAGCTCTGTTAACACAAATTTTATTTTATTAAAATGAGCCTGATTAGAATGCAATAAAATATAGGCCAACTTTGTTAATGCCTCCATTTATCATAATCTATTGAAGTCATTGAAATCAAGATTTTAAATGTTGGCTCACTGTATTCACACTGGAAGCAGCCAGCAGCATTTTGCTTTTATATACACAATTATCAGGGGAAACATATTTTAATTTTAATGGCAAGCTTTATGAAATGCAGCTCAATGTATTCCAAGCAACACAATCTCACCCCCCCAACTATATTTTTCTCAGAGCATTTTTCCTGTTTGATTTTTAATAGACTAATCAACGATGAGTTAATCAAATCTATTACCATGAGGGCCCTTTGACAAACGTCTATATGCTGGAAGGATAATACAGAGAGACAGACATAAAAACCAAAACTTTTAAAACTTCTGCTAAGCTAAGCTGTGTAGCCTGATCCTGTTTATTCAGAAGTTAAGTCCTGCTGTATTCAACAGCCTTTGTTCTCAAGTGTTTGCAGGTCAGGATTACAACCCTTCTTAGGAGGATTCTGGTTGGAATAACCTAACAGGGAACAAATTCAACAACTGACTCACAAAAAACGTAAACCAGCAGTTTTCACAGACGGCAATAAGATCAAGGGCCAATTCACAAATATGGCCTGAGGGAATATATGTGGCAGGGCGCCATTGCACGGAGTAACCCCCATGCTAACCCGCGCTGTTTGATCCACCCGCCCTCCCTGGTGTCCGTTTTGCTCCAAAATGGCGGGGCGGGGCGATGCATGGGGCGGGGTGAAGTGCTGGGGGCGTGGTTTCGTCGCCCTGCCATGGACCCAGGTTTCGTCTCTGCCTGTTCCTCAAGAGAATAGTCAGCTAACAGGAATGCAGGAGGTGTGGACTGATGGTTGAGCTGCTGATACTGCCTGAAGCTAAGCAGGAGAATCTGTGGTCTATTTTTGGATGGGAGACAGAATGCCAGGCTGTGACAAGCTGCAGTACCTGTTGTGGCAGAACGGGGTCACTGTGGAGCTGAGTAGCCAGTGCGGGAATGTTGTGAGAAGGCCAGCCGATGAAAGAATGGAGTCCAACCTTGAGGACCTGCTAAAGCTTGATGTCACACGGCCAGAGGAGAGAACCACACTGTGAAGGCTACATCTGGGACTGAGGATTCGGTGAATGACAAAATACTGTATATTGGTAAAAACCTCATTGAAAAATGGTGGTTTGGACTAGCTTGCTCACATAAGCCGCCTTGGGCATTTGCTTCGGCATGGGAAAGGCGGGGGAAAAAATAAACAGGGTTCTCCCCCCGCATTTTATCCTCACAACAACCCTGTGAGACAGGCCAGGCTGAGAGACTTTATGCCTGAGCGGGGATCTGAACCTGGTGCATTCAGTCGAAGCCCACTGTATCCACTCACTTTTGCAATGGGTTACATGCACTTACATGCACGCCTTATAACATGAGCCCAAATTCCCTTATCAAGTTAAGCAAATCTGCTGTGATCTGTTTGTGTAATGTTTATTTCCGTAGTTGACAAATCCCCAGGCAGATAGCTGGAGAAAACTGTCACCATGGAAGGAAGGCAACTAGAGCAGTACAAAGCCCAGAAACCATTTTGAAGGCCCTGTTCAGTTCCTTTCAAGAACCCATTTAGCGCTGCCATAAGGGCCAGAAACATACATATAGTATATGAAAACCAACATCTTAATGCACAGAATTCTAACCTAAATGCTCCATTTGGCTTTGGTATAACAATTCCGAAACAGACTGCAGAAGACCTTAGCTAGAAAGGCAGCATTTATATACGGACAGAATAGTATATAGTCTCACCTCAAAGACAGAGATTGGGTAACAGTGAAGCAAGGCTATAAAAGTACCCAATTAAAACTCAATTAAAATGTGAGCATTACAAAAATGCCAATTTGAACAAAAGGATTTAATGGCACTTTCCAATGATGTAAAGGCCTCGGTGCATTTTCAGGGGATGCAAGTTCTATAGATGTGCTGTACTGGAATTGCTAACAAGGCACTCCCAGTCAATGGCACCAATGCTGTCCCAGGGACCTCTGAGGGGAGAATGTGGCTTGCCATGCTCATCTCCCAAGCCCCAGGCAAGCTGCCATTCTGGTTTCCAGGCCAAAGGAGGCAGGTAGCAGAAGGACAATGATCCCAAGGTAGATTCATGGAGCCAAATCTAGGGAGACCGATTGCAGCTCCCTAGTTAAAGCAGGAGCTTCTGTGATGTGCAGAGGAGCTACAGTAGCTGACCCCGGAGAAAATGGCCTTCAAGCATGGATGTATTTCACTGAGGGTGCAATCCTAACCTGGAGTTAGGCTGGCCCGGCACAGTTAGGCCAGCAAAGTTTCGCCGGCACCAGGGCCACCATAAAGAGTGTTTTGATCACTCTCAGAGTCAGGGAGAATGGCACACATCTGTGTTCTGGCCTCTCTGACTCAAAGAGTTGTCCAAACATACTTTACGGTGTCCTTGTGCTGACCAAACTTTGCTGGCCTAACTGTGCCAGCCTAACTCCAGGTTAGGACTGTGCTCTCAGTCAGGACCAGGGATGCACATTCAACATTTGTACTGCATTGCTTTCAATTGAACACACCTCCTTGTGCAAATTCAACTCAAAGTAAGGAAGCACAAATGCCTGCCAGCTTCCAATTCAACCAAGGAGACCCATGCTCAAAAGCCTGTTAGGGGAGGGGCCACAGCTCAGTGGTTGGGAACATGTCTGGAATATGGAAGTAAGGCTGAGAAAGACCTAATCTGAATAAAACCCTGGTGAGGAATATCGACAATACTGAGCTAGATGGACTAATGTGCTAAATGCAATGGAAGACAGCTTCCTATGTTCAACTGCCTTCAGTTAGATCAGGACAAAGAAGGGTGAAAGGAAGCCTCCTCTTATTATTCTCCTCATATTCTTCTTTCCCATGCTTAAAAAGTTGAAAATCAATATTTCAAGTCAAAAGAACACTACATATAGCAGGTCATGCAATTTTAAAATAATGCCTTTTAACTTTAAGGTATTGACTCACTTTTGCGTTACATCCTTCCTGCTTTTAATAAGAATAAAGGATTCATTTCTCTATGCATTCTTTTGATGTTGCCTTTTATAAGTCTTGTTCCAGAATCATTTGAAAGAAAGCGGCAAGCCAAGGCTAGCAATGGCAGGGAAAGAACGAATCGGACTGGAATCTTAGGGGCAGACGTAAGTTATTCTTCAAGGAAAAGAAGATGGGTGTAACAAAAAGAGGAATAGGAGATAAAGGCACAAGCCACAAAACCAATTAATAAGAACAGCAGGTCTACAAATTATTCCAGCATTTGGTCCAAGCTGGAGAGATAAGAACATCAGTACTTATTAAAGCTACAAAGGTAGGCCCCCCACCATGCCTCTGTTGCAAGTAGCCCTAGTACCCATTTCTCTGCACCATACAGAGGCTTTGGTGCCTCTGACCATTACAACAGCTTCCATCACTCAGGCCATGTTCAGTTGAGAGTTTAACTCCCAAAGATGGCATATGCACGACACTAGCTTGTAATGTCCTGAAGATGGCAGCAATTTCATGGCTTCAAAATCTTAGTCACCAAAGGAGCGGCAACAAACCACTAGCCAGGCCATTCAGGAATTTTCAAATATTTGGATATGAGGCTTTTTCTCTCTCAAAAAATGGTTTATTGCTAATAGACAGGAAACGCTGATCTGGACAGTCAGCATGCAGCCACAAGAAAGCCAAGGAACAGGGAGGAAATGGATCTATTGTACCAAGACAGTCCCCACCCTGGATGCAAGTAGGCTCTGGAAAGAGTCCTACCAAGGCAGCAGAAACAGGGCAGCTGCTACTGAGAAAGGGCAGCTGGCATTCTCTGTTCCACTCGCAGGGTTGGCACTCTCTTTCTCCCTCTGCTCATTATTGTGTCCCAGCAGGATGCCCACTTCCTGTGCTTGGGGCTAATGACAATTCATTGCCAGCACTAGGTCTGTGGGGCTGAGAGTACGAAAGCTCCTAAATCCTGAGGCAATGGAGGTTTGGTGATGGCACCCCCAATGCATGGATGCTGAGAGAGAGAGAATTATGGGGTCCCATAATAGTATAATTGTTGTACCAACAGACTTGGGAATAGCAAACTGAATCGCCTATCAGGCTTCCTCAACAGTGGCCTGAATTCCCCTCGGTAGAAATAATCTTAAAGTCTAAAATGGGCTCATGAAAAAACCAGCTAAGCCCCCAAGCATCCCTCAAGCTCAGCTGGGAGCAGCAACAGCTCAAGTTACAACTCCCTTCTAGCCAAGTAAGCCTGCCTGCGCATTTCCAAGAACAGCCTCTGCCTGCCTCCAAGATTCCAGTCTCGTTCTTCACTCCTCTTCCTTTGCTGGCCTCAGGCTTTCCACTTCCTTCCAAGCCTCTCTGAACAGGACTGACCAAAGGCAAGGTTGAAGGCAGGCAGAGAACGAAACAGAAACAGGGAGCCTTCGGCAAACACGCTGCATGTCAGTGCTGAATTCAGTAAGGCAAGAAGAACAGGCTGAGGGTCCATAAGGATGCCACATTTTAAAACCCCTTTCAAAAACCCTCTTTGCCACTGGGCAGTGATTCAGATCCACCGTTATGTGAAGGAACCTGGCTCAACCTTTCAGCTAGTGTTTGTTCTCCAGATGAAAACCTGATTTCCTGCCACACATATAGTATGCCTCAAACTAGAAGAAGAAAATTGTCATACTGGGGGGAGGGGGGAGAGGAAGCAATTTCACATGAGCTAGCCAGGCCTGTCCATGCTCCATGACCTCTGAACCACTGCAGCGTGTCACTCTAGTAACATGAGTATGTGCCATAGTAGAGGCAGCTGACCTGCATACAGAAGGTCTAAGGTTCCACCTTGGGCTCTTCCAAATAGGTCTAGGAAGATCTCTTGTCTGAAATGCTGGTCACACACTAGTCAGTCAGTGTGCACAACCATGCGCTAAGGGGACCCATGAGACACTAGGATGACTATGTCATGGGGTATATACTTACTTACTTCTTTTGCCCCAACGTTGCTTCTGGTCAAGCAGGTTTTGCAGGCTTTAAAAACATTACAAAACTCCATTTGTGAGCAGTGAAAATGCATGGCATACAGGGCACTCTTCTCTCTCTTTCAAGCTGCTTTCAGCTTTGAAAACTAATTGCCTGCCTCTAATCTGCAGCAGACGCAAGGAGCAAAATTGTACAGCTTCAAGAAGCAGACACTTGGGGTGGGGGAGGGGTGTGTACGTTTTGCGTTCCCAGAAAACTATTCCTGACACACAGGAAAATAAACATCAGAAAGAAGTCTAGGTTGTACTTTCTCTTAGACAAGTTATGTTTTTTGCTTTTTGTTCATGCAAGGTGTGGGTGTGCTTGTCGGGAATGGGAACTTGGCATGGTGGCAACACTCGTGGCAGGTCCCAAGTCTCTGCCCCCACAAATTCAACTCAGGCACAAGTCCTACCATGTGCCCATGGCAAGTGCCTCCTGAAATTCCCAAGCCATTTTTACTCCAGTCAGAGTCCTTTCTGATGCACGCCATGGACAGCACAGGTCAGGCACACCAGGACACAAAGGGCCCCTTGGGCTCCTCCTTCTGCCCTCGCTCATCCAAAGAAAAAAAAATCAGACAGCCATCCTTGGTCCAATGATTATCGGCTCTTAGAGCGATGGACAAGAAAGCCAGCTCCCACCTCCTGCTCGATTCAAAATATTAACCCTTCCCTGTCCCCTGGCTGGAACTGTCCTAGGCTTTTGGATGGCCCTACAAGATCTTCCACGCTACAAAAAGGAAGCACACCTAGACTCGTGGGTTTTCAGACTCATTCTTGAACCATGCCCAAGAACTCATGACTTGAGTCTATGTGAGTGAGTGAGTGAGTGAGTGAGTGAGTATGGGAAAACATTTGAACCTTCCATCAGCAGTCTGAAGAGGTACTGCCTAGAAAAAAACTTTACTGCTTGACTATTGAGTGTATTAACTGTCTTAAAAGTAACATACTGATATAGCAAATGTACAAGTGCAAGATTGCATTTTGATTCATATCCACTTCCCACATCACTTTGCTAACCTTCACTCGTCCTTAACCCAGGATATATCTGACCCAACACAATAAGTATCATGAACGCACACATATGACCATTTCCCATAGCAGGGAATGGCAGGCTAGAATATCGACCAACCCTGCAGCAGTGTTTTGTGCCCCTAACTATTGTTTTATAGCTTTCACTAGATGCTGCCCACAAATGTCTGAGTTGCTCATAAACACCTGAAGCTGCCTAACCCCAGGTCAGAGCATCACTCCATCTAGCCCAGTCTCACCTGCCCTTACTGGCAAAGGCTCAGCAAGGTCTCAGGCTGAGATCCAGGTAAGTCATCAAAGCCCCTGAAACACTGTATATGGGAAGTTAAAAATATAAACAGGTCTAGATTGCCACCAACTCATAGGGCAGGAGCACATTACCACCCAGAAGTTGCCCCCATTCCCAGATGCTCCACCTGAAAGCAAAAAAATGGCCCTAGCATGGGTGCTCCCAATCCTCAGAGTGGATATACTCTTAAGTTGGGAGAACCGGCACACTTGCCAGTTTGGGAGTATTCATATTACCAGCTGAGACAGGCCATGGGAAAAAGGTCTTACGAAAAGCCTTGGAAAGGTATCTTTGCTCATCAGTGGTTTTCAACTTTCTATTTTCAATGAATCCTTTTCACTTTGCCTTGTCCGCTGGAGAGCTCTGCATACTGTCAAGGGTGGGAGTGCCATGTTCTAGGTGCAGTCAGCTCACACCAAAAACTGCCTTTCTTGGGACTCACCATCTTCCCATACAGACAGGGGGGAAAATCTACTCTAAATCAGCCGTCCTCTAACTCTTCTGGAGTTCAAGGATTGCTGGTAAGCAGGAGCTGGGACTGAGAGGGTGTGTGTTCCCCAATGGCGTTATAGCAATTGCAGCACTGTGGGGACCCAGGGATGTACCTGGGGTGTGTGTGCAGCCTTCTGGAGGATCCTGGAGGCTCTCAGCCCTCTCTGTAACTTTCCTCTGCAAAACGGGCAGTGGGCTCCCTTTTGCAGTCAGAATGCCGGTTACCGGCAAAAAACCAACTTCCATTCCCCCCCCCAAACCGGAAGTGGTGGTTTTATGCCCTTAAAAAGGCATTCTGAGGCCCACAGAAGCCATGGGTGGTCTCTCACAGCCTCTGCAGGCTTCAGAAAACCCTCCAGAAGTGGGCCCCTCCCCCACAGGTTCAGATTATGAAATCCGCAGGTACCAAATCTCTGAATGAGGGTCCACCTGTACTGCCGTTCTTAAAGACTCAGGGCAGTTTACATAGGCAGGCTGAACATAATTTGTTACAAGATTTATTCCACAAGACGATCTCATAGAATCCATTTCTCCTGATGTTTCCTTTCATAGTGCAGTTGTCATCCTGCTTGCTGGATCTTGCACTTTCCAAGCTCTTGCAGGCAGCGGCAACCAAGTTTCAGATTGGTTTCTCAAAGATGTTATCTTTTTTTGTTTTGCTAGTTGGCTCCTCTGCACAGACACGCCAAAGACCTTTCAGTCTCCCATCCAAGCAGCTGATCCTGCTTAGCTTTTCAGGCAAGGCAACAGGTCAAACCCCTCCTGCTCTGTCTGTGGCACTGAAGACTTCTCTATTTGCCCAAGACCGCAAGCACATGTTGAAGCTGTTTAATATTTTAGGACCTGGCTAAATTTTATCAACTGGGATCAACTTCTGCTTTTGTGGTTTTATTATGTTTGTGTGTGATTCAGCTGCCTTGTGTTGTCTTTTACTGTACATGACCCTAGAAGCTTTGATGATAGGTGAGTCACAACACTTCAGAATAAACAAACAGCTGATCTTATCTTCCAGTAGCCCCTGATAAGTTTTCAAAGAATCCCAGGGCTATCCAGAAAACAATTTGAAAACTATCCTGTTAAGTAATTAGAGCCAAGACTGATAGTCTTAATCCTGATTTAGTTGGGCATTTTTGGAATATAGTGTCACCTGATGAGCTATATGAGACCCTGCCCATGCTACATCTAACCCGTGTGAATAGTAGAAAGGAATACCTGTAAGTGGCAAGCAAAACTTAGCACAGAGCCATGAAACACTTGAGTCTATCAAGAGGCGTATTTAATATGATGCAGGAGTGTCAATGGGAGAATTTTTCTCCTGCTGAGGACACTCTAGAGCTCTTCTAGCCTGGAATCAAAAGATCTGTTTTACAAGCATATTAGCATTTTGATGTGACAAGGCAAACTTGGATATTTGGACATTTTATTGTCTCGAATCTTCACAGCATGAATACCAGCCAGTTAATAATTCACATCAAAGTGCAATGCTCAGTTTTCAAAAGCATTCTCAATATAAACTTGAGATGAGAGCCAGCTCCAGGCCTGCAGGGATCCCTCCACAAGGGACCCTCCATTGGGCAGCTTTCTACTGGAGGACTCCTCCCTTCCCCTTCTTTTCATTTGCCTGTAATGCATTTGGGGGGGGGGGGAGAGAGAAGCAAGAAATAATAAGCAGAAATGAAAGCAGCCGTTACTGACTACTAGAACATTATTGGCACTGCTGACCCTTTATGAACTGGCCATGGTGAGGGGGAAGATGTTCCATCCAGCTGGGACGGCTGGCTGAATCCAATCTGCCCTGGGGACCAGTGCAAGCACCAGCTGTGAGCTCTCCTGGAGTGCTGGGCCACTGGGAGCTGTCCAAGGGAGCCTGGTCCCAGCACCAGCCCTACTCCAGGTAGCGCTGTGATAACTTGTAGCCCACAGGATGAACCGAGCCCCCAAACTGCCAACCCGCTCAAATTCATGACACTGCTCCAAGGATGTGTGAGTGAGTGGCACAGGTTCTCTGCCTTGCACTGCTCCTCTCTGTCTCTCCAGCTGCAAAACTGGAAGAAGGAACCAAAAGCATGAATAATGTCTTACCTTTCTTGATCACTCTGGTCTCCATCCCTGACATTTCATACAGTACAGAGGGGAGACTATTTACAGATATGCCAATATGAAGGGTGGTCAAGCTGATCCACCACCCAATCCCATTTCACTGTTCTATCCTCATCCACATGCAGCCTTTCCTCCCAGTGCACAATCTTACCATCTTTGTCCCCCTGGCCTGCTCCAGCTCTACTGCCACTTTTTGGCTTGGAAGGAAGAATCCTGGAAGGGGAACCTTGACCACTTTTATAAGTAGTAGAGGTGGAGCCACAGCAGAAGGGGGAAGCCCTCTCCAGCCTCCTCTCACATACCCTATGAGCACACCAAGAGGAGGCTTGGGCTGCTGAACAGAAGGATCAGGCCAATGGCAGATTCAGGGAAGTGGCAAGAGAGTGCATGGCATCCCTGACCAGCTTGCTGCTTCTCCTAGCACAGCACTTGAGTAAAGGGGTTCAACTGACTCATGGCTGCATCACCCGTCCTCTATGGGGAGGATTAGCCTGTCAAGCCTATTCAAGTGCAATTGCAGACACACACACACACACACGCACACACACACAGAGGACCCTAGAGTAAAAGAAAATTAGAAATCCAAACACATTAATCATCTTAAGCCTAACGTTCAAGACTGGATTTGGGACAATAAAACCCTAAACAATAATAATCAGCATCTATACAACAGAATTCCTGATAAAAGTAGCAATTTCAATTTTAGCTTGACAGGCACTCAGGAGTGTAAAAGGCGAAGGCATTTATTTACCCAGGCCTTTTAATTACATTGTTGGATCGGTTTTATTCAGCTGATTTGCTCTGGTGCTCTACTGCTTTAATTATGTTTTGATTTATTTTTGTACTGCTCTTATTTTTTAAAAAGAAAGTTTTAAATATTGATTGCAAACTACCCTGGAAGCTGTCAAACTGAGGGATGGGGGGTATTAAATCTTTTAAATAAATAAAAACGGATCCAGATGCTTAGCTCTCTTTCAGTGAAAAACAAACATCAGAATGGTATCAGAAATTTAATACTGGAAATGAAAAGTCACATTCAGCAGGAAGAAAAACACCACAGAATCTGAACTGCTCACATACTACAGGATGTGCTATTTACTGCAACCTTTAGGAAACACACCAGGACATTATGGATGCCATAATAGAGGCCATTTCCAGCTTAAGCAGACTGATCAGAAGCTCTCAAACATATACTACTTTTCTCATTTCTTTCCCTTTTAGTTGTGAACTTTATTGCCCTCTGTTGTCCTTTACACACTTGCAACACATAGATGCAAAGAGCAGTAAGCCTGTGTATTCTCCAGCAGGTGAATTAGAACAGTGATTCCCACACTGGTGATTTTTGACTGGGCTGTTGGCCATGGCTCCTCATTAGGGCTACAATTCAATACATTGTACAGGGCAGCAGGTTTTCTGCAAGGATTCCATGGCTCTCCTGGCTGGTCCCCACAGCTCATAGTTTGGGAACCACTGAGTTAGAGTGGTAGGCAGTGTGCCTTCTTGCAAAAACAGGATTGCTTGCAGATGTGCCTGCTTGTTGTTTTCAAAAAGGCAGACCAGAAATCCCCTTGCTAATCAGGAATACATGCATGAGCATGAAGAACCAAATGCACATTCCTTTTAGAACAGACAAAAGGGCTATCTAGCCCAGCACCATTTCCAGCAGCTGCCCAGCCAAGTACCTTATGGCAGTCGTCAAGGGGGCCATGAACAGAGCAGCCCTCTTTCAGGTATTAATCGGGTACTTAGAAGTACACCATCTATGTATACAGAGGTTCTAATTAACTATCATGGGCTGGTGAGGACTTTGTCATATACATATCTGCTGTATATGAGACATAAGGTCAGCAAAAACCAGCACATAAGGACGCAAATAAGCATCCTGTAAATCCAGACTGACCAAGAAGTCGTCTTTCCTGATTGCAAGGAGGACAGACTTTAGGGTCTCCATCTTGAATCTTGTTTCATCCAGCGGTTGAGCCACTTGAGGTCCAGGATGGCTCTTGTGTCTCCAGATCTCTTCGGGACGTAAAGAGGTGAGAATAGACCCCTTCCCCCCACTGCTCCCTTGGGACTGGCTCGATGGCACCTATTAGGAGGAGGTGTTGAATAGCAGACAGTGTGTTTTGGTGTTTTAGGTCGCAGACAGGCCTGTGTACCTGGATGAATGTGTCTCTGGGGGTGTAATGATCTAATGAGTAGCCCCTCCTCACCGTGTCCCTCACCCATCTGTCTGTGGTGGTGATGTCCCAGATGTTGGCGAAGGACTGAAGCCTCCCTCCTACCAGTGGGGGCGAGGATGGGGAGGCGTCATTGTTGTTTTCCCTCTTTGGGGGGAAAACAGTGGGCTGAATTGTTGGGGCGTGGTCTGAAAGCCGGCTTCTTGGGCTGCCACACTGGTCTCTGGGACCTGTAGGGGCTTCCCTGGGGATAGGCTGGGGGGTAGGGTCTGGAGGCTCAAAAGGGTCTGGAGGCTGGGGCCTATGGCTTCTGTGGCTCCCATCTTTGGTGGGCAGAATCTTCCTCATGCCCTGGTCTCAACTAGGAGAGGGTCGAGAGCCTCTCTGAACAGTTTAGCACCCTGGAAGGGTACAGAGGCAACCTTGGTCAGGGATGCTGAATCTACATCTCAATTACATAGCCAAGTAAAACTCCTGGCTGCCACGTCTGCAGCCATGGCCCTGGCGGAAAACTGGAGTGCCTTGCCAGACGCGTCTGCCGCGAAGACCGCCATGGCTGCGAGCTTCCTGAAGTCGTCTAATACCTTGGAAGGGGGTGGTGGGTGTCAGCAAATTGCTGGCATCCTAACACTAGAGCCCTAGCAGTGAGGGATGCAGCTGCTGAAGCCTTGAAGGCGTTAGCAGAGGCTTGAAATGCCCTCCGGTTGGTGAGCTCAACCCTCTTGTCCGTGGGGTCTTTGGGGAAGCCCTCGCTGTCCGTGGGGAGGACTGAGGGGAATCCTAGAGCCGCTACTGGGGCATCCACAAGTGGCAGTTTGAGATGCTGGGCATCCTCCTTGGCAAGGTTGTAAAACCTGGTGGAAGGTTTGTTTGTGTCTCTGCCCTTGGAGGGGTTAGCCCACTCTATGTTAATGATCTCCCTGAAGCCAGTGGGGAGGGAAAACCCCTCGTGGGAGGGAAAACCTCGTGGGTACGGGAGGACTGATGCCGCTCCCCATCCATCCCTCCGTGATGTTGAAGGTTGAGGCGCTTCAGGGAGTTCCCCATGGAACTCTAAGATCCTAATCACCTGTTGGAAGAGCTTAGGGAAGAGCTCGGGGGCGAACAAGCGGTTGAGGTGGGGTTCCTGTAAAGGGATCTCATCCACACAGACCTCCCACTCCTCTGAAGATGACACCTCAGCGGACTGGCTGTCCTCGGACCCTGATTCCACTGACTCGGGAGGGTCTTGAAGGAGAGATGCAAGCCTGCGTTTCTTGGAGCGGGGGGGGGGATGGAGGAAGAGGCAGTGGCCAAGGCCCAGGTGCTTTGGGGCTTCGTGGCTGTAGTTGAGACTTCCCCTTGGGAGGCACCCTGAAAGGATGTCCCTGTGGGGTGGCTCTGAGCAGCCGAGGAGGGCTGTCCTTGGGCTGCAAGGGACTGCTGTATGGCGGCAATGGCCGCCGCCATGCTGGACATCTGAACCATGGTGGCTGCCCAATCGGCGGGGCTCGGTCCAGCAATTGGGGTCTGAGGCAAGGAAGGGGCCCCTGGGTCGTTGGGTTGAGAGGTGGAGGGAAGGGCCGCCTGTTCTGCCATGGCCGGGCCGGAGGGAAGGGGGCTCACAGGTCCTGAGATCGTTGGCTGGCTGGCTCCTGCAGAGGCCTGGTGGCGGCTGGAGAACAGCTGTTGTTCGGTCGATCGGCCAGTCCCCGCCTTCTTCCTCTTCGGCTTGGCTGGGACACCATCTGCGCTTCCTCGAGCCCGGTCGGGGCGAGGTGCGCTGAAGCCCGGGCTTGCGCCTCTTGGGCTTGTGAGTCTTCGCTCTCCCAGCCCGGAGAGTGGGGGAAGCGGCAGCAGCAATGGGCTCTTGAGCCACTGAAACGGCAGGGATTGAGGCATTGGAGCCTCCTCCTGGTCGTTGCCCGTTAGGCTCCGTGGCGCCGCGAGGCTCCGCTTCTCTGGTGGCAGCTGCCGTTGTGGGGAGCCTCTGATCGTCTGAGGCTGAGCCGCCTGCAATTGAGCAGGAAGAGAGGGAAGCGCGGGAGCTTCCGAACTGAAGCAGGCGGTCTCGTGAGACCTCGCGCCACCACTGTAAAGTCTAGGAATTGCGTGAATGGTGGACTCCACATGTGGGACGGAGATCGATGATCATCGGACCTAACCTGCTGGAAGCTAAGCCAGAACTGGGATGGCAAGGCAGCCCCTCCCCTCAGGAAGACTTGATCACCTGACCTGCCTGACCTGAGAGGAGGCGCTACCCACTATTCATGGCTGACCCGGATGTGGAGTGTTCCACTGGAGAACAACTCTAGTACTAAAAGGAAAATCAGTGATACACATACTAAAACAGCAATGAATATCCCCATTGTAGGGTCAGATACAATAAATCAAAAGTTATCATGGTCCATTGTGGCCTCTATGCATTCTTAGAGCTCCAACATACAGCAAGGATGGTCTTTTCACACCTAGCATTTCAGAGCAAAGGACCGATTTATGTGCTCCAAAATCCTAAATGGAATTAACTTCCATTTAGAATTAATCTGCTGCCCACTCATCAACATGTGTATCAAAAACAAGGGTATTTCCACTATGCACACAATGTAAAACACTGTGCATGATTTCTCATGAGATTGTCTATAGGCAGGTTGCATGTTGATTACTCTTTAGAAGAGTTTTAATAGTAGGGACTCTGGAACACGTGCAGAATCCATAAACTGGTTTATAAAACCAGGCTGCCTGTCAGCTTTGGAAATTAGTGTACACTAAACTGCAATGGCTGCGCTTCTTGATTTTGTGTAATCAGAGGCACTGTACCATTTATACTGCCTGTATAATATCATCTATAATGTTTAATAAATAAGATGCATTCATACATTTTTAATTACTGGTGAAAGGAAAAGAGAAATGAGCTGTTAGCCACCTTGAAAATGAATCCAACAGTGGTCAGCGTGAAGCTTTAATAAGAGCTCTTGGTATTTAAATGGAAAGGCTATGGAATAAATAAGGAAAGAGGATGACTAATAAAGTCCTTTACAACCTCGTTAATACAGCTCCTACTTCCCCCCCTCATTACTTCATTTTCCATAAGGATAGGGCAGAACTAAAACCTTTGCCACACATACATACATAGCCAATGCCACACAACTCAACTGTGTGTGGTGGCAGGCATTGCAGAAAGGGCAACTGAATATCTGAAAGCAAGCAAAACCGCTGCATGGAAGTATGTTCCAGGATTTCACTGTGAGATCATGTTTTCCGGTTCTTAAAACAACTGAGCCACCCCACCCCACCCCACCCCGCAACTTACCCTTGGCCTCATTTGCATCTAAGTCAAGCATCCCTGCATACACTTTGCTCTGAATTGCCAGCTGGCATTATTTTTCAGGAGAAATACAGACGTAAGAACAAAATTCTGGCAATCAGATGCCCGCTAGTTAGCTTGGCCCCAAAGCTTAGCTTCATAAGCACTGGAGCCTGGAGAAACTGGAATGTGATATCCGAAAGTTCAGTGCATTTTCTGCAAAATGCGAAAACAATGAAACTTGTACCTCTGGTTAGACATTTCTGATAGACTGAGGTTGGAGTTAACTATCAAGCTTGCTAAATAAATTCTCCCCTCAAGTTAGCAGATTCTCTTTTCTATGTCTACAGTGAGCCAATGATCTGTTGATCAGAGCACTAAATTAGTGACTGTTAGCCCTACGTACACTGGGTAGAAATGGCCAAGGGGGAAACACAGCCAGACAAATAGAGGAAGATGGGTGGAGGTAACTGAGCCCTTTAAGTGGAGGGAGGGGAAGTTATCACTTGTAGTTTGAATCCAAGGAAGTGTCCTCAGAATCTGAATCAATCCTCCCAGGGGCCTGTGTCATCAGGAGCCAAGAACCGGGCTACTCCCATATTTGAGATATTGACCATCAGCCACTTCCTGAGCCTTCTGCCTAAAGGTAAGAGCCACCCTAATCTGTATTATCAATTGCCAGGGGCCAGAAGAAACAGCCATGAATACTCCACAAACATACTCCTTAGGCATTCTACCTATTTTGAGTTTTTAAACCGTTTTGGGAATCAATCTCGGCCATAAAGCAGGCAAAGGCATGCCCTGGAATTAGTGAGGGATAGGTTTCTGGGGCCCCCATGGATAAGAGGGAACCTCTGTTAAGTATAGGTTTCTCCCCTGCCCCCAACAAGGTTTTTTAGCAACCCAAAGAATAGAGGAAGGTAAGGGGGCCCCCACTGAGACTGGTGCTAGGTCTAAAAGTATTCTAATAAGCTCCTGGTTCAGATCTCAACATCAGCCATAAACTCTCGAGTGTCTCAAGTCAGCCCGTCTCCACTTCAGTTGATTTCCTTGCCCCACTCTCACCTGAGTCTCAGGAAATGCCAGGGCCTCAGGAAAGCCTGTCACTACCAATACTGACACAAGGGCCTTCCTTTTTAAGAAGGAATACTACAAAAATAATTCAATTCCCAGTGTTCTTCTAATTCCAAAGCCCTCAACCCAACACTGCTCTGGAGTTATGTTGCAATAGGAACATAGGGGAGAATTAAAATGGTGGCTCCAACAATGCTGAAAGGATGCTGCTGCTGCCGCCTACCTCTTAAGGTGTGCCAGGGCCCAACAACATAGGGGGTCCCCTCCAATGCAGCACTCAGCCCAGTGGTTTCTCACCCTCTAACCTTTATGCAACATCAGTTCTGCATATGCTCTTATTTCATCTCTTTTCCTGCAGATTTCCAGGAATACACTGAATTATGCAGACCTTTCGTATAAAGTGTAAAAGCAGGTACACTTGTTCTACTTTTACACAGACACACAAGACAATAGTATCTGGTGAGTTCACCATAAAAAGGAGAAATACAATTCCATCAACTACTTAGAGCAGTATTTATCCTGACAGACAGAAGCTATGAAGCTTATCTGTATCCTCTGTATCCTCGCCTTCCATTTATTCACTTTGCAGTAACTTAGAATCCACATTCCATGGCACAATACAGCTAGACTCTTTTTATTTAAAGAATAGAAATACTGGATATAATCTCAATTGTTTAAAATATTGTGTAAATCTGCACCAGCCAATAGCTCTGCAGCCCCTCAAAAAGGAAGTTTTCAGTCTGTATAGAGTATAGAGTACATACATTACATTTTAGATTCTCATGTTGGACCAAAGGGCAACTGCTTTGCATACTTCAAGCTCCAAATGGAGATGCTTCCCTATCTCCTACTACAGTTAAGAAACTAGGAATATCCTGCAGAAATTGGGAGTGCCATTCGGAGCAGTGGTGTGTCTCCATCAGGCCCAGGTAGCAGCAATTGTATATCAAAACAACCATTCAACTATACAGGCAAGACTCCCATGTAAGCATCGCATCCCATCTTTTAAGAATGTGAAGAGCCCTGCTGAACTGGACCAAGCTGAAACTATTTGAAAAGGAAACAGAGAATTGGTGTAAATACCCCCCCCAACAGAAAGAGGTGAAAAGTGGTGCATCCCAAGGATCAGTCTTGATACCAGCACAGTGCTTTTCGATTTGTTCATTAAGACCTGGAATTGTGGCTGAGGTATACATTTGTTTTCATTGAAATGCATCTGCCATTTTACAGCCAATTTTCCCTGTTTAGAAAGATCCTTCTGGAGCTCTTCACAATCCCTTCTGGTTTTCAATACCCGGAAACGTTTAGTGTCATCTGCAAACTTGGCCACCTCATTGCTTATGGCTGCCTCTAGATCATTTGTGAACAAATTAAAAAGCACTGGTCCCAGGACAGATCCTTGGGGCACACCACTCTTCACTGTGAAAATTGACCATTGATATGCACTCTGTTTTCCTAGTCCTCAACCAATTCTTAATCCATAAGAGGACCTGCCCTCTTATTCCCTGACTGTAACCTCCTCTTTTCATTGTCACTGTTGTTTTCCTCCTCTCTCTTTGCTTCCCAATTTGAAATTCATGGGCCAAAAGGGAAGCTTTTGCAGGGAAGAGGCTCTAGGCACTGGAAGCAATTTATCCAGCATATAGGCTTAACACTTCACAGGCTTAAACACAGGCTTACACCTGATCTGGGCCCCAGCAAGATGGATGCAAGGCCAAGCAGGGAAGCAATTGGGTAGCTGTCACCCAGGCAAGAAAAATGCTGAAGCAGAGTCAGAAATCTTGAGTGCTGGTCAAGGAGTGAAAAAAAAAATCAGTCCATGTATGGCGAGATGGAGGCAGCTACTTTTTGAAGCAAGGCTATAATCCATTTTAAACCATGGCTCCATGTATTTCCCAAACCCAGAAGCTTTGGCTTAACTCTGGCTTACAATTATGAAATTGGGATAGATCTAGACCCCCGTTTCACACCCTGGTTTGTAAAACATAGTTAAACCATGGCTCCTAGCCATGTGAGCAGTAGTTTAATGAACAAGGATTGTTGCATCACAGATCCACATGAAAGCTAAAAGAGGAGTGGGGGAGCATGCCATGTTCCAAGTCAAACAACTTATGGTTTTGCTGGATTGAATAAACCCAGTCAACATTATTTCTGTACTGTGCTAGAAGCCTATGGAGTAGGCCTTTCCTTTCCAATAAGAACACATCAGAGAAGACAGTTGCCTCCTTTATTCTATAGATCAAGATCCAGAATGATTATCATTGGGGAGAAAAGAAAGCCCATTATATACCAATTTAAAAAGACGACGCTTTCCTCATATTTTTCCAGAAAGGCTGGTAATAATTCCCTTCAGAAGCCAAGTCATCCTTGGAGATGATATGCTTGACATATTTTCTAGCTGTTATTGGCCCAGGCCAGCATCCTTACCAGCTGTTCCAATTCCACACCCATTCATCACCCAGCCCCCATTGTTTTGTCACAGGTTCACTTCTACAGCTTTCAATGAGCACAGCAGGGAACAGCCAGCCCAATTGCCTCATTCCTTCCATGGTTCTAATCCCCAAGGGCCAGATTCCAAGGTCTAATGCCACTTTATCAATGCTCAACTCAGGTAGAATGCCTACTGCGCTCAGTGGGGTTGAACAAAGTAACCAAAGGCAGTCTTCATCACTGACAGTGATTCATGACAAGATAATCACTTAGGCAGAGTCTGACCAGAGGGTGAGCTGTAAAGAGAGCAATCTGGAGACAAGGGAGAATAGAATTGGTTAAGAGGAGAAAAAAATCAATGGGATTTTTATTTTATATATAATATACAAAGCATACAGGGAAAGGAGGAGGACAGAAATGAATGATTTTGAATTTTAGTTCAGACAAGGTAATTGAAAGCCATAACAAAATATCCCTTGAAGAGGGACAGCTGTGTTAGTCTGTTGCAATAAGATGTTGCAGGTATGCCCTTAAAGGAATGGACCTTCCTTTTGTTGCAGAAATTGACCTTAAAGACTAACAGATTTTAACATTTCTTAGATCTACCGCAATCTTTATCAAGACAAGATTCACTTGGCATGCATAGGTGGGGAAAGAAACAGTGTCAATAGTAAGGCCAAACAGTCATGAAGTGTAAGAGATTCTTTTTTATTTTATTTTTTGCATGAAGATGGGGCTGAACTATAGCAGTAGAGTGCAGAAGGCCCCAGGTTCAATTTCCAGAGGGTGGGGGTTCAGAGTTTCCTACAGGAACCCAGGACATAAACCCATCTGAAACCCTGGTCACTGACTAACAGTCAGGGTAAAGACAATGCTGACCAAGGTGGACCAGTGAAACTATTCTGCTTCCTATGGTCAAAAGTACAATTCTACATAGAGACAATCAAAATTCACCCAAGAGTATGCCCTCCCATTTAATTCACACCTCTGTGTAGGGAAATAGCAACAAGCTCAGTCAACATTATCTTAAGACTCCTAATAAAGGTAAAGGTTTCCCCATGACCGGATGGTCTAGTCGTGACCGACTGTAGGGGGTGGTGCTCATCTCTGTTTCAAAGCCTGTAGAGCCAGCATTTTGTCCAAGCTTCCGCATGACTATACGCCAAGGCGCATAGAACGCCGTTCCCTTCCCACCGAAGTGGTCCCTATTTATTTACTTGCATTTAGGTGCTTTCGAACTGCTAGGTTGGCAGGAGCTGGGACAAGCAACGGGAGCTCACTCTGTCGCGCAGTCTTGAACTCCCAACCTTTCAGTTGGAAAGCCCAGCAACAGCGAATTAACCCGCTGCACCACCACATCCCTTAAGACTCCTAATAGTTAGCAACAAAAACAACAAGCTCCAGAGTCCTGAGAACATCCACAGATCTCTGCGCCATTAGAGTGCTCATTTGGAGTACACTCATTTGGAATGATGCGCTCACTGTTTTCAGCCCTGTTGGGTCCAAAAGCTGTAAATTAAATCTGGATGATTGGCCAAGATATATGAAATTTATTCCAGAGTTATCCTTGCCAAACAGATACACATTTGGTCAGAAATACCAGACACACCACATACCCCTCTTTCAACCCAGCTGGAATACATCAACTCATGCCTGGCTTTATACATACCACAGAATGAGGTGATTGAGCAGACTGTACTACTTCAGGTCACAGGTAGAAGTCACATTTTAAAAATTCTTTTCTATGAATAACAAGGACTCACACACACCTCTTTCAAGTAGAAAAGAAGGATAGCTGGGATTAAGCCTAGACTAGGAACTCCATGTGCCTGGGGCATAGCTAAAGTAGTGCAGGGGGTACAACTGCACCAGGCAACAACCTCCAGGGGGGCAACAAGATGAGCTTGACATTAGCGGACAAAATTGTCGTAGTATGTATGAATAATACCACCATGTTATATATGATTGGAAAGATAATTTAATGCAGAATGCAATGAAACAAACCAGAGTGCAATATCTTTATCAAAATTTATGGATGAATAAATTTACTACCTTATTTACATGCATGGATAAAACTTTCCCCTCATATAACAAAATGTCTCCCTCTTCCCACTCCATCATGGGATTGAGGTACTAAACCCCGCCCTTCTCGGTACACAGTTACAAGCAACCTCCTCCTCGTAAGCTAACGCCCTCTGCACCAGGCTCACTTTCCAGATTTTCCTACTAAATGCATCAAGACACAAGAACTTCAGCCTTCTTGAAACCTGCTCCAAACAGTTTCCACCAAGGGAATTGGTTAACATAGTAAGATTGCACTAGCAGCAGTACATCTGTGGTGCTTTTAACATAATCACCACTGACAATCTTTCAAGGGAGACGTCTTCATTGTGTACTGAGGGCTGAACGCATTTTTAAAGTCACTGGGAGACCAATTTCATATGAAATTGATAATGTTTATTGATCGCTTTTCAAGCTAAAATGCACCCAAGGTGATGGATAGTCAAGCAAAACCATAAAATCAAATAACTAAACAGTGAACTAAAACACAGAAGGCAGCAACAAACCCAAAGGTTAACAAGGCCTAGAAAAAACAGTTTTCCTCTGCACTAAATGTACATAATGTGGTGACTCGGCAGGTCGCTGCAAGTAGCTGGCTTGTAGGTTTTGGACCCCTATGGAGACAGCCTTTCTTCAAGCCCCACAAGTGACAAAGTTTCTGCTTTCAATCTGAACATAGCTACAGTTCCTCATTATGTACAAACTCAGAATACAAAACCAAGGCTTGGATCCCAATTTGTTGCGGCAAACTGTGGTTTGGTTCAAGCCAGAAGTGGAAACTTTCACTCTGGGGGCAAAACAACCAGGGGCACCTTCCAATATTGCTTTGGGCCCATTGGGAATTAAAAAAACTTGGCCTGCTCTGTCAAACCGTTATCACAAACCTGGAAGCATGGAAACGCCATTTTCATACAGGGACCACAGGAACGAAGCAGCTCTCTTGTTCATGTGCTCCCTGAAAATAAAACCAGAAGTCCCTCACTTCCAGATTTGAGAAAACAGAGCAGATGATCCACTTTCCACTCAGGTGGGCAGGAAGTGGATCAATGAGGCTCGCATCTGTGGCAGGCTGGAGGGCGGCAGCATCAGCGTTGAGGTGAAGAGCATCCCTACTCTGCCGTCCCCACTAGCCCAACATTTGCTGCTGATGCTAGTTGCATCAGGTCATCTCGTGGCTATAACAGCCATGTTTAACTCTCCTCCTCATATGCATAAGCCCTGTTATGCATGAGGGCTCCAAGACTTTGGTAGCAGGAAGCCATGGGTCTCAGTAACAAATTGCCTTGTTTTCTGGGGCTTCGAATGTACCTACCATGCCTCTTATTCACATGCAATTCTGCTACACAAAGGCATGTTCCCTTGAAAAGTGGTATATAAATTGGATGGAGATGGATGGATGGATTGACACGTCCCATACAGGTTTGTTTGTACTTCAAGTGAATAGCAAATATGTCACCAGAAGCAGCCTTGAGACTCGGCATGCAGGTTGTGTTTTCTGTTCTCAGGGTTTCCAAGAGAGAATAGTCTCATCTGAGATGGTGGACTTTTCAAAGGGGTGGAGGTGCTAACTAGTCTGCGAGGGTGGTACAGCAGCAGCAACGGCGAGAAATGCATTCTTGCACTTACAGCCTGCACTCTAGACAGTCCACCGGGATGATCTGAATTATTTATCATAGAGGCCTTGCAGTTTCACCTGTCAGAAGTGTTTCATGTCGTCAAAGCCTGTCCCTTTCATTCAGGTCCCTGCCCAGATAGAAGAGGCTGTGGCAGCCCAGATGAGAAGAGGCAGCTGTCTCCAGAGAGAAAGAAGGCTTCAGCAAGAGCTCTTGCAGACACTGAAGAGCGCAACCTCTCCACTGGGAGCTTCTGCCAAGTGAAACAGGACAGATTATGACTGCCTGTGCAGATTTTGCTGCCATTCCTGATGAGCAGATTGAGCCAAGTCAGCCTTTTTCCAGGTTAATGGAACCATTTCATGTCAATGTTCAGCATACCATAACAGAAACAGACCTGGCAGGTCTTTCTGGGGTAGCCAAAGTTCGGGGCATGATGTTATCTGTAACAAAAGTCAAAGGATTTTGCAAGTTCAAATATCTATGCGCTTCAGAGGTGTACACTCCAGTGGAAAACTGCCTGCTGTCTGGTCCTTTCTCAACTTCCTATTATATACCCAATGCACAAAAAACAAAAGTGTCAAGGCACAAAGTACAGGTCACTGTATTGTTTATTAAAAAACCCACTGCAGACACTGGGCAGAATTGATGGGTCTGCACATGCAAAGCAATAATTTCTGCCCTCTATAACTCTTGGGGTGTGTTTCAGTCACGATCTTCAAAAAATGCAAGTAATTCCTCCATCTCCATTTGCTAGGGTCACAGCAATGGCCAGTTGAGGCTTTGTAGCTTTGGTTGGCAACTCACCGAGGACACAGGAACTCTATTTGGAGAGAGATGGAGGAAAGATGCCAGAAGCAAGTAATAGAAAGCTCAGAAAGAGAGCAGGACAATAAAACTAGAAAAGGAGAACAGCTGGACAGAGAGGAAGGCCTTAAAAGAGGGAATCATGGATGAGGATCTTTGGCACTACTTTTTCCTGCATGATGCAGTGGCCAAATGGAGGCTCAGGCTGGGGCCGCCCTTCCAAACTGACTTGGGGTGGGGGGGGGGAGATGGTCAGATGATTTTTTTTCTACAAACAGACTTTGTAATGGCCAATATGTAAGCAGCGGCTACATATGTCTTCCCAGCATTTTGATTATGCCTGCAAAGCCCCCCCCCATAAATAAATAAGTTACAATGCATGCAATTAGTTTCTTTACTGTGGTTGCAAAAGCTTGCTCACAACACACACACACACACAGAGAGAGAGAGAGAGAGAGAGAGAGAGAGAGAGAGAGAGAGAGAGAGACTTAAGCTCAGGAACAGTTTAAATCTAGTTTTGGCAGGGTGTCAGCTGAATCAAAAAGAACACACAAAAAACCCATGTGTGTTTTTTTGGAACATAGTTTGTCATCTAACCCATAAATGAAGAGAAGAAATCCAAGACATGAGGGAAAATGCTAAATGACACATCAACCCCCGCCCAATTCCAGACAACGCATGATTTACAGAGTCCATATTAGGAGACTGAACCAAATTCTCTCATATTCTTTGTGAAGCAATTCTAGAGGAAGAGCAAAATGCCCACTAACCACATATATGGTAATAAGCACATCAATTACAAAAAAACTCAAATATTCGCATTAGATGAATCCCTCAGGCTTGTTACATATTTCTCAGTTGGCCCTTGTGCTCAGCAAGTTTTGCAATCATGTTCAGGGAAATGAAAAAAAACAAATGCATCCCATTGTGGTTTGGCTCTCGTCCAACTGATGGAGTTTCTTTCCTGCTTCACAACTCAAAAAAAGCTACCCCCAACAGTGGAGGGATCAAGACCTCCAGCGCAGTCTCCTCTCATTCTCTTAGTTCACTTCCCCTCTTCTTGTCTATCTCTGCGATCATTGATTCATCATATGCCTTCTCAAAACCAAACTCTGGGTCCTAAGGAAGAAAGCAATGTTTTCTTTATCCTCAATCCACAAATTGGAGCAGCTTGGAAAGAGATGGTACTTTGTATTTACATCCACCTCATTTTGTTTGGGAAGGGTTAGATACCTCAGAAATATACTGGCCTTCCCCTACCACCATGGAGCTGTGTGGAGCAGGATGAAGGTGGAGAAGCAGCAGCATACCTATTCTCTGTCTTTCATGGCCAGCCACTCATAAAGGTTTTCCCCCAAATAAACCACCATTTTCTGGAGGGAAGGGGATAAAGGGAAGCTACCTACTTCTATGGGAAAAAGATAAATATATGTGCTCAGCAACATCACCAGTGGGGAGCAGGGGTGAGTCAGAGGATGCCATTTTTGGTGTCTATGAAATATTATTTCTTGAAGCTCACTTGACTTCTTCCCTGACCTCTTTTCGAAAAGAGGTTAAGAAAACATACTTACAATGACAGACTTTGGAAACATAAGACTATTTTGCTGTTAATTTTACTATTTATTTCCTTCTGTTTTACACTTTTTCACTTTGCTTCAAATTGAATTTTAGAGTAATTTTTGCTATTATGTACTTCACCTTATGAACCCACGTTGAAAGGTAGATTATAAATGAAGGACTGCAATTTACTGCATTTTTCATAGGAAAGTAAAGCATGAGAGTCACATTTTCCAAGGATGCCAACAACAAACAGAATCTTCATTCAAAACAGGAACGATTTTGCAAGAACTAATTCTTTTAAAAAAAAACTACACAAAAGAACTACACCAGAGTATAATGTTATTCAGTTTTGTCACCTTTTATCTTGCGTGCCAGAAATTGTGTTGGGATGAGGACTGGACAGAGTTACCATGTTAGGTGCTGCAGATCAAAATGAAGAGTCCTAGACAACACTTCCTCAGAGTGTGGAGTCTCTGAGCCTTTACCTCAATAGCTCTCTGGCAGAACCACCAGGCATAGCATTACGATGGCACCAGGCTTTGCACATTGTACCCAAGTTTCCCCATCACTGCCAGTGAAGGAGGAGGAAGAAGATAAGGAAGCTAACAGGGCAGATTGTAACTTAGTCCTTTCATCTTGGACAGTCCTAGCAATGTGGTTCTAGTCACATGCAACTATACTTTTCACCCATCATCTCAGTTGATGGGCAATGGTGGTTTTCTGTCTTGGTATAGCTTGGACCCTATAGACATTGTCAACTAATCCATTAAAAATACAAAGTTCTGCCATCCTCACAAAGCAAATAAGGGTTTATTTTCCTGAAATGCCAAATTTTACAAATGTGTTACAGCACAAAAACTGTAAGATTAAAATCTCTATTAACTAGTTGCATTCAATATGAGAAGAGTTTGCAGTCAATCTCAATTGCAGTAGTAAATCCCTTAAAATCAGTAACATTTCCAATTTAGATTTCCTCCCAAATGAGTGAGTTTCAAGAGTATGTGGTGACATCAGAGAGACATAGAAGACAGTCAGGGCCACAGTACTGCTAGAAACAAAAACTCAAGCCAGCTGTATGGCCTATGTTAGATTCCAGCTGCCAACATCACTACTAGAATGCAGTACATAGAGGAAGGTTAAGTGCAGTGTTGGTGGCATCCCAAAAGGTGGAAGCTTACACAGAAGGACAACAGTTTAAACAAAACAAATCTCCAGAGAAATGTGGTAACTGGCTAGGTCAAGAAAGCACAGTATAAAAGGGGGGAAATGCTATCAGAGTACTATTTATTTAATATAAAAAGATGCAAAAATCTCTGAGAAAGTGTTCACAGAATCCAGACTCTGAGAATCTGGGTTGCCCAAGGACTGAGAAACAGTGGTGTAATAGAAGTAGGGTTCCCCCTTCCTCTTTGTTAGCCTGTTATAAAGCGAACGGGAAATGGTGCTGGGGAAGGTAAAATGTGGAATGCTTGCATAAATAAATATTTTGTAATGTAAAAGGTAAAGGTTTCCCCACGACCGTATGGTCTAGTCGTGACCAACTGTAGGGGGCGGTGCTCATCTCCGTTTCAAAGCCTGTAGTGCCGGCATTTTTGTCCGAGGACATGCTTCCGTGGTCATGTGGCCGGCATGACTCCACGGAACGCCGTTACCTTCCCACTGAAGTGGTCCCTATTTATCTACTTGCATTTTTTTTAGGTGCTTTCGAACTGCTAGGTTGGCAGGAGCTGGGACAAGCAACGGGAGCTCACTCCGTCACGCAGTCTCGAACTCCCAACCTTGCGGTCGAAAGCCCAGCAACAGCAGATTAACTTGCTGCGCCACCACGTCCCCATAATTGTGTAATGTATTTCTGCATTAAATGTAACTTGTTGTCTTGGAATGTGGGGGCATACCTTGAAATAGAGCTTAGAGAAGCATAGTTTCTTTGGGTTAGCAGGGGGTTAATTTAAGTGTGCTGAAGTTGGTTAAGAGGGGAGTGAGAACAGCTGTGGGTAATTAGAGGGCTCTCTCATCTACCAACCAAAAGACAACCTGAACTATTTACTTCTGGGTATATAAAGGGAGTGAGGACGTAGTGCCTGAGGAGAAGTGAAGCCGGCTATTCAAGAGGGCCTCAATTTAGCCTTCTGGGATTAGAGCTATGCAAGTATATAGATTGTAGACTAGCTGGCAAGTTATTTTCTTTGCTGCCTTTGACTGCATGCTTTATTTCTGTAAAATTCTTCCTCTGAAAACTCTGGTGTAGGGTGGAAGAACTTTTGGATTATTTTACTTTTGTTTTTGAAATAAATGGATTTTTTTAAAGGATAGGTATGTATGTATCTTGATTAGAAAGTGGTAAGTTTCCCCAAGGACCCTGGAGAGTTTGGGAAATCCTGAAAATTGCCTGAGTAGCAGAAACAGCACAGGGACACCTTACTCTGGCTGGCTTGGAGACATGGACTGCTCTTCCCCTCCCCTCCCTGAAGGTAATTGGCCACTGGCAGTAGAGGGAGGCATGAGTGGGAGGGAACAGCCCCCACTTAGCGTGGACAGCTGGGGCTGGAGGCAGCAGTAGCAGCAGAGGGACACCCTATTCCGGGAGGCTGGGAGACATGGACTGCTCTTCCCCTCCCCTCCCCTTCCTGCAGGTCCTTGGCCTCTGGCAGGCCAGAGGCACAAGCTTCTGGCACAAGCCGAAGGGTGAGAGCCTAAGGGCTCTTTGCCTGTGGCTCTTCACCCAGTGGATCAAGGAACTAGGATCCCTGCTGCTATCCGACACCTTGTGGATCAAGTGCTAGCCACTTCCCTTCTCCTTTGCACTTCTCGGAGACAAGGAAGCATGTCAGCAAGACTGAACTTTGGCTTTTAGATATTGAGAGTGTGTAGTAGTGTAGATGTGGTGAGTGTGAGGGCTGGTGGAAGGAGGGGATCTTGGCCTTAGTGAGAGTGAGGCCAAGACAGTGAGCCCTGCCTCAGTGAGAGGGTGACAGGGAGTGGCAGAGGACCCCTTCTTCAGTGAGAGAGAGAGGAAGGGGTGTGCAGTGCCCCAAGCCTTGGTGAGAGGGCGGTGAGGATTGCTGTGTCATTGGAGTGTGTATGGTTCGGGTTCAGTGGCTTGTAGGTCGACCCCGCTGAAGCTAATGTGTTTAACATATCAAGGGAGCTAAGGGGAGGGGATCCACCATCAGCAGAGTTATGGGTTACGGAAGATATGGCAATGAGGGCTGAATAGGCTGTTACAGGAGAACGAGGATCAATCACAGACAAACTGTCCATCTTTCTGGCCCTTCTGTCACTCCTCTGACCCTTGGAACTCTTGGCGACAGTCCCGAGTCTGAATGTCAGGTCTGTGAATTTAATACTGGATGAGGGTGCTGACCTGGTCCCTGGTCCAGCGGTCCACCGGGTTTGAGTGCCTCCGCGTGTAAAAGGCAAGCCAAACTAGGCCAGAGGCATGACTCCATCTTGTGGAGTGGGCTCCATCTTAGTTAATTAGACCCATAATACAAAGGGAAAAGAAGTTGTGGCAAGAAATCAACCTTGACAAGAAAAAACAGAAAGCACTTAGTGCTTATCAGAGTTGTCTCCAGGCCTTGAGAATTTTTAGGGAGGAACTGTGGAGCTGGTGCTCAAGGACATCACAATTCAACAGATAATTTACACAGCTGTGTAAATTATCACCTGGTAAGCCAGGGCAGAAAGTGAGGAAGACCTAATGAACCTTCTGATGAGGGTGAAAGAGGGAAGTGCCAAAACTGGCTTGAAGCTCAACATTAAAAATCTAAGATCATGGCAACCACTCCCATCACTTCCTGGCAAATAGAAGGGCAAGAAATGGAAGCAGTGACAGACTTTATTTTCCTGGGCTCCAAAATCACCGCAGATGGTGACTGCAGCCATGAAATTAAAAGACGTTTACTTCTTGGGAGGAAAGCTATGGCGAACCTAGACAACTTAATAAAAAGCCGAGACATCACCCTGCCAACAAAGGTTCGCCTAGTCAAAGCTATGGTTTTCCCAGTAGCAATGTATGGCTGTGAGAGCTGGACCATGAGAAAGGCAGAGCGCCGAAGAATAGATGCTTTTGAATTATGGTGTTGGAGAAGACTCTTGAGAGTCCCCTGGACTGCAAGGAGATCCAATCGGTCAATCCTCCAGGAAGTCAAGCCTGATTGCTCCCTGGAAGGACAAATCCTGAAGCTGAAGCTCAAGTACTTTGGCCACCTCATGAGAAGAGAGGATTCTTTAGAAAAGACCCTCATGCTGGGAAAGATCGAAGGCAAAAGGAGAAGGGGGCGGCAGAGTATGAGATGGTTAGATAGTGTCACTGAAACGATGAACATGAAATTGGGCGAACTCCAGAAGCTAGTGGAGGACAGGGAGGCCTCAGACAGCCACTTTGCCTTCTTGGAGTCAGACAGCCACTTTGCCTTCTTGCATTTCTTCCTCTTTGGGATGGTTTTAGTTGCTGCCTCCTGTACAATGTTACAGACCTCCGTCCAAAGTTCTTCAGGCACTCTGTCTACCAAATCTAAGCCCCTAAATCTATTTGTCACCTCCACTGTATATTCGTAGGGGATCTGATTTAGGTCATACGTGGAGGGCCTAGAGGTTTTCCTTACTTTTTTCAGTTTAAGCCTGAATTTGGCAAGAAGAAGCTGATGATCTGAGCCACAGTCAGCTCCAGGTCTTGTTTTGACTGCCTGTATGGAACTTCTCCATCTTTGGCTGCAAAGAATGTAATCAATCTGATTTCGATGTAGACCATCTGGTGAAGTCCATGTGTACAGTCGCCGCTTGTGTTGCTGGAAAAGCGTGTTTGCAATGACTAATGTGTTCTCCTGACAGAACTCTATCAGTCTTTGCCCTGCTTCATTTTGTACTCCAAGACCAAACTTGCCTGTTATTCCTCTTACCTCTTGACTGCCTACTTTAGCATTCCAATCCCCTATGATGAGAAGGACATCTTTTTTGGGTGTTAATTCTAGAAGCTGTTCTAGGTCTTCATAGAAACGGTCAACTTCTTCCTCTTCAGCACCAGTGGTTGGGGCGTAGACTTGGATTACTGTGATGTTGAAAGGTTTGCCTTGGATCCGAATGGAAATCATTCTATCATTTTTGAGGTTATACCCCAGTACTTGTTGTGTATTTGTGTAAATAATAGCAGAGTTGGGGGCTTGGAGACCCATTCCAGCGCTTGTCTTAGCGCTCTGAAGCGAAGGATTGAAGCAATCGCCACATTTCCATAACAAAGTCTCT
>JAJKFI010000008.1:22645373-22692313 GCA_029204185.1 Lerista edwardsae
ATGCCAGTTTCAGCCAGTTCTGGACTGTGAGATGTGAAACTGCAACAGTACTGCTGTTCTCACTCTCTTGTTCACGATGAAGGCTACTCCATTTCTTCTAAGGGATTCCTGCCCACAGTAGCAGATATAATGGTCATCTGAATTAAATTCTCCCATTCCTGTCCACTTTAGTTCACTAACTCCCAGGATGTCGATGTTCAGCCTTGACATCTCACGTTTGACCACATCTAGCTTGCCTTGATTCATCGATCTGACGTTCCAGGTTCCTATGTAGTATTGTTCTTTGCAGCATCGCACTTTCCTTTCACTTCCAGACACATCCACAGCTGAGCTTCCTTTCAGTTTTGGCCCAGCTACTTCACTCTTTCTGGAGCTACTAGTACTCGTGTTCTGCTCTTCCCCAGTAGCATAATGGACACCTTCCGACCTGGGGGTCTCATCTTCCAGTGTCATATCGTTTAGCCTTTTTGTTCTGTAATCCATGGGGTTTTCTTGGCAAGAGTACTGGAGTGGATTGCCACATCCTTCTCCAGCGGATCACGTTTAGTCAGAACTCTCTACTGTGACCTGTCCATCTTGGGTAGCCCTACATGGCATAGCTCACAGCTTCATTGAGCTACTCAAGCCCCTTCGCCACGACAAGGCAGTGATCCATGAAAGGGGATCACCCTGTTAGGGCAGCCAGAATTAGTTGAAGAGTTTGTGGATTAAGTGTCCCTGGGGCTTGCAGACCCTTAAGGCCTGCAAGTGCGGGGGGAAGACCAGAGTAGGTGCTTAATCCTCTCCCACCTGTTGCTTCATCTCTGCAAACTCCTACCTGAGCTGACACACAAGATGTGTCCGAGAACAAATTTCCTAGTTTGAGTAGGGAATCCCAGGGAGTAGGGAATTCCACAGACAGGCAACAGGTGAGTAAATTTTAAGTTTTCTTTCCTCACACACTTTCTGCACTTTCTGCAATCATCCTTCCCTGTTCCACTTTCCAGCTGCTATGCCCAGTGACAACACTCCCAGCCTAACAAGTAGGTCAGAAACCAAGAAAGGGCAATGGATTTTAAACGATCAGGAAGTCAATGAAAAAACAAACCACTCTTTGGAAAAAGTCAAAGTCATTCTTTGGAAAAACCTGTAGGCCTCTTTTTTTCCCAGCAGTGGGCCCCACATCCCAATATTTTCTAGCAGAACTCCCAATATTAGACAGAGGCTGCATTCTTTACTAGCTACCACACAGTGAATTCTTTAGAAGCAACTGTGCATTCTGGGTGCACACACAATGCTGGCTATTCATCAGGAATGATAATCTTTTTCATCAAATCACTCTCAGGCCTACGCTGACCCTCTCAGCTATGGTTTCATTACAGACTTCAGTTATAGAGCAAAAGAAATTCACTTTTAAACCTTTCCTATTTAATCTCCACTCCAGCAATCTTTCTCGACAGCAGGGACCTGTCGAGCTAGCAGGGCAAAACCAACCTTTACCTGACCTCATAAAGCCAGCAATTCCAAACCCACAGCCACCCCCCTGGCACAAGGCGATGATCTGGGAGTTTCAGCCACATAGTTAAAGTGAAATTTATCTTTGAAGGAAAGCCATAGTTTAAGCTTATCTGACATTTCAGAAAAAAAACTGACTTAATCCAATAGCCCGGAAGAGCCTGCATTAGAATCTCAGAGAACGATAAAGAAGATTAATGCCTCAAGGAACAAGGGAATTTATCCAGCATCAGGGGAAACACACAAACACGCACACCACAGGCTCTAGACTCTTCTTCCCAGCATCTAGTGTCACAGGCTAGTTACCTTTTACTACACAGCCATTTTTTTCTGGACATTTTTAAAAAGTGTAAAAAAAATGCCTTTTCGCCCAACTTTATTCAAATAATGTTTTTTAGAAGGTGTGCAAGAGATATTTCTATCTGGCTGAATATTTACATGAACACTTCAGGTTAATACCTCCCAATTTAAAAAAGTTAAGTGTACATAGTATCATAAAAATGCTCTTACAGATGGTCTTTGAGAGAGTGCCAGATTTGGAATTGGGGAGCCCTGAGCCCTGATGCAGGGATGGTTGAGTAGCCTTAAGCAAATACAGCATCTCAGCTGAGTTTTCCCTCTGTGAAATGAGAGTAGTAATGTCATTGAGGCTGCAATCCTATTTACCCTTATCTAGGAGTAAGTCCCATTGACTATAATGGAACTTACTTCTAAGTAGACATGTTTAGGCTTTGGCTCCGAGATGGTAAATACAACAGGAACTATAAAGCGTTTTCCCCCCAGTTAAAAGTATGACGTGGAGAAAAAGAATGATAATGAGAAGGTAAAGAAAACACATCTCTGGACTGCCTAAAAAAGATAAGGAAGGATCATTACTCAGTGTTAACCGGAGAAATAGCAGTACATCATGGAGCAGTAATTATAACCAACATCAATGACCCAGATTATCAAACGGAACTTGTATTTTCTGCGTGGTTTCTTAAAAAGGAGGATTAAAAAAGGAACCCATGTTAGCACTGGCCTGGCATTTCAGAGACATAGGTTAAACTTCTAACTGTGATTGATTTTTGGCCTGACCCTGAGAAAATCCCTTAATCTCTGTACTTTCAGAAGCTCCAGAGGTATTCTACATGTACTAAACTATCTGAGAACCCTGTATGAACTAAACCTTTGCCCAAGAATTTCTATAGCAGACATACAGCACTTCCTTGGGAGGACAGTCAATGTGGAAGGGTTATCTGAAGGTAGAAAATTTTTTTAAAAATTACTTTACTAAGCAAGGCACCACCTGAACTCTATTCTACATGTTAGGGTTAACTAAACATTGCACATCTGGGCTTTGACACCAGCAAGGGAAAAATTATTTGACTCTAATCATTCCAAATAATACCAATTGATTCAAACAATTAAAATGACCATTTCAGTGCACTTCAAACTAATCCAATTCATACAACAGTTCACAACAGCCTGAACACCCCTTTTTGGCACTGTGTAGCACAGATGTTTGCCAGTGTCTAATGCTTCTCCACATTTAGAAGGAAACATTTGCACAAGGTGCAGTCTAATGCATAGACCAATACATCTGAGTAGAGAAGTTAGTAATAAAGACCATCAAATTTATGATTTAAAAAACGAGTCACAAGGCTGATGAACATCATCTCCCTAGAGCTACTTCTTTTCATTAACAAACCCTAGTGAGCATCAAAACAGCAATACTTTACCTTGAAAATTGAGATTCTCGTATCTACAACCATTAAGAGACTTAGAATTGGAGAGACAGAAGATAAAGTACCTTTGTGTGTACTCAGATTGCCCAAAATGCATGCACACACATCTATACAAATACATTTTGCTCCCAAATTGAAAATGAAAACTAATGGTCCCCTTTTTTAATGGGAGCACTGATCTCTTGATGCTTCTGCTTACTCAACTGTGAAATCCATTTAACAAAAAAGGTGTTGCAGGCCAGTTCTGCACAGCATGGAGTAAACTTGTTAAAACATTTTCTGGCATAGGTAGCAGAATTAAAACTGAAGCTATTTTGCAAATGCAAAGCCCCCTGGGTTTGCGTAGCTTCCAAATCAGTTCAATGTGTGCTAGAACACAAGAATGCTGGCTGGAGTTCAAACAAGACCAATGGAGCTGTGAGTTGTGAAGCACATGGGCTTCCAGGGCCCATGTGCTTCCAGGGCCCATACCTTCCAGGGCAGAAGGAAAGGCAGATGTCAGACACTCAGGTACATGGGCATGTCATTACTGGGAACAGACAACCTCCAAATGAAACAGACACTTTCAAGTGAGCAGGTGGTTTTGGGGATGGGGAACAGCCTTTATAGTCTTAACTCTGGAGAAGATCATAGCATTGTGGGTTTAAAAACGTCAACACACATCTGTACAGATTTTGTATACTGAATAATAAATTGCCTCAGACTGAGCAGGCCTGAGCATTATATTTATTACAATATTACCCCTCCTATTCAATGTTCATGTGTTTCCTTTCTCTCTGGTCAAAGGGACACAAAACAGCTCACAAAAATCAGCAAAACAACTCAAGATCTATATAACACATGACAAATCTCAGGTACCAGGTCACCATAGCGCCAAGAAATGTCATGGTGGCACATAGAGGAACAGCCCGTTTTTCTTCTAGAAAGTTACCTTGCTCAGAAAACTTTAAAAAGGGGAGCTGACTCTTGACCAGTGCAGGAAGTATTCCCAGGACTGCTTAGCAGGTAGGCATGGAGGCATCAAACAGAGGTGGCTCTGGCAGTTGGACAGGCAAAGGCTGCAGGTTCAGCTGCCTCTTGCCATTGCCATGGTACCTGCCCACCCCAAGAGCTATGTTCACCAAGATCAGCACAAGTGAGTAGCTCCGCCTCCCATTCCACCCACCTGCACTTATCAAGATTTCCTTCCTTATAACATTCCAGACTTGGTTGATACATCTCCCAGCCATTAAAAATAGTGACTCAGGAAAGCTGACAATGGCAAGTTCTCAAAGTCTTGGATCAACATACCTCTCACCATTAGACTGAGTAGCTCTTGTCTACTCAGAGTAAGTCCACCGAGTTCAGTGAGACTTACTCCCAGGTAAGGGTGCATATGACTGCAGTCTTAGTGTAAAAGTTTAGTGCAACTTATTTGTTTTTGGATCACAGCCTTCAGATCTTCCTGCTATCAAAAACATTCGCCAAGTGTTCTTACCACCACAGGGGTTGGAAATCTGTTTTTAAAGACTTGTTTAAACATAAAATCCAATTTATACCATTCACTGGTGGTACATGAGATTTTTTGGCTGGTGTTGAAACATAAAACCCTGAAAGCTGAGAAATTTGTCTGGCTCTTAAATTTTTGGTGTCACTCCTAGATCCAAAACAAGTTTGTCAAGCCCCAATATAAAATATCAAAATACTGTAAACAGAAACATAGAAACTATCACCACCAAGCAGCTCAACTTAATCCAAATGACTATGAAACAAGACCATTTTCGCAGATGTGAAGGGTGGGGGCTGTACACATGATTTCTGGCAGGGAGCTTCACAAGGTGGTGCCACAACAGAAGAGGCCATCCTAGGCATCACCACCAGTTGTGCATTGACAAATAGTGCCATGCACAGAAGAGCCTTCCCAGATGACACGGGGATGAGCAACTTCACATAAGGAGGACAGATCCGTCAAGGACCCAAAAGGTGGCCTATAATAAACAACACACAATTAAATTCAGTGCATACAATTCTAACCAGCCACGCCAGCAAGTAAAAGTAGCAGATAGCCGGATATTAAGAGATCTCAAACTGTATTAAGAGCCTGAGAGGAGAGAACAGGATAGACTTTGCCTGGTAAACACCCATCTGGGGAAAGAGCACCATAATTTGGGCAGCACCACAAAGAAGACTGTTTCTCCAGTTGTTACCAACCAGAAGCCAGACGATCTGAAATAAAAACTTCTCAGAACTTAACTGATAACCAGATTCACATACACTGGTACTCTGGGCTATAGTGACAGAGTGTCCTAGTCTACGTTGCCTACAGGTCCCTTCTTCCAACAGCCAGGAACCCCAGTAGCACAGGGGAAGCCAGTGTCTGACCTGCAGTTTACTGTGCACTGAGAATACTACTGTTGGGGGCAACAACCAGCTTACAAACTAGAGTAACCAAACCAAAATAAACACAGATGTTTTATGGCCATCTTTGCAGCCACCCAACTTAAACCACCAATGCCAGTCTATTCAAGTATTAGAAGCATGCACACTACACTATAGAGCTAAAAGGTAAAGGTTTCCCCACAATCAAACGGTCTAGTCATGACCGACTGTAGGGGGCAGTGCTCATCTCCATTTCTAAGCCTGCAGAGCCGGCGTTTGTCCAAGGACAAGCTTCTGTGGTCCTGTGGCCAACATGACTATACGCTGTAGCGCACAGAACGCCATTAACTTCCCACCAAAGTGGTACCTATTTATCCACTTGCACTTTTAGGTGCTTTTGAACTGCTAGGTTGGCAGGAGCTGGGACAAGCAACAGGAGCTCACTCTGTTGTGTGGTCTTGAACTCCCAACCTTCCAGTCAGAAAGCTCAGCAACAGCGGTTTAACCCGCAGCACCACCACGTCCAGGGCCCATGCTTATTCTAACAGAGCACTATTTTATTTATTTTAAAGATTTTTACCCCACCTTTCTGCCTAAAAAGGCATTAGATAAAAGTACTATCAACAGTACTTCAGAGTCTCACTGCAAAAATGATAGGTCCTGCTACACTGTACCCATGTTACTTGCACTAAGCAGGGGGCTGGACTAGATGATCTCTAAAGTATCCTTCAACTATAACATTCTATGATTCTACAAATGCCTTAACTAGAACTGCCAGGAACTGAACCAGTGATGAGTCCATGTTACAAGACTGGGAAAAGCAGCTGGACTCTGCTAGAAGGTTGAGTCAGGGAGGGACTAAGGGCCAAATCCTATGCAAGTTTATGAAGAAGTCTTATAATCAATAGGGCTTACTCCAGTCCTAGGCAAGTGTACATAGGATTGTAGCCTAAAACACTCTGATATGTAAGATATAAGAAAAGCCCTGCTGAATCAGACCAGAGGTCCATCCTACCCAACATCCTGCCTCCCACAGTAGTCCACCAGTTGCCACAGCCCTCCCTCATTGTTGCTCCCCAGCAACTTGTATTTGGAAGAACGGCAACTCTGAATTGGAGCCCCACAGAGACTGTGTGACTAATAGCTGTGGGAAGACCTCTTCTTCATGAACGCGCCCATTCCTCCTCTAAGCTAGTAGTCATTACTTCATTTTGTGACAATAAATGCCATATATGTATTGCCTGAAGGAGGATTTTCTGTCTCTCCAACAACATGTTGCAAATGTACAATCCACGGCTGGTGCGAGTCCCCACGAGAGGCTGTTTTCCCACCCTAATTTTGGAAGGGAGCCTAGTACTCTGTTACTAACCTATTATATTTAATTATCCTCAAGGCACTGAAGCAGTCAGTCTTTTCTGAAAAGCCTGAAAGACTGATGCTTCCACATTATGAAAGTTGGGGCAAAAAGCAACCACCCGCCTATTTTCAAGATCACTTAGTGTGGGTTAACTGTCCCATGTACACACAATTAGGGTGCCTAAGAACAGGCAAGCTTTTAACATGCAGTTCTAATCAGTAGTGTCATTCACAAACGAGCTGCTGGAACGTGAGGCGGGACTTACCGCTTGATTGACAGGCAGTCCATGACGCATCTCTGCCTGCCCGCCCACCGCGGGGGCTCCCTCCGGGTGGCGCGCCCCTCCGCGGCTCACCTAGGCACCCAGCGCGCCCCCCAGGCAAGCAGGCACCCCCTCCGAAGCCAGGGGTGCCCGCGCAGCGGTCGGGCAGGCAGTGATGCGTCACGAACGAGAAGCTAATCAGGCGGTAAGTCCCGCCTCGCGTTCCGGCAGCTCATTTGTGAATGACACGACTGGTTCTAATGCATGCATGGGCAAAAACAAATGGAAGGGCCATAGCTCAGTGGCAGAGCACATGCTTTGCATGAAGATGTTGGGTTCAAATCCCAGAATCTCCAGTTAAAGTGGTCTTGGGTAGCAACCTAATTCTGCCCCCCCCAAACCATCTGTGGAAACCTTTTTCCTTGCAAATAGCACGTGAGTGGGAGAAATCAAAGTTAGGACTATAGCCCCATTAGCTGCTGTTTGCCAAGGAATATTCAACCACAAGATAGCTCAGTGGCAGTTTGGCCCTGAGAACTTCCAATATACATTTGGAGAGGAGGTTTGTAGCAAACACAAAGAATACTGTGGCACTAGTCATTAAATGTGTAGAGGGACGCTCAAGGGGTTAATACTGGGGCCTGTCTTCCACTCATACCTACAACCTCTTTTAGCTATCTATCCAATTTTGAGAAAAAATTGCCTTCCACATTCTGACGTCTGCAGTTAGAAGCAATCCAGTTAGCATCATAAGCAGATGTACACACTTATTTTGTGTGCCTTTAAACGGCTTCTGCTCTTGCCCCAACAGTTCGATGACAGCTTGTACTATAATCTCACTCCTCAACTTTACTCCTCTCAATATGGCTGCAGTTCTTTCACAAAGGACTGAAAGCATTTCAGGCAAATTGCCAGGAAAGCAAGAAATGGTTCAATTTTCAGAAAAGGAGGTGGCAGCAGAAAAGAGTACAAACAGTCTCCCAGTGAACAGAAGCCAGAAATCACAACCCTAACCCTTCAGCTGCCACAGAGGCAACAAAGCATTGCTGTAGAACCCCTCATCATCATCCCCCTATTTACACTCAAAGTAGCCACAACTACCACAAGCAAAAGGATAGTGCGTATGTTGAGTGTGCTCTAACCTTCGTCAAAGTCCTGCGTATTCTGCCACCCCCCGCCAGCTTTCCTGACAGGCAGATGCATTTCCCCGACCTACTTTTCCAGAATACAACTACAGCACCTGAATTCCAAAAAGCTCCTCTATATTCCTTCTCTGCCGAGAACAGGCTCAACATGAGTCATACTGGGAAGGGGACAGCACAACCCAAGTCAGCATTCTGGACACTGTTGCTTTACCATGCATTTTTTTAAATATATGGAATTAATTAATAGTAAACAACAACAGCAGTCAGTTCTACATGGCAGTTGAGACCCAAGGCTGCAAACATCAAATAATATTAACAGCTTTCTACAAGATGCTTTCAATGCCATGTCAAGTTTTTTTAAGAGCAAGGTAATAGGCTCGGTGACTGTGTAAGATATTAACAGTGGACCAAGAGCCTGCCGTTCGTTCGTTCATTCATTCATTCATTCAAAATCCCACTGTTATCAGCCCAGTGTCAATAGCAGAGGAATGAACCACCTCCAGGGATGGCCTACCAATGAAGACAACTGAAGCAGTCACCTCAGGCAACAGATGGATGGCAAATGCCCACTTCCATCTCTCACTCACATCCACTGCTCCTCCCTCTCCCTGGATTGGAAAAGTGGAAGAGAAAGTATGTGGGAAAGGAGAGTGGTAGACAAGTTGGAAACACTCTAGCCCACCACTCGCCTCTTCTCCACACAGTCTCCTCCGCTCCCCTGTCCTTTTCCTGTCCAAGATGCAGAGGCTGGTGCATCATCAGGCAAGAGACTGCAAAATGTCACATGTCACCTCAGACAGTGGGAGGTCTTGGGCTGACCTATAATCATTAATGACATTACAACAGCCAGGAAGAGGTGGCGTGGTGGTTGGAGTCTGTCTCCGGCACTGATTTAATTACAGCAAGGCTTAAGCTGCCAAATGTGTTTGCGCATAAATGAACTCATAAGAGGCTTTTATTAGTATGCAGGTACCTGGACAATCCTACCAGATTGCATTCAGAGGTCACAGTGGTCTCCCAATCTCGGCCCCAGAAGGGAAGGTCCATTCTGCTGCCAAACATGATAAACCTAATGATGGGTCTAATTGCATTTAAGAGCAGCCACCTTGTTGTGACTCAATGGGGGGAATAACTTCTGCAGTTGGTGGCCTTCTGTTGTGTAACAAAAAAATGCAAAGAGTGACACTGGGACAGTGTTTATTCAGAACAGACAAAGGCTTCTAAGCTACATACACACTGCTGCTCTGGCAAGATCTGGACGGCTTAAAAGGCTCATTTATTCAAGCTGCACAGCAACACTCTATAGCTCTGAAATGACGGGTATCCATTAAAGCTAGTGGACGGCAGTGCTTAGTAACTGTTTCAAGGCAGCTTTACAAGCTGCTTTTACCGGCACCAATCTCTGTGTTAGAAAAGAAAGCATTTTTAAACCATAATAAAATGGTGACACAAATTTCAAAAGGGTGGAATAAATGTCATTTACACCTCAGTAGATAAATATGTACCACTTCAGTGGGAAGGTAACGGCGTTCTGTGTGCCTTGGTGTATAGTCATGCTGGCCACATGATCATGGAAACCGGCTCTGCAGGCTTAGAAACAGAGATGAGCACCACCCCCTAGAGTCTGTCACAACTAGACCATTTGGTTGTGGGGAAACCTTTACCTTTTTATATAAATCAGGTTTTATATTTTTACACACACACACACACACACACACACACACACACACACACACACACACACACACACACGGCTATGAGATTCTGTGCTGACTTTTCTTCATTTGGCTTCACATGTACAGGTACATCCAAAATTCCTCTCCAATGAGAACACACCACACAAACTCATATACCTGGTTCTAGTTACATTTCATGGTTTGCTGATGATCAGAATTCAGTACCTAGACATTCAGACTAATGCATTTGCCATTTCCAATTACCTCCACCACACTCTGACCATCTTCAAGCCAACAAAAGTTCACCACACATTTGCGTTATTCACATGCCAAAGTACCAACACAGGATGCATCACTGAAAGGAAACATGGCATGATGTTCATTCCCCAACACATTTTATATAAGAGGTTGATACAGAGGTTCAAAGCAAGGCACAGTATGTTATGTAGCCCAAATTGTAGCACTTTGTAGTTAGAAGATTGGGATTCAAATGATCAGTTGACAAGATAGCACCAGATTAGATCAGTGCAGGGGACAATTTGACATCAGAATGCTTTCATCACATGCCAAACAACATTTGGTAAGAATTCTCACGCTCCAAATTCTGGTTGTATCCAATTTTCAAGCATAGCACTTAGAATAGCTATTTTCAAACTTTTTCATCTCATGGCACACTGACAAAGCGCTAAAATTGTCATGACACACCATCTGCTTTTTTATAATTGACAAGGCACATTTCCAATGCCCAGCCTAATCCATAGCCAGGAACCATCTTATAACTAGATAGGAACTCCCGCCAAACAATGACACTGGATAATTTCTGAAATGAAAATAGCTAAACAGTGCTCATACAGAATGATGAGTTCACATCAAGACCATGGCCACATTTTCATCTTCAGAAACAGTTCTCTTTATCAGTCAACTGGATTACTAAAAGGCAGTGGTATTCAAACTTTTTAGAGCAGGACCCCCTTTTTAGAATGGCACTCATGTCGGGACCTACCAGAAGTAATTTCATTAACCTGGAAGTGATGTGGCAGGAAGTAACATCATAAAGCAGGAAGTGTTGTTGTTGTAACACAATAAAACAATACTCCTGAAATGCAAATTGGCATTCTTGGGATGCAGCAATTGTACAACCATGAAACATCCCTGACAAAAAGCAAGATTAGGTCATGACGTAAAAGCACTGAAATAAAAACAATTAAGAAAACCCTCACTTGGAAATTCACTCACAAAAGGAATGTAACAAGAATAAGGTCTGCAGTTTCCAAAATGGCTGCTCCCAGCTTTCCATGAACACCAGATCACAACCCACCAGGTGGGCCCCGATCCACGGTTTGAATTGCCAGGAATACTGCAGCAGAAATATTTGCACCAGCAGTGACTAGTATTCATCCAAGGATTGAGAAGTATTGAGTGAAGTATTTCCCTTCCTCTGCTCCTCCGAATTCTCACAGGGCCAACAGCAGCCAGGTAAATGCTTAAGAATCTTTGAAATTTAAGATTCAAATCATCAGTAAAATGTACCCAGGAGTTTGTGAAGGGAAAGCTCTAGTCTAGTGTTTCTTTAGGAGGGCTCAGAAGGTCCTGCTGGACAGGGCAGCTCTCTGCCTCTTCAGGAGGGATGAGTTTGTGCAATTAGAATGGCCTGCAGAAATTTGAAAAACAAAGTCCAACCATGAGAGGAAATTATCTGGATTTTTAGTTGTAACATGCTGGCATTAATAAGTCCTACGCTGATGAGAAAAAAGAAGAGAAGGAGGGGAAGGAAAAGAATAAAGATTGGATGTTTTTAATCAATATATAATGTTTTAATCAATATATAATGTTAATTGATATATTCAATTGGATGCCTCCTCAGAGACACTAGATAGTAGGGTAAATTATATCTCCTAGATAAAATAAAGTTAGTGGGAGAAGGCAAGGCATTGGGCTGTTAAGAGCTAAAGATGAAACTGTCGGAAAAACATGCAAGCTGCGACTGACTTGCTGGATACTCTCAAGGTCCATGAAATTCTAGAGATGTACCTCATCAGCCTGGGAACTTTTGGGACCTTCATAATCCAAAACGGGATTAGTGGACTGGAAGTCATGTTATCAAATGAGGATTGGTTCACAACAATTCCTAGACTTGGCAGTACAGCTTTCCAGTAATTGGTGGAACAATCTTTGTTGCCAACTGTGGGATTACAGGTTATTCAGCATTTAGCAGGTATGGATTTCCAAGGCGTCACTGAGCCTGGGTGGAAGCACATAGGCTGGCAAGACTATTTCACCAGCTGATCCCTGTCAGACAAATACCGAATTGTGAGAGAAAACCTGTTTTAAGATAACCCTATGGGATTTGCTGACCTTTTAACTCTTCCTTGCAGGGGATAGCTAACACTAATGTTCCCAGCATTTAATAATGGGAAGCCTCCAACAAAAGATTCAAAATTAATTCTTCCTGAGCTTTCTAGGGCTTTCCTCTTTAAGGGAATCCCAACAGGTATTCAGTGTTTCTATAATCAATCAATCAATCAATCAATCAACAGGTACTTATATACCGCTTTTCAACACGAAGTTCACAAAGCGGTTTACAGGCAAATAGTAATAATAATAAAGTTAAATGGCTCCCTGTCCCAAAAGGGCTCACAATCTAAAAAAAGGCAGCCCGCCAGCAACAGCCACTAGAAAGACTGCGCAGGGGTGAAGAGGGACAATTACTCTCCCCCTGCTAAATATAAGAGGAGCACCACTGGAAAAAGTGCCTCTTGTCCAGTTAGCAGGGGATATAATCCTGCAATAAATTCAAGCACTGCTCCACACAGTTTTCCAACACTATTTGCAACATCATGTTCATTAGCTTCATCATAAGTATGGGGCAAGAACAGAAGAAAGGAACTGTGAACAAATGGTTTCTCTCAAGGTCAGTTCCCCCTGATCCTATTGTACTGACATCTAGGGCTAATAGCACCCTAGATCAAGTAGTCTCGTCTAAATTTATTTACAGATCTCAGCAGTTGCCTGCTGTTGATTAGAGGCCAGATCCCATCAGTTCTCAGGGTCTTATGAAGAGAATAGTCTGGTTTCTGCACAAAAAGCACATAAATTTAATTGAGTGATGACAGAATATCATAAGACTAAACAATGCAATATTGTGTCACAACTACTTCCTCCCATACAATCATGATGTCCCACCATCCCTCTCTTTATTTTGATGTTGCTTATGTGTAACTACCATATTCTACAACTTTCCAAACCACCAAGAACTTCAGCCCTGGATCAAGCAAAAAGGCCTTGTTTCCTTCAAAAGAGGAAATAATAAGTGTTGAAATGAGCCTACCTATGAACTTCCCAGGTCACCTGAATACTAGTGGTAACAAATCCAATACACAACAGGGTACAGGCATATGCCGGAATCTCCTGGGATTCCATTCCAGACCCCACTGTAGATACCTGAAACCGTGGATACTGCCTTTTTAAAGAAAGGGGAAAATCCGTGGTTTTGTTGCAACAAGGTAAAAAAAAAGATTTGTTTAATGTTCTCCCATCTTGTTAAATAGGCTTCCCGTATCCATGGGTAACGAATCAGTGGATACCAGGGCACGCATCTACCCATAGGCCTGGTAGAGGAAGAAATTAGACTTGCTAGCAGAAATATTACCCAAAGAAGAAGAAATAAGAGCCAAGTGCACAACATTTATCTTTTCCCCTAAATATACAATTTACCCAGTTAGTGCTGGATGGATCAGCAGCAAAGCTGTTCTTAACCCTGGGTTGTTTGAAAACGTGAGTCAATTCTTTGGGGTCACAGTGTGCTTAGAAACCTTTGTTAATTTTAATACATCTGCCTTCCAGCCCTTCAGAATGCTAAAGCAACATCCAAGGAGGACTAGCAGATTCAGCTTTCAACCAGTTCCATTAACAAGAGTGAGATAACAAATCCAAATCTAACAACTTACAAGCAAGCAACATGCTATGTTTGTCCATTCATCCTGAGAACCATTTGTTCTACCAAATTTTAAGGTAAGAAAAAGGAGCATTGCATTGTAAATGCATGCAAATTAAAAATCTACCCTCTGGCTTAGTTGTGCAAAAATGGGTCCATGAAGCAATTGAGCCTAGAGACAACACATCTCCCAAAGAATGAAACCCACTCACCACCTGAAAAGCCTCCAGTTGGTTTAAAGAGCAGCAGCCAGTTTCCTTAGCAACACAAGGACTTGTAACAAACACACTACTCTTCAAGAGACCGACCATCCTGGAGATTGTGCCAGCTTCAAAGCCACTCCACAGCCTCCTATAAGACCCTTCCTTCCTCTAGACAACAGATCCCCAACATTAGTTAAATTCCACTGAAAACCATCAAACAACCAGCCAAATGTTAAGGCTACTGAATGCAAGAGACCAACATAAAAATCAGGAAACTCAAGCCAAGGCAAAGGAGAAAACAAGGGTCTTGACACCCACTGAACAAAATTTAGGATTCCTTGCAACATCTAGGCTTCCCGCATCTGACAAACAAAATCTTTAAACCAAATCATGCTCAGTCTCTCTCACAGACTATTAAAGGAGAAGAACATTATTTCCACTTTTAAGTGTGCCGTGAGACAACACTTAAAGCAAGATGTACACAAGCAAAACGAAGAGCCAAATTAAAAATGCAGCAGAGAGTTTATGCAGCAATGTAAAACTCACACACAAAGCCAATTTCCTTCCCCATAAATACAGTGCATAACAGCACCTTCTCAAGTCAGGGGGGAAAAAAAGCCTTAACGCAAGTTTCATTCTTGCAGCAAAGTCATTTCAAGACAATGGCTAGCCAGTGCTATACTTTGGAGAACAGACAGCACAACCCAGTCGACAACTGCACACCCTTGAACAATGGTATGCAAAACACCCTGTTACAAGAAAAATGCAAGATTTCTCACAAAGCCAAGGTGCCAACTTGCAAGCCCAAGATTCCCTTGAGTCTGCTGCTGAACTACCAATGAGGCAACTTCCTGGCTTCTTCAGACTATTCCTTATTATATCTCTCCCACCACCTGGAAAGGGGAAAAATGACAGAACTGGGAGAAGGGAATGGGTAGAAGTAAGGATAATTGTCTTTTTTCCCTTTAGAGCAGAAAGTTTAGAAGGGGGACAGACAGAATCTCAGGTTGCAATCGGGCAATCTTAGAACAAAAGACTCCCATGCATTAAAGGGCTCCAAATCCCAGGGGCAGTACATCACCCTGGTAATGCTCTCCGAGTCATCAGGAATCAGGACTGTGTTGAAGAAATGGGCACTGGTAGCATATGTGCCCATCCGTCTGTCCCACATACACTTCTCACAACAACCAGGTAAGGTGAACTGGAACCAGTCACCAGCAGGCTTCATAGCTAAATGGGCTATACTATATAACACATTGCCTTCCATCTTTGTCATCAGGGATTTGAGCTCTAAGCCACTCTTTTAAACAGTCTTATGAATACAGTTACCGATACACTTCCTATCCATTAAAATGTCAATTAAATATTTAAGATCTCATCAAGTCCTTGACATTATGTAGCAGAAGGTTCTGTGGTCTAACCAAACACTGCATGCACGAATTTCTACATCTGAGATTTATCAGTATCCAACAAATTTCAGTTTCACTTGATAGCTTGCATTACAAGGCAGACACGAGCAAAATTCTTCCAACCTGCTTTCTCTATGCTATTCATCATGTTAAAACACTCATGACTCCTCTCGTTACCCTTTTCTCTAATTTGAGCAATTCCATTCCCATCAGTCACTTTACAGGACAGCTTATTTGGACCTTTTAATTACTTTACTTGCCCTTTCAAGAAAAACAAATCAACCTTCTAATTCACCAAGCGCTCTGCTGAAAATAAGCAATAGAAGGATTGTAAACAAGGCCAAATACAGCAATTCATAATACTGTTTTCTTCCATTATTTTTTCCATGCCTTTCTCAAAACACTCTAATATCTCATTTGTTTTTGTGACTGGAGCCACATTGTCTAACAAAGAACAGTGCTAACTTGCCTACAGACATATCCAGGATCTTTCCCCCAAATCGTTACTCTGGAACAATATATAAACAATTGAAATCTCTCTCACACAAGGTGCATCATTCTACATTTATCCATAACAACTTCATCTACTACCAATAGCCAATTTACACTGCTCAGTAAATGTCCCTCAGCATTTGTACACCCCCTTCAGACCCTGGGCAGGATTATTAGCCAGTTTACCCCCATCCCCCGCCAGAGGGATATCCAACTTTTATTGGGTTGCAACCATGACAGCAGCCTGCAAGTTGTGCCCACACATACTGGGCTCAATGCTTGTAAACCTTGTGTAAATTCAGGATGCTTTGTACATTGAGAGTACCAGTACTGATACTGAAATTACACCTATATGCAAGACCCATGAGAGGGAGGTGCAGGGGTTGATTTATACCCAGACACAGGAATCAAAGGAGGGGGATCTAGGAGTCAAAGGACAGGGCCCAGAAATTTCCTGTGATCTTACATTTTCCTATCTCACCCACACTCAGAGCGCAATCCTAAACTGGAGTTAGGCCGGCATAAACTAAGCCAACCAAATATGGCCAGCACAAGGGACACCGTAAAGCATGTTTGGACTACTCTCTGAGTCAGGGAGGGTGGCTCATGTCTGTGTGCTGGCCTCTCTGACTTGGAGAGTGGTCCAAACATACTTTGTGGTGGCCCTTGTGCTGGCCAAACTTTGCTGGCTTAGCTTATACTGGCCTAACTCCAGTTTAGGATTGTGTCCTCACTGTTTAAACAAAATGCTAGGGGCACTACCACAGGTGTGCAGCTGCTGCAAGCCATATGTGCTGGGACAAGGAATGCATACGTGACACTTTTTTACACAGTGACAAATCTGGGTAGAAACTGGACTGCTACAGTAGTTATTTGGGTGGTAAATCCAGTTACCATAAAGGTGTGTATAGAAGCTCAGAAGCACAGCTGTGGGACTACAGCTGCTGCAGAAGTAAGTTTTGGTACTTATACAGTCAGGTAACTATACAGTCAGGACACACATTCTAGTGTGAGCCTAAACACAATGATGCTAACTTTCTGCAATGCTTTTTGATATTTAGAAGATTTTATAGAGACTTGGGAACATGTTTGGTTTTTCCATATTACTGTATCTAGTTGCTGATACTGCACAGGCAGGTAGATCTGGGCTCCGCATTGGGAAGCCCAGTAGACCTGGGCTCTAAAGACTATTTCAGATGACACCACCTTCCCTCAGCTCTGTTTTGCCCCCTCTTCCTTTTCTCCCTCTCCCTTTAAAAAGGGGCTGAAAACTTCATACCTCTTGATAAAATTCCTCTTAGAGGCCCTTCCAATTTGTATTGCACACTTCTATAAGATTGCCATGTAAGCATAGAATCCATTCTCTACTGAAGAATCCACTATCTTCTTGTGTGTCACCTTCAAGATGCCCACTTCGTTTTCTGAAAATTATTGGTAATAGAATTACCAATGGGCATGAAGAAAAGTTTGCAGATGTGTATGAATGTGTATCTGGTACACTCTTAGGAGAGAGGCAGTCATTCAGTGGTAGCGCACAAGCTTTGCGCACAGAAAACCCAAGGTTAAATCCCTAGCATCTTCAGATAGGGCTGGGAAAGATTCTCCATCTGAAAGATTCTCCTTCTGCTGCCAGCCTGTATAGACAACACTGACCAATATGGATCACTGATCTGACCTTGTATGGCAGAATAATATGTTCATCATGGCTTTCCACTGGTCAGGGAAGGAAGTTTCACAGTTTCACACAAGACATCCTTCCACAAGACATCTACTGAGTGCACCAAACCATGAGGCATGCTGTTCCCTCCTCTTTGCCAATACTCACAAATGGCTCCAAGTTCTTTTGAAGCCTTGGTTTAGGTATCAAGCTGCATTTAAGCTGTGAAAAATAAGCAAGTACATGTCAATTTGATTTTGCCATCGTATTCCCCAACTATAACACTTTTGAGTATTTTTGGCATCAAAGTTGGACCTGTTGGTAGAGGGTACCAAGCTATTTCATAGAATGTATACTCCACACCTCTAAGTGCATAGGCAACACTGTCAAGGCAACATACAAACAACACTGTCACAGCAACATACAAATACAATAAGACCACACGGATAAAATCAATTTACTGAAACCAGAGATAAAATTGATTAAAATAATCTGAAATACCAGTACATGCATGAAACATTAGGACAGAGCTAGCACTTAAAAGATAAGAGGTGTCAGGTGAACATGCCTAGGAAGATTTGCAGTTTGGATGCCATCAAATAGATCCCTTCCAGTAACCACTCACTTGTACTCGGAAGTAAGAGGTACACAGCTTTCTGGTACACAGGAAAACCCTTTCCTCAACTGGTGAGCAAGTTCATTTGAGTGAAGAATGTTCTTGGGAAGAGAGAATGGTAAGATGCATCAAACTACACCCTTCTGGTTCCTAAATGGCCACTGGCAGTTAGGAACTTCAAACAGTTCTACAAATCAGAAAAAAAATAACTAAACTGAACTGTTTTTCTTCCTGCGCTCTCTTCCTAGAGTTAATTTTTTCTCCACTTTCAATTTGTTGACCCTTGATTGAACTATGCTATGAGGTTGTCCTTTCAAGATATTACTTTGTTTTTTAAAAAAATGATAATTGCTTTGTTACTATGCAGTCTACAGTTCAGCTAGTACAAGTCAGATAACACACAATGAAAAAGCCACATTAAACAATTAAATCCAAACAGCAGCAATGACTAAGAACATCGAAACTGCAGGATACTCAGCTCCCTATCATGGAAAGCTCTTCCAAACAGAACAATTTTATCTTGACGCCAAACAAGGAATTTGGACCAAGCAAGTATCTCCAACAGGTAGGCTAACCCAGTTCATGGACTACCACTATGAAGTCCTTGAGCCCAATAATCCACCTCCTTTGAAGCTGGGCCTCAGGTGATGACATATACAGGCTGGCTCACACATACGGTACATTCCTAAAGAAACCCCAGAATTTATGATAAGACATCATACATCAGTGCTACATCAGTGCTAGGAATTGCACCTGGAAAAAAAATATACTGTACATATAACATTTAAACCAACCAGACTGACTAAACACAAGGAGTTGCCTATTGAGAGATACAGATTAAAAACCCATGCCAGACTTTTGCTCATCAAGTCCTACAACAGCTCAACTGTAAATGTGTGGCATTTTAAGAGGGGCCTCAAAGGATTTTCACAATCAAATCTTAAGGGGGTCTTGTATCTTTGAGGACACAGAAGGGTCAAGCTTCATCTGGTAGAATGCTCTCATCACTATCAAGAGACACATCACAAGTTAAATGTGACCTTTCTTTCTACGACTCTTCAAACGGAGAGTCATACAGAGATCTTTCCAAGGCCTGGACATGGCAACCTTAACCATTCGTGACTTTTTAGGACAAAAATGTCAACATGGTTGATTTGACGCAGGAAATGGAGACAGTGCTGTATAGCAAGCTGTGCCCTTGTAACATTTTGGCCAGTCAACTTATTCTCAGACGCCAACTAACATATAGTTCCAATAACTCAGAGTTGGCTGGGCAGGAACAGTGTTCTCTTAATGCAACATCACAGTCACATTTGTGCTTTCTACACATGACATTGCTTCTTTGTAGAATACTGCCAGGGTCTTAGAAAACAAGTATCGATTCACCACTACCATCTTCTGACATCTGTCACTACTTCTCCTCTCACTGGAAACATATGCTCCTGTCAGAGCCTGGGTAAAAAGCTGCCACCTCAGTGGTTATTTCTCATTATCAACATGCACCAATACAGCAACTGCTCAAGTGTTGAGCACGGCCTCCTATAAGCCAGAACAGAGTCTGCCTCTGCCAGGGAGGAGGTGCCATTCTGGTTGCTATGTTGTATTGCTTTTCTTTTTGGCTAACATTCGAGGCAGTTTAGCATTCTTGCAAGAAACTAGGAAGTGGAAAGACTGAGAGAACATTAAAAAAAAAAAAAACCTGTAACACGCCCTATAACTCACAACCCACCACAGACAGGAGAGCGGATAGAATAAATGTTCTCAGCTGGCATCTAACTCACTTGTCTCCTCCAGTTCAGGGAGCCAAGGCTGATGACCCAGCTGTGCTAATTCAGGCAGAAGATGGCTTAATAGAAACTTAGATTTCTGGGTAAGGAAATCTCTTAAGTCACCTAGCCTGCTTCTTTGCCAATGGTAAAACACATACATTAGATGTACACTCTGCACAAAACCTTGGCCTCCAGGCTTTGTACTGGCGAGAGTGGAATAAAGCAGTAGCCTAAAGAATAAGATGAAATAATTCAAAACAGCACTAGCAATTACAGCACTGCAACGGGGGGGGGGGGGAGAGAGGCTTCCCCAAAGCAGTAGAGTCATCAGTGCTGTTTGCATGCCTTGTCCGCACGGAAACCAAATTTGTGCAAATCCATAGTTCTGACCTCTGGCATCCATTCAAACTCCATGGTCTTGAAGTTCCCAGAGTGAATGAGAGACCTGCCTGTGGGAGACATAACAGTTGCTAGAGAAGGGGCTTTCCCCCGCATTCCTTTCCCATATTACATAGAGGCATAACCCATGTTTGCCACCAAGTATACACACAACAGTGATTTAGCCTATCACAGTTCCATGTATGGGGTTTGTGTTTACAAACATATTATTGTGACTCAGAAATCTGCTGCACTCACATGTTTTAAAGTGTAAATCCATACGTAATATCTTGTGTATGTATAAAAAAATTGATTTAACTCCATTTTACAGGAGTGTTTGAAGTAGAACTGAATGTTATTTATTGTTCCATTAAATCTCATTCTTCAATTGAGGTTCTCAAATGTATACCACAACAATATACAATGAAATATGTCCCAAAATCAGTAAATCAAGCAATATTTAACACACCTACCGAAATTCAGATCAACCCTCCCCCACTCACCTCCATGGTTTTTAGAGCCTTCCTTTGAAGCAGATGTCTTTTGGGGGAGGATGCCATAAACCAGGAGCCACCATCAAAATGTACTATATTTAGTAAGTTTTACCTCAGATACTGATGGTACTTTTTTTGGTACTGAAGGCCAATTACTCAACCTCGATTCACAGAGGATATGTACTAAAGAAGATGCTCTCTCAGATTTGAACCGCTGAGCTGAGCTTGTTGACCAGAAGGTTGGCAGTTCGAGATCACGCAACGGAGTGAGCTCCCATTGCTTGTCCCAGCTCCTGCCAGCCTAGCAGTTCAAAAGCATGTAAAAATGCGAGTTGATAAATACGTATCACTTCAGTGGGAAGGTAACAGCGTTCCATGCGCCTTGGCGTATAGTCATGCCGACCACATGACCATGGAAGCTTGTCCTTGGACAAATGCCAGCTTAGAAACAGATAAGCACCACCCCCCTACAGTCGGTCATGATTAGACCATTTGGTCGTGGGGAATCTCTAGATGGATTAGTTAGGCAACACCAGCTCACATCTCAGATTCTTTTAAGATGATATCAGTAAATGTAACACAGACTTAGACCGATTTAACAGTAGCAGTAATTCTCTTTCTAGGGAATCTAGAAATTGTAGTTATGTGAGAAGGCCTTTGATTTCTAGATGGGGAAATCTCTAGATGGGGAATTTCCAAGATGGAAAACATCAGTCACAGTTTAAGCTAGCAAGCTTTTGGCAGCAGTTCTACATGAAGCCAAAAAAATATTTCATCATCCTGAGCCCAAAAACCTTTTTTTTTTTTTTACACTTTTTCATTGCAAGGACAAACAGTTTTCCAGTTCTAACTACATCCATTGAATAAGTGCAGTTGGCAGAAACACATAGGCATTTTTTTTTTTGCCACATCCCTGAGCTGTAAAACTAATGTTGACAAATGTAAAATTCCTTCCTCTGTTAAACAGCATTTCTGCATTCAGAAACTTGTTCTTGGAAGGATTATAGGGCACAGTCAAATGGCTCAACAAAAAAATCTGCCAGTTAGGCAACACCAGCTCACATCTCAGATTCTTTTAAGATGATATCAGTAAATGTAACACAGACTTAGACCGATTTAACAGTAGCAGTAATTCTCTTTCTAGGGAATCTAGAAATTGTAGTTATGTGAGAAGGCCTTTGATTTCTAACTACAATTCCCAGGATTCCTTGGGAAAAGCATTGTGATAATGGCTTCATTTTTTCCCGACAGAAAATTGCGGTTTCTAAGTGATGTTTCTAGCATGCTTCTAGTGTGGTTCATTTTAAAATATGACGAAATGTCATCCAGGCATACAAGAGTTATTGAAATCAAATGTATGGAGGCTGTCATTTCCCTGCCAATAGATATAAATGAATGGATGTGGCCATCTTTTCTTACTCTGAGCTTAGCTCACATTTCAGATTGCTAGCATAGTGAGTACAACAGAATGTGAAAAAGCATAACCAGCGCATGCTGGTATAAAAAAAAAAGCAGCTGAAAAATGAACACAGCCAGTGTAAATAGTGAAATGCCAGTCAATGAGTTGTAACCTATGGGACGTGTGTGGAAACAAGGTGGCATTTTGTGTAATTCTCCATGCAATTGTTGCTTGAGCTGGGGCCTGGGATGAGGGGAGTGGAATCACCTGTTGTGCAGGTGAAATAATGGTACAATTAGATATTGATAACTGTGCATGACATCTTGTGCAATGTGCTGTACAAGGTATTGCACAGGTGCAAAATCAAGCCAGGTTTCATTCAGATTTCTGTGTGCAAGTATCTCACATTATCACTTTTGCATGCAAATCCCCACTATGTGAACAGAAAGATAAGTTAGGATACAACCATTTGTAGTGCAGATAGGCCCTCTGATGTCATGTTCCTTTCTTTCCCCTAATCACCAGTACTCATTTAAAAGCAAACATGCAAGAGAAGTACCTAGCTTGCCTAGAGATTCCATACATGCCTTTGGAAAGGCATGTATGTATCCTTTTCCTGTATCTTAACACAGGGTGGGCATCATTGCTTTTTAAGGTAACGCAGGAGACTGTTTTTAAAAAGGTAGCAAAAAAGCTGTTAAGCAGACTAAGGGTGCAAAGCCTTGGAAAGGTGTGAGGATGGATAAGGAGTACAGAGATGCAAAAGATGGATGGTTCCGTTGAACCCCTCAGCCCAACACTAGCTGAAATATGCAGACAGGAGTGACTAACAAAGAATACATGCCAGTTGCCACAGCAATATAGCTTGCCATTGACAAAAGAAAGTACTACATGAAGAAATCCTAGAACTGCAGGCATCACTGCAAGGCTAGCATGCCCATTTATACCATCTGTCTCTCATTCCCCACGACCACAACACACAGAGAATACTGGGGAGAATACTGTCCCAGTACCTTCGACAATCACACTCCCATAAGATGTGTGGTGTTTACACTACAGCCTTTTCTCATGTAATCTTTGTTGCTGTTTTTGTTGGAACGAAATGCAGAAAAGCAATGCTGCCTTAGCACAGCACATGCCCCCTTGTTTGCACTTAGGTTTTTTTCCCTGCCCCCATCTCATCTGAACACTCCTCTGTAAATACCTTTAAAAAAATTCCATTCCTTTAAGCTCTAAATGGGAAGAGTGCTCATTCTCACACACCCTACTTAAAGAGCTGGTTCTGGGTGCTTGCAAGATTGTCTAATGAAGACTAAACATTTCACCAGCTTGATGAGTATTTACTGAGATACTGATTGCTGTAACTGCTTTTCATAAGTAAGGAATAGGGGCATCAATTCCAAAATCTTTGACGTTTGTAGAAGCACAATTTAACATAAAAAAAATGAGCAAATATGGAGGGAGGGGGAGGATATCCTGGATCTCTGGCTGAGTAGTGCTCAGTGTAGCCTGTCATGGAGCTGTATCGGCCCTCCTGCGCACCATTTTCTTTTCCTTCTTCTGTGGGTGCTCTCCTGGGCATCCTCCCCCTGACTCCTTCCTGCAGTGGTGATGCTGTGACTGCCTGCCACTTACCTTCCCCATTTCCCAGGTAACTCCTGACTCCTAGCCTCGCCTCCATAAGGAGGAAAACAGGGTATGTGGGTGCATTCAGTAGTGTAGCTAGCTATGGGTCAGGGTGCCCCAGGTGTTTCTCTCAGGTAACCGTCACCACTAGGGACCAAAATTGCTAAAAAAGCAGCTTTTAGGAATAATACCATCATGCTATATACCATTTGATGCGCAATTTCACAAGGAATTCAATGGAAAAAACTGGAGTGTAATATCTTCATTCTATCAGATGTTATGGCCAAAAAAAAAAATGAAAATACAACTGTATGTAACTTTCGTATGTTGGCTACATTGAACCTCCAGAGGCAAGATCAGTGTATCACCAAGCACTAAGTGCAGGGGAGCAATAGCAGGGGAGGGCACTGATGTTCATCCACTGCTTGTGAGGAAATATTTTCTGACCATTATTCGTTTCATGTGATGACTATTACTATCTCTCAGCCTCACCTACCTCACAGGGTTGTTGTGAGGACAAAGGAAGGGGAAGAAATATGCACAGCACCCTGAGCTCCTTGGAGGAAGGGCAAATAAAATGTAAAAAAATATAAATACAATAATTTTGTTATATGGGTGGTGGTGGTCACAAATTTATGGGCCCCAGGTGTCAAATGACCTAGCTATGCCATTGGATGCATTAGATTTTCTGCTCTTCTGCAAACTCTCAGGCTGGACAAGAAACACGGAATATCTCCTTTTACGGCTCAAACCAATGCCTGCTTTTACTCAGACACAAGTCTCACTGCATTCAGTGAGGAGGTAAGTTAAGCAATGGAGTGTCTCGGCTTGAAAAAAATTACAGGCAGGAATTCTGGAACTAAGCTTGTTCTGGGAAATGGGGGGACAGTGATTGCCAGTCGCAAAGGCAACACTGCCTGATAACAGAGGGAGACAATGACCACTTTCCAGATTAATTTTAATTTTTAGGAATGACATTCCATTGTCCTGCACTAACAGAAATGAGAAAAAATGTGTTTGGCAGCAACTAAGAGAGAGTGGAGCCATAGATTTTATCTCTCCTCTGGGGAAGATGCATCTCCTAAGGTAATGACCTCCATACTCTTCTCTTGGCTGCTTTCCTTCCAGCTTCTCCCATTAACTGATACTAAGCTAAACTCTCCACAGAGATCTCCCCTCTGCCCCTTCTCTTAACTCCGGAGAAAAGCAAGAGATGCAACCCATCTCCAGTGTCAGGCACACCTGTCCCCAAGCCTCCAACTTCACAGAATAGTTGTGAAGGCCTGCCACTCCCCACGGATGATCTGCAGAGTCACACTGGCTCTTGTCTTCTGCCTGCTTTTCAAATAGCAATATGAATATGTGCTCAAATGAGAGAAGTGAGCACCTGAGTGCAAGTCCCTCCCAAAAAGGTGGATGAAAAAGAGCACGTGGCTAGATCAGCTTAAGCATACGCACACAGGAATAATTGGAAATGAAGCTGAAGTTGTGCTCAGAAGGGCTGTGAATGTGGGGGGAAGGGAAATCACCATTACACACATCACAAGAAGCTAGTAATTCACAAGGTCAGAACAGCTGCACAAGTAACTAGCTAAACTAGCATTGGCCGGTGCAGCTGTCCTGTCCATCTTTAATAATTCAGTGTAAAAAGAAACCCAAGTAGCCCAAGGATTTCACGGGTTGATCATGGGATGCTGTCAACATCCCCTGTTAAATGAACGTGAACCCCGCAGATAACTGTAGTATCCAAAACACACACCTTGTCTGGAACCACCTGCTGCAACATCTCACAAAAAACCCAAGAGGCTAAAATGGAGGCACGGATTGGTAGCACTTTGCTCCACTCTAACACCGCAGATTTGATGCTGCTATCATTTTGAAAGCTTCCAAACCAAATGCAGTTGCTGCTAGAAAATAATAAAAAAAGGGATACAATTCAAAGTATGCAGGGATAGTCAAGAATCACAGCAGGGCAACACTTCTATTAAGACCAACCAAGAACAATTTCAGGGGTAGTCAGAGGATTATATAGCAGTGATTCTCCCCCCCACCCCCGCTTTCGTTCAAGAGTCTGAATGGATACAATTTTTCAGAAATAAAACTCCTCTTCCTTGTTTATAACCACCTTCAAAGTCTGACAGTTCAATCAGTTTCCTGGTTTTAAAGGTCCAACTCCAGAACAGGCATCGCCTCATACAGTGCTACTGTCACAAGCGTAAAGCTTCACAAGGCACCTGTTGTCCTGAATTCAAAGGCCCCCCACTGAAATGCAAGCCATGTCAAAGGAATTACATAATTTCTGTAATATATGCTATACACAGAAATTAACTTTTACAGTAAGCTGAAAAGCAGAGAAAATACTGTAAGGAGTACAACTTAAAACCAGATGAGCTCTAGTCCTGTCGATACATTCTTTGGTTTGTCATAATCCAAGGGGTTAGTGCTACAAGAATTCCTTGGCTACCCGGCTTCCACAGTAGTTTTCAATACAGTTCCATTATGGTCATCAATCAGAGAAACTAACTGTTGCGTTTGTGACAGTCTAGGCTAATATTGACCCTACTATGGGCCAGAGTAACTGAAAGCCTGCCTTCTCCAATACAGAACAGTTTGTCCCCCTAGATCTTCAGACCGTTTTTGTATGCCCCCCTTGACAGAAGCAAAAGAGTAGTGGTGAGAGGAAGAGTGGTGGTGGCCCCCCCCAAACGTGGAATTCTCTCCCAGACAAATTATGATCAGCCCCCTCTCTGGACACTTTCCAATGAGGCTTGAAGACTTTTTAAATAATTCCAATGGCTTTTGGTAGTGGGAAGAGTGGGAGCAGGGAGATATTTTAATAGATGGGGATACTGGGGGTAGCTGCTGGAATTTTATTATCTGCCATTTGCCAAATGCTTTTATATTTTAGTTACTGCTTTTAGGCTACAGTGGTTTAAAATGTTGTTATGTGTTATTATGTATGCTTTTATCTTTTTGTAAATTGACTTGAGTGCCATGTTGTGTTATCTATGGAAAAGCAGAATATAAGTCTCCAAAGAGAACAAATTTGGAGTGCCCTGGGTTGGTCACAGATGAGAAATTCATTTCAGAACTTGTACTGGGCCAAAGGGGCTGGATGGATTCTAAAAAGGAATGGATAGCAGGCTACTTGTGGCCATCTGCAGAGAAAGAACATCAACAATAAACTCTGCTGCTTAACATTTCGTTAAGGCTGTTCTGCTCACACAGCCTCATTTTCAAATGTTCTTGGCACTCTGCTACACCAGCAACGTGGTTACTTCCCACAGCAGGCTCCGGCTAGAAGTAGTAATCACATGATAAACTTCTCTCACGTGAAGAAACTTCTCAAACTTCTCGGTTTGAACATTACTGAGGCAACACCAAAGTTTCAGAAGGAATTGCCTCAGAGAATGGCACTTAAAACCCTTTCCTCTAGTCAGTCACATAGGCACCCTGAAAGACTCTGAAACAATTGCCATTGGTCTAGCACAGTGGTTCTGAAACGTTTTATACCGGGATCCACTTCTGAAAGTGACAATCTGTCTAGGACCCACTGGATGTGACATCATTGCCAAATGTGACATCATCAAGCAGGAAGTATCATCATTGTGCCATCATAATGGATTACACAAGGTTGAACTACCCTGGACAACAGGGTTGCCAGAGCTAATATTATGCAGAGGTGAACTTGGAATAATATCAGCATCTCAGCTTCACAGAGCCCAATCCCAATTCTGAAAACTGTGTCTTGCTCACACAACAGCCAGTATAACAGGAAAAAAGCCAAACAAATAGACTGTAAAACAGAGCACAAGAATGGATTGCTGCCTACCTTGCATTTCAGAGACCATTCTTTGCATAAAATCAACACATGCACCTTCCCACCTCCATCTCTAAATGTCAGCCAGTTTCTCAGAATTGCATGCTATGCACATATTTGCACACTCCTATGCAGGTATACTCAGAAGCCCCATTGTGTTAAGTTGGGCTTACTCCCAGGAAAGTGTTCTTAGGATTGTAGCCTAAGAGTATGGGGACAGAGGAATGGGAAGGGCTGGAGGGCAGGGTTCAGTCATTGCAGAGGTGAAAGAACCCGAGGGGGGTACAAGAGTTGGGTAGATATAGTAAGTTGGGGTGTCACAGCATGGACCACTCAGCATTGTAGCTCCAACCTGGGCAAGCACATATTCCCCCCATTAATTTACTTTTTTAAAAAACCAGATCAATCTTCAGTCCAACTGAAGGAATGGGGTAGAATGGGATTACTTAGAGAGGTGCTAAAAGATGGCGGGGGTGCTGGAGGTGGTGGAATTACAGCCCCATGCTAGCAAGAGGCATTTCAAATTTCTGCCTCTGCACAGTGCCGAAATCTGGTGGCAACATCTTGGAATTTTAAGTAAATACACCAGGGTTCTAGTCTAGTCAGTACACCGCATTTTAAGAAACTGTCACCACTGTGTTTTCGTCTCTTTGTCACTGAATAGAAATGGCAGAAGCAGGAAAATCAAAGAAGAAATGCAGACAATATAGCTTAGAATAACTGAATTTATACCAGTAGCAACAAACCAGCAGCTGCCAACGTGCCTAGTATGTGAAAAGGTCTTTTCTAATGAGGCAAGGACGTCTTCCAGATCGATTGAAAAAAGTTAAGTTTGTGTGTCTTGTCAAGATATGCCTTTTTCCGATGTTCAACCACTTTGTGACAAATTTCAAAAGCAGCCAAGCCCGTCAAGCCTGTTTCATAATGCTTCACAACAGAACACTGATGGCTTGCATGCATCATACACTATTTCACTGTTGATTGCCGAGTCTGGAAAGCCACATACAATCGGTGAAAAAATTCATACTACCAGCAGTTAGTGAGGTTCCGAGTACTGTTTTGCATACTGTCACCACACAATTTAATTACGACCATTCCTCTCAGCAACAATTCAGTGCAAAGACATACTAAGTGCAGCATACCAAGGACAAGCATTTGCATTACAGCTGGATGAGTCAACTTTGCCAGGCAATGAATTTTTGCTTCTTGCTTATGTATGCTTTATACAAGGCAAACTTTTAGCTCAAAAGTTTTGAGATATTTGCAAGGCAACTAAAAATGGATACTAAGGGGCGATCAAAGTTTTGTAATGTTGAGCTGTTCTTCAAAGCCGAAGAAATTCCACTTACCAACATATTTGCTTGTGCAACTGATAGACCACCAACAATAACTGGTGCAAAGGGTGAGCTGCTTACTTGAACAAAGCACTGCCAACAGCTTTACCATCCAATGGGTCATTCATCACCAACATCTGTTGTTGAAAGGTTGGTTTTTGCTAAGGACTATGGGATTGGGGAAACATGGGCCAGAACAAAGTAGAAGTCCGCTGCAATCAACTAACCCTTGCGCGACACGGCTAACCCTTGCGCAACACGACAACGCACGGAACAAGGAGATCGGAAACGGAGCAGCCTGCGCTGATACGGCCGGAAGATTGAGAAAGCGCTAAGACGGAAAGAAGATTGTAAAAAGTTAATGAAACCCTTAAACCCTTAAGCTTGTTAGCGAGACCGTTTAAGCTTGTTTGCCGGTTTTACCGATCGATAAGCTCGTTAAGCTTGTTTGCAAGGTGTTAATTGAAACTTGCCGGGTTAATGATGAATGACATGTGCGATGTAACCCTGAGGTATAAATATGGCTTGTGTACAACAATAAAGTAGAACTTATGGATCATATTGGTCTTTGCGTTCTCCCTCGTTGCGCGACTTGGCAATTGGTGACCCCGACGTGATTCTGCGATCGAACGCCAAAGGAGCCCGAGGCTTAGCACCCCGGACGGAAGTGGATCGCCGCGGCCAGGAGCCAAAGGGTCCCCCGGACGCCAGAGAGGCGGACGCCAGAGAGGCGGGAAAAGGAAAAGTGGCCACGACTGACCAGTGGGTCAGGGAACTGACCGGTGAGTCAGGGAACACGGGATGGGAACGACCGTATCGGTTTCGGAGCAGGCAGCGCTCCGGTTGTTGTGTGAATTAGCTTTGAAGTATGACTGCCATTTGAAGGAGAAGGATGCCGCCGCTGTCTGTCAGTGGGCACGGCGAAGAGGTCACCTTAAACGATTAAAGGATGTGTTTGTAAAACAAACTTGGACAGACATTGGGACGAATTTGTGGGACTCAGTACAAAGTGGGAATGCGGAGGCACAGCGATTGGTCTCCACTTACGGGACAATGAATAGAGTTATGACCAGGCTCCACGGAGAGGTCGAGGCAAAAAAGGCACTGCAGAGGGCTTTGGGGATGGACAGCGGGGAGGAAATTAGCGAGGGCTGTGATTCTCGGCATTTCGTGAGCCCCGTGTCCGCAAACACCGAGTTGTGCCCTCTGACAGAGGCAGAAAGAACAGCGATGGGGGGTCCCACTGACAGCCTCCCTCCGTATACCAGCCCACTCCCCGAGGAAGCCCCCTTTGCTGGTCCCACGGCCCCATCTGACCCAGCCGATGTCCCCTTGCCCATGGATGAGGACATTCCAAACAAAATTTACCCTGACCTGTCAAAATGGAAGAAGAATAGAGAGGGAGCCTATGAAGTCCCACCAGATGCGCGTCCCCCGCGAATGAGCTCAGAGCATTGGGATGATCGGGAGTTGTTGGAAAATAGGGAGAGAGCAAAGAAGCAGGTACTGAGGCGGGAATGCAATTGGAAGGATGCGGAGGAGTGGTTGATGGCGCGATATGGGGAAAGAGGACGATGGAGTCCCTGGGAAAAAAGGGAGTTGGGAGCGCCCCTATCGCCCGGAGAGGAGGAGAGAATAAGGACACAGGAATTGTTGGAAGAATGGGATGAGCGAAGAGAAAGGGACAAGAAAGATACTCAGAAGGGCCCGGAGGGTGGAGGCAGGTTCTGCGGAATGAGACGTTTGACAGGGAACCCCCTCCCTTCCTGGGATTCGGCCCCGCCAGAGAGAGACGAGACGTTCGATCATAGAAAGCGGTGGCGAGCGGTGATACAGAATGCGTCATTAGAGGGAGATTTGACAATGCAACCGATCATGATGCCTGTGGTGAGACGGGGCAATGCACCAGAATGGGTGTCCTTTGACTGGAACATGATTAATAAAATTCAAAAGAACATAATGGACTATGGCACAGACAATCGTCTGGTGAGGCAGCAGATCGGGACTTTGTTAACTCATACTGACTTGGTGCCTTACGATATCAAATTGTTGATGGAGACGTTGTTGACCCCTACTCAGAATATGTTGTTTTTGCAAAAATGGGAGCAACGACTAGAAGCAAAAATGATGGAACATGTGGCTCTTCCCGCTGCTGATCCCCTGTCCACGGCCACCTTGGATATGTTAACGGGAAGAGGGCTGTTCACTGATCCCCAGCGTCAAGCGCGGCTAGCCCCCCGTATTAGAGAACAATCACAGAAGTGTGCTTTGTGGGTATTCGAGCAATTGCCGCAAATGGGCACAGTAAGCCCTCCGTATACTAAGATCGTGCAAGGGGAACAGGAACCGTTTATGCAATTTGTGGACCGAATAAAAGAGGCGGTCGATAAAGCGCCTAATATGCAACCGGAAATCCGAGCCACCATGGTGAAAGAATTGGCTATGCAAAATGCGAACCCTACTTGCAAACGACTTCTGGCCCAATTACCAGTGGGGGCGACCCTTGTGGAAATGATTGAAGCCTGTGCACGGGAGCGCTTAGTGTGGGAGGAACAGAAGGCGCAGATTCATAGTGTTGCGCTGGCTGCCGCTCTAAAACAAATGATGCCAGCAGGGCAAAACGATCAAAGCAAAGGGCCAGTGTGCTTCGGGTGCCGCCAGTCTGGCCATATCCGAAGAAACTGCCCCAACCGGGCGACCCAAAACAACCAAGGGGTGCGCCAGACACCCGCCCCCCCAGGGAGAAGTAAAATTTCAGGGGAACTGCAATAGATGCGGCAGGTTGGGTCACCGGGCGGCAGAATGCCGATCTACATTCCACAAAAATGGCTCACCGCTGACGGGAAACCGGCAGAGCCGCGGGGGGAGCGCGGACAACAAATACTCCTCCAACCAAACCTCAGCCGGTCAGATGTGCCCCGTGGCTGCCCCCACAGTCCCCGCGCCACCACAAGTGGGTCCGCCAGCATGGAACTGGCAGCAGCCAGCACAATTACCTTAACTACCCCTGATGTGGTATACGTGCCCACCGGTGTGTATGCCCCCTTGGGGGAAGGACTTTCTGCTTTGTTAACAGGACGATCTTCAACGAGCAGGCGTGCACTGATGGTCATTCCTGAATGTGTGGATGCGGACTTCCGAGGAGAAATCAACGTCATGGTACGAACATGGGCACCTCCCGTTGTGATTGTTGCCGGTGATAAAATTGCCCAGCTGATCCCATTCCGAAAAACTGTGCCGGCGACCCTAGATCTACCCCAGCAACGAGGCTTCAGCTCCACGGGCGCGCAAGCGGTAACTATCGCCTTTGCTGCACCCCTGACGGAAGATCGCCCGCTCAGAGAAGTCACCATAGAGGGACCCAGCAGAATTCGGATAAGGGTGCCCGCGATGATGGACTCTGGCGCGGACGCGACGGTTGTCCCCCTGCAAGCCTGGCCCCCAGAGTGGCCAATGGAGCCAGCAGCAGCCGTGACTGGAATAGGGGGCACAACGAATCATCAAGGAACATTTCAAGCAGCCTGCCGGCTTGCTATTTCAGACAACGAAGGACACGTTGCGCAAGTCACTCCGTACGTTTTGAACACACATTTGTGGCTGCTGGGACGGGACGTTCTTTCGCAATGGGGAGCTATGATAGTCACCCCGCCTTTTCAGCAGCGGTCACTGGCAGCGCCTCCGCGCCCACATTACAACTAACTTGGACAACATCAGAACCTGTTTGGGTGAGCCAGTGGCCGCTACCAGCGGAGAAACTTCAACATTTAAAAGAGCTTGTCCAGGAACAATTAGATCAAGGGCACATTCGCCCTTCCACCAGCCCCTATAATACTCCTGTATTCGTTATTAAAAAGAAATCGGGGAAATGGCGCCTGCTCCAGGACTTGAGAGCTGTCAATCGGATTATGCAACCTCTGGGGGCGCTACAGCCAGGGATGCCGTCCCCGAACATGCTCCCAAGGGGATGGGATTTGGTTATTATCGATCTTAAAGACTGTTTTTTCACAATTCCTCTGCACGAAGCTGACTGTCAATATTTCGCTTTCTCAGTACCTGAGGTTAATCTGAGGGGACCCACTCAAAGGTTCGAGTGGGTCGTCCTCCCACAAGGCATGAAGAACTCGCCCTCCATATGTCAATGGTATGTGGATAAGGCATTGGCGGATTGGAGGAAGCGGTACCCCCTCTTCTCAACGAATTTACCGCTACAGTGGCGCCCTTTGCGATCAGATCAACCGATACTCGGTGCAAAGACTTTATTTGCAGACGCTAGCGCCAAAACACAGACATACGGCTATGCATGGAAAGAAAAAGGAGTCTGGAAGACCAGTGTGCATACTGCTCACGGATCGGCACAACAACTAGAGCTTCTGGCCACGCTAAAAGTATTCAAGGATCATCCTGAAGAACCTATCAACGTGGTAGTGGATTCATTGTACGTGCATGGCATTTTGCTGAAATTACCCTTTGCTCTACTGCATTTTCACACAGATAGCAAGATCAGCACTACCCTCCTAACTTTGCAACATTGCGTCGTACTTCGAACGCACCCATACTGGACCACTCATATGCGCAGTCACCAGTCTCTACCTGGCCCATTTGCTGCAGGGAACAACGTGATTGACACCAGCGTGAGCCAGGTCTACGCGTGCCAGCTGCCTAGTCAGTCTCACCAGTTTTTTCATCAGTCGGCGAAAACACTGTCAAAACAATTCAAAATTCCTTTGACGACCGCGCGAGGGATTGTCGCCTCCTGTCCAGACTGTGCACGACTTCCTCCTCTGCAGTCCCAGGGAGCCAACCCCCGAGGAACTCAAGCCCTGCAGCTTTGGCAGACCGATGTTACTGAACTTCCAGCATTAGGGAGGATAAAGTTCTTACATGTTTCCGTCGATACCTATTCACATGCTGTTTGGTGTACCCCTGCCACGTCCACCGCGGCAAAGGCCGCCATTCAGCATTGGCTTCAAGCCTTCGCGGTCTTGGGAAAGCCCGACGCAATTAAAACTGACAATGCCCCTGCGTATCATGCAAATTCCGTAGCCCAAGTTATGAGTCAATGGGGGATAAAACACGTTTTTGGAACCCCTTATAACTCTACTGGCCAAGCGATTATTGAACGTACACATCAAGATGTCAAAAGATATATTTCCCTCTTTTTAAAAGAAAAGGGGGAGATAGGCATTCTTGGGGCAGTGGCTAAAGCCATGTATGTCTTAAACTGGGTAAATGTGAGACCAATTTTACAAGATAAGCAACCTATTTATTTTCACTTTAGTAAAGCAAGTAACGAATTTTCTGCGGAGGTGCTGGTGGAGTGCTTCGATCCACGAAGAAATGCATGGGGGGGACCATGTCAGTTAATAACGTGGGGAAGAGGGTATGCTTGTATCTCTGCAGGAGATGGATCGCGATGGGTTCCTGCGAAATGGGTACGTCCACACCTGCCTCCTCTTCCTCGTGAGCCTTCAGAATCTACCGGAGAGCAGAGCAGCGATCGAGACGCAGCATCTGCAGATGGGGAAGCAGAACCTGTGGATGACGCTGGCAGAACGACTGAATCAGACCCACATGTGCCTGGCGATGACGGCGGCGGGTGATCCGTTTCGATCCTGCATGATAGGAGTACCCATGACCCCGCAAGAATTGCGGACTGAGCTACGGTTGTATATAGACTCCTCTCAGGTGTCTTCAGAATGTAAAGTTTCACAAAACACACACTGCACGTGCATCTGTGACAACATTTCCAAAGAAATGCGGTGGCCGTTTTATAGGGCCACCTGTCTGCTGAGTAGTATAGTTAGAGCCCTGAATCAGATCCCACAAGATCCCCCGGAAGAGATCGACCTGTTGTGGTCAGTTCCCCCGGGGATAAAACAAAATGTCACTCAGCTTGAAGGCTGTTCCTCCACTGGAAGACCGATGGATTTTGTAAATGGCACCGGCATGATAGCCTTCGATGGTGCCGCATACTATCAAAGCATAACCCCAGGCAGACCCACCTGGGAGCAATACACCAATATTACTGGGAGCAATCTATGGCATGCTGCCATTCATACCCGGCCGGCATATGTCAATCTAAAAATTCTCACTCCCCGAGCATTGCCACCTGGGGTGTTTTTAATTTGTGAAAACCGTGCATTTACTGGGATACCCTGGCGACCGGTCGGGGGCCCGTGTTATATTGGTAAGCTTGTGTTTTTAAACTTAGACACGGTAAACATGACTGTTGTGCAGAATCTCACCAAAACAAGAATCAAGCGTGATATTGCCTTGCCTGCTGATTGTAATGACAGAGTAGAGCTTAGTAGCACCACTGCTATTGTCTTTGCGTCTTGGCTCGCTCCTGGAGTCCAAGCGGGGATTAACGCAGATCAGATACGCCGGCTGGCGTGCTGGGCTAGAAATCAGATGAATATCACTGCTAGCATTCTCGCAGATATGGCCATGGATGTCAGGGGGGTACACCGGGCAGTTCTACAGAATCGGGCGGCCATTGATTATTTACTTGCAATTCATAACCACGGATGTGACGAACTGGAGGGTCTGTGTTGTTTTAATCTTTCCGATCACTCAGATTCCGTTGTCAGTAAACTCAAAAGGCTAACGCAAAACTTGCAAAAAATCCGGATCCAGACCGACCCCGTGGCAGACTGGTTCCACTCACTAGGATTGCCAGCCTGGCTGCTACATATGCTTCAACCAGTACTGATGATAGCAGTCATATGTATCTTAATGTGTTTGTTTGGACCTTGCTGTTTTCAATGTATCCAAAATGTTGCTTTTAAGACTTCCGAACAGATGTTTAAAAGAAAAGGGGGAGATGTTGTTGAAAGGTTGGTTTTTGCTAAGGACTATGGGATTGGGGAAACATGGGCCAGAACAAAGTAGAAGTCCGCTGCAATCAACTAACCCTTGCGCGACACGGCTAACCCTTGCGCAACACGACAACGCACGGAACAAGGAGATCGGAAACGGAGCAGCCTGCGCTGATACGGCCGGAAGATTGAGAAAGCGCTAAGACGGAAAGAAGATTGTAAAAAGTTAATGAAACCCTTAAACCCTTAAGCTTGTTAGCGAGACCGTTTAAGCTTGTTTGCCGGTTTTACCGATCGATAAGCTCGTTAAGCTTGTTTGCAAGGTGTTAATTGAAACTTGCCGGGTTAATGATGAATGACATGTGCGATGTAACCCTGAGGTATAAATATGGCTTGTGTACAACAATAAAGTAGAACTTATGGATCATATTGGTCTTTGCGTTCTCCCTCGTTGCGCGACTTGGCAAACATCTAGTTGCAAAAAAAACATGAGCTATTGCCTGTACAAGTCATTACAAACTGTTCATTACTGCAATGAATAAAGTTAAAGCCCAGGTTCTCAATGATCAACTATTCCGGGAGCTCTGTGTTGAGAATGATGAAGATTTTGAAAGTTTGCTGCTTCGCACTGACATTCATTGGCTATCAAAATGCAATTGTGTGAGACTTTTTTAACAATGCTTTTTGGACACAGTTTTGGAGTTTTTTGAAGACACATATACTTTGCTCAGTGATAAACTTGAAAGAGTTCAGGCGTGACATTGCTTATTTATCAGAACTATTTGCAAAGCTCAATGAAATGCATTTGCAGTTGCAAGGAAATGAGGTCAATCTTATTAAGGCCAAATATGTTTATTTCAAAGTTTATTCAAGTGCAATATGTTGTTGTTCAGTCACTAAGTCGTGTCCAACTCTTCGCGACCCCATGGACCATAGCACGCCAGGCCTCCCTGTCCTCCACTAGCTTCTGGAGTTCGCCCAATTTCATGTTCATCGTTTCAGTGACACTATCTAACCATCTCATACTCTGCCGCCCCCTTCTCCTTTTGCCTTCAATCTTTCCCAGCATGTGGGTCTTTTCTAAAGAGTCCTCTCTTCTCATGAGGTGGCCAAAGTACTTGAGCTTCAGCTTCAGGATTTGTCCTTCCAGGGAGCAATCAGGCTTGACTTCCTGGAGGATGGACCGATTGGATCTCCTTGCAGTCCAGGGGACTCTCAAGAGTCTTCTCCAACACCATAATTCAAAAGCATCTATTCTTCGGCGCTCTGCCTTTCTCATGGTCCAGCTCTCACAGCCATACATTCCTACTGGGAAAACCATAGCTTTGACTAGGCAAACCTTTGTTGGCAGGGTGATGTCTCGGCTTTTTATTAAGTTGTCTAGGTTCGCCATAGCTTTCCTCCCAAGAAGTAAACGTCTTTTAATTTCATGGCTGCAGTCACCATCTGTGGTGATCTTGGAGCCCAGGAAAATAAAGTCTGTCACTGCTTCCATTTCTTCCCCTTCTATTTGCCAGGAAGTGATGGGAGTGGTTGCCATGATCTTAGTGGTTTTTTTAATGTTGAGCTTCAAGCCATTTTTGACACTTTCCTCTTTCACCCTCATCAGAAGGTTCTTTACCTTCTGATGAGGTAGAGTGGTATCGTCTGCATATCTGAGGTTGTTGATATTTCTCCCCGCAATCTTGATTCCAGCTTGCGAGTCATCCAGCCCTGCCTTCCTCATGATGTATTCTGCATATAAGTTAAATAAGCAGGGTGACAGTATACAGCCTTGTCGTACTCCTTTTCCAATTTGAGACCAATTGGTTGTTCCATGTTCGGTTCTAACTGTAGCTTATATAGTGCAATGTAGACAGCTGTGAATTACAGTATATCAATTCCCAAGCCTGTCTAAACTACATGAAAAAGGTGGGATACAAGATGATGATCAGCAGGTTTTCAGTGATCATTTAGATATGCTACATGAAGATATGTAAGTGATTTGAGGATCTTCTTTTGATGGAAATTCCAGATTGGGTGATAAATCCGTCTTCAGATACTGAGAAATTTGGGGAAGTGGAAGAAGAACCACCAGTAATTGAGCGACAAAATGATACTGAGCTGAAGTCAAGGTTAGGAAATTGTACTAAGACTTTTGTTACAGAAGGAAATTTTGGATTGCAATCCTGCACTATGGCAGTGGTTAAGAAGTTCTTTGTTACACTTTCAACATCATACTTGGTGGAACATGGCTTTGGTGTGGTCATCCAACTTCTCCCCAAGCAAAGAAATCTACTCCAGATTACTAAACGTAGTGATTTAAAACTCCTGCTAAGTGACTTTAATCCAGACATTGGGAAACTGCTATCACTTCATCAAGCCCATTAATCACATTAAGAATTTACTAAACAGAGAAGTAATGGGCAGGAGGCATGGCCTGGTGGTGCTGGCGGTTGCCTGAAGTTCGCAAGCTAAGCAGGAGTGGCCCTGGTCAAAATTTGGATGGGAGACCAGAATGCTGGCAAAAGCCTGTTGTGGAAGGAAAGTTTAACAGCTTGATCCGGTCTCTAACTGTTCCTTACTGGAAGGCATACCCAGCAAGAAGAATGGATGACCATGCCATGATGGATCCACCTGGAATGAAGGGTGCTACAACTATGTAATAAGTATAGCCTGCCAGTGTAAACCGCCTTGAGCCAGTAAGACTCTCACATAGAAAAGGCTGTATATAAATACAGTAAATAAATACTAAATGTGATATCTAGGATTCTTACTAAATGACCACCAGGCTTTTGAAAAGCTAGTATCACTGGATCAAGTTCATCAATTTTGTTGAAAAAATTAAACTAAAAAGATTTAATTGGATTTTGAATAAATGTGCAATTAAATGTGATTTAATTACTATTTTGAATTTTATTGTTATCTTCCTTAGAGTGCAATCCTAACCTAGTGCAGGCTAGGATTGCTCTGGAACTCACCACAGAGCAGAGGGAGTATTTAGCGGGTGCAAGTGTGAGCGCTCTGCCATGGCCTGGATCAGGATGGCCTAATAGCCAGCCTAATGGCCAGATCCTAGCTCCACCCCCTCCCCAGTTCCACCCCCCACCCCAAAATTGCCCCATGCTAGCCAAACTCAGCCAGCACAGACCAACTTACCTGGTGGTCTCAGCGGCACCACTAGGCCAACGCAGCTGTGTCGGCTGAGAGAATCTCATAGTGGCATGAACGTGCCTTACAGAACATTTGCAACAGCACTGGGCCGATTCAGACAACATGCGTAGGCCCAACAAGATGTTGCTGCCCATGGGTCACGCAAACCACTATTCTGAATAATGCTTTTTATAGGTAGAGGGCATTGGGGATGAGTACATGGAAACAAAGGGGCAGTGGCCCAAAGCAGGTTAGGAATCACTGGTGTATAGGATTACAGGCCAAGATTCCAAGCTAGAATGCAGGCACTGAAGAAGTGAGGTTGGGGGAAATCAGCAGATAAGGAAAGTATATCTCACAATAGCATTTTCATCTTAACAGTAAGGCTATTTCAAATTTGTTTCAAGTCCAACATTGCTCCACTGACCTCCTTTTTGCACTTTTTTCTTGGAGCAATACAATTTTAGGATCGAGAATCAAAGCAACTTGACAAGATATATGGATTTAATTAAAGATAACAAGTTATCAATTTTTCCCACTAGCAAAAATTGCAACGTTGAATGGAAGAGACCTCAGCCTTATCAATATTTACAAATTAGGTCATACTTTATCATTGTGGCTAAGAGAACACAATGAGCTTAGATTTTTAACTCATCTTGAAGAACATATTATCACTAAAGGATTGTTGAGGAAAAGTTAGAGTTGTCTTTAAATGAAGAGGTAGATTCACTATTTTTTTTAAATTCATAAAACTAAACTTTAGGATACCACCCAATAGTATTTAATAGTATTCCTATTCACTATTACTGTTTTTACTGGAATAACCAAGGAATGAGTGCTAAAAGCAATTGAAATGATGCTTCAAATGTTAGCAATTGCTGAAGAAGAAAAACCCTTCCCTTGAAAAAGGGTTTTGAAATAGTGGCTGAAAAAGGTTTTAAGAACATAAACTGTAGAAGAATGGGACAAAGGACATCAGATTCCCATCAGAGGAAGCAATCGTAACTACCCTTACATACATGTGTATTTTGTTAAATTTATAATCTAAAAAGTAGGCTGCCAGATGATCTTTAAAGTATCAGTTAAAAGGATCGAGTGTAGACCTAAATGATCTTGTTCTTTATAAAATATGGCATTGCTCATAAGAAGGTTGTTTAAGCAAAAAGGAGAAAGAAACCAAACAAGTTGCTGAAATGTAGTGTAAGGAAAATTGTAACTCTGTAATACGTTTCACCATTTCAAAAAAGATTAAGAAACACGACTTAACATTCTAAAGGAATTTACAAGCAGCAGTATTGCCAACTCTCTCACTTCACCTCCCTCCTTCAGCCCTGAGCAAGCAGGACTGTGACTTCTTAAACTCAAGCGATGCCAACAAGTATATTTCTTCAGAACCTTCATGCTGTGAGACAGTAAAAGTTTCATGAGGGAGATCGAGCAAGGTTGCTTTGATGCTTCCTGCTCTATACTCGCCTACCTTTAAAAAGAGATCACAGAAGAAAATTGTACTGCGTCAGTAATGATGAGATCAGAAGTATATCCTGGTGCAGAAACTTTTGTCACATTTCAGGAAAACGCCTTTCATTTTTTGCAGCCGTTCTGATAAGATCACTGGTTGAAAACTGCCAGCTACCCAGCAGGAACTTTTGATGCAACCACAGCGTCAGTGGGGAACACAATCAAATCTGATTTTGTAGGACTAAGATACTGAATATGTTCACTGCTTGCTGAATATAGAAGCTAAAACCCAGTAGTTCTGACAAGTGTGCCTGCAAGGCTCTTCTTGTTCTCAGGAATGCTCAACTTGCACAGATGCAAATTCATTATCCAATATGTCGAACAACCTACTTCCAGAGAAGAATGTGGAAGTTCTTTTACATTTGGGATTCTGGGTCAGACTGAAGCTGCCTTATACAAAGTCATTCGTTCACCTGGCAATTCCGGGTTTCAGACAGGAGTATTTTCCCAGCCCTATCTGAACATAGCAGAAATTGAACCTGAAACTTATACATGCAAAGTAGGTACTCTGCATTGACCTATAGCCTCTCCTACAAGTGTGGCCCCTCCTTCCCCCTCAAACCAGAAGCAGATTATGCTTGGTAACAGTCAATGAAGCACATCACAGTTTTAGATGCCTTTGTCCAAAAGTGTAGGGGAAGAAAATGATAGGGGATTTGCAGAATTATGTGAAAATAAAGCATCCAATCAAGAAGGGCAGCATTTTTAAGTTTAGCATGATACAAAACTTCATTTTAAAATAAAATTTTGATATAGGATTTTGTACTAATTCCACTGGGACTAGACAAAATGAGGTAAGTTGCCTCAATAATCCACTCTTTCACACAAACACGATAGGTACATATCTGGTGAATTCAGGTCAAAATGTTGGTGTTTCAAAAGACCACTCTCCAAGATGGTCCAGCTTCAGTAAATTCACTCCATTCCTTATGGCTTTCAGAAACCAATGCATTCATTTCCAAATGCTTCATTTTTAAAATTAAAGCAGAGATCCTACAAATGCCCAGCTCTACAGCTGGTAACACATCTGAATGGAAAGCCAGTGGATAGTTAGGGAAGCAGTACATATCCACGGCCCAGAACATACTTTTTGAAAAAGTAATCACACCTGGCAGATTTCAGTTAACAGCAAAACTACTACATCAGCCTCCATCTCCAATTACACAGATTGCAATTTGTCCTTTATTTCCCACATGGACTCCCATACAGCTGGTGTTGCCAGGAAAATGGGGCCATACTTCTACCCAGACTACAGCTTCCACCAGCCTTGCAATCACCCAATGAGCAAAGGGAAGCCTAAGTACCCCATTTGGGGACAGAAATTAGATTTGTTCAAAAGCAAGTCTTCTTAAACCAATTTAAGTTGCCTAAATGGCATATTGCTCATAGGAAATTGCTCTAGCAAACCAATTGCTGGGAGCAAACCCCAGCTCTGGCACAGGTCCTCCAGGGCCTCTTTATACGTTCCTGTTTCTAGTGTGTACATACATCAGTTTTCCTTAAGTGTTCACTTAACAAAAAGTGCAAGTGTGACACGCACTTGTGTGAAAATATGCCTGCCAGTTACAGAGATAAACTCATCAAGAAACCAAGATACATTGTAGTTTCCTACAGATTAGATATTGGCGATAAACAGATTTGTTGCAGTGCAGTGTATGTTGCAGTGCAGTGCAGTGAGTGGCCTTGACCAAATCACTCCTCAGCAACGGACCTATACACTCACAATGCTACTACTAGCAACCACAAAAGCTATGGACAGAAAAATATTGGATGGTTAAAAAGGAAACCCTAGTAAAAGGATACACAACAGATGCTTTGCCAATGAAAAAAGGGCTAGTATAGCCATATTTAACTATATGAGCTAGATCCATATAAGTACGACGATAAACACTCACCTAAGTTGCTCCCTCCCTAATTCCCCTCCGCCCACTGCAGCCCCTTTCCCCTCTCCTCCCCCTCCCCCATCTTGAGAATCTGGGAACCCTCAAAATATGGTGCATTAGACTGTGGCAAGAGAAGGTAGCAGATTTGGGGAGGGGGCTGGTATAAGTGGAAGTGCCTTTCACTCCCACAATTCCTGCCATTGATGGTAAAAAAATATGTTTTACCTTATGTATCACTATACCATAGTACCTTCAGCATTACCTAATCCATTGGCACACCACTCACACACACAATTTCACAAAGATTAAAACTACTCCCATTTGCTCCCAACATGAATTTCATCCATACTACACTTTTGATTTACATACTGCATTTTTGATTTGCAAACAGCAAAGGGGAACAAAGCAAGCCACATCTGAAGGGATGCTTAGCCAACGTCTTTTGGAGGGAAGAAAAAGTTACAGTAGTCTACACAGTGCATTAACTCATGCCATCATGCTATCTCTTATTCCCATTTTCTTATTCACTTTATTCCAGTGTAGACCAAAAGGCATTCTTAATTCTCTTGCGCATGCTCCAGTCTCTGCGCCACTGGGGCTGCCAGCTGAACACAGAAGGCACCAGCCAATATTTAGCGTTATCGGTGATTGACTAGTCTCTCTCAACATTTCCTTTACTACATAGTACAGAGTGCTGCAACAGACAGGCTGAAGCATTAAACCACCACTGCTTAGCAGTCTGGGGCCACTTCTCTGTGACACCGCTGATGTAAACCTGTAGTCAAGCTTCAACTCAGGACTTCTCAATCTCTTTATTGTTCTTGCTGCTGTTTTTGCACAGATACCACTGCCTCCAGAGCTGGCTGCTATGTGCAAGAGCATATAGCTCTTCATACAACTGTTTCGCCAACAATCATTTTTTCCAGTTGCTATTGGTCTCACCAACATTGAAGGCCTTCCTTTGCCTTTTGAAGGGTATAATAGGCTGCTACACCAGATTGCCATCAAGCAGCTGCCTCAACCTGTCTTTAAACAAATCTAAAGGTACAATCCTAACCAACTTTGCCAGCACCTGGATAAGGGCAATGCAGCTCCAAGGTAAGGGAACAAACATTCCTTTACCTTCAGGATGCCTCCCTGACTACTACTCCATTGCAGAATACAGCATATGCCCCATTGACACAGCTATGTCAGTGCTGTTAAGTTGGTTAGGATTGCACCCTATGCGACCCAGTATCACCTGTTATCATGTGAAGAATCATTCGCGGTACTAATTCTACTACTTGAAAAAGGACCACCCTAATCAATTTCAGGTTACAGAATTTTAGTTGGTTCAAAATACAGTTTAGTACAGTTTGGAAAATTCAGCTGGTTCAAAATACAACTGGCAGGTTCTGACTAGAGCCAGCTCTTATTACACTGATCCTTCAGCAGTCAACCAGTTTAGTCCCAGGTTCAGCTCAAGTTGTTAGCTTTAACTTTCAAAGCCTTAAATGGCCTAGGACTAGAATTTCTCAAGCACTCTCCCCATGAACAAATGTGCCCAAGGACTCAGCCCATCTTTTGAGGCCCTTTGCACATTCAAATAGTGGAAGAATAGTGGAAATATGAGAGGTGGGTTCTAGAAATGCAACCTTTTGCAAAGCACACTACAGGGAGACAGAACAAGGAACCAAGACACTGTAACAGAAAACAACAATAGGAAGGGGAGAGAAGGACTTGAATATTTGAATTAAAAAGCTCCATTCTTTCCACTGTGACTCAGGAGGAGGAGGAGAAGCACTATCCATTCAGTGCTGAAAATCTGTTACTGCTGGCAGTGCAAACAGCAGCCTCATCAACATTCCACTCACTCCTTCCAGCCTTTCCCAAATTCTGATCCATCCACAAGCCTTGCCAGAACCATAGGAAGGATTTTGAGCACACAAGCTATTCCACCTTATTTTCATGCCGAGGTGCCCTTGCTCAGTGAGCCGGATCTTTTGAATTTGCATTTCAAGTCCAAGGGTTTTCCCCTTGAAATAAACTCATAGACTGAAGGACTCAAATACCGTTATTTATGTTTACATGCAATTCATGTGCAACCTGATTAAGCAGCACATGGTTGCAGTCCAGTTAGTAGGAAAGACTTCCAAGACTACAGGGTGCTTAAGGAGGCCACTGTGACAACTTCCTAAGAACTGCCATTCAAAAATGTCACTCGTGCCTCAAGCTAAAATTACACTGGCGAAGGGTTTGCAAGCTTCAAGGCCTAATTTTAGGGTTCTACGAAGCCCAACAGACTGCACTTAAAATTACTGGCCTACATGCCAGTATACAGTGTTTCTCCCAAAAATCAACAGTCTCCAAAGTTTTAACTTGACTATTGTGTAGAGTAGCAAAGACAACAGAGGGTTGAGTGCTACCTTTGTACTCGGTGAAGAAAAGCTTCCTTCTGTGAACACAACTCTCCAGGAAAAACACTTTTGTTGGGAGGACAAGGTTGGGATATAATTCAGGTTCTCTGCAACTATCTGGCCTCCAAGGAACCAACTTTAAAATGATTAAGTGCACACACGTGCCTGTTTCCTCAGTTACTAACACTTGATGTTTATTTTGTGCCATGCCAAAGCTACTGGCAGAGAACACCCAGCTGAGGCATCCTTCACACACCGCCAGAGCTGCATGGGAGCTCTTTTCCTGGGTCTTTACCCTGGGAAGCTGCAGATTGTGTGAATGATGCAAGTGTGGGATCCTTCCCATGCAGTTCACGCCCAACAGGACAGAGACTACAACGAGAAGACTATCTGCCGGGCCCACATAGTTTTTGGCCTTCTCATGAGAGCACACGCACACAAATCGGACAACTGGCCTAGAGGTTTAGTTTATATATACCTGCAATCTCTCTTTTTGATCTGTTAAAAAGCCTAGGGGAGAAAATGCAAGTATCCCTTATCCGGACTGCTTGAAATGAGAAGGTATCGGCATTTTGGATTTTTCTGGATTTCTGAATAATTGAATAAATACAATGAGAAATGCTTCCTACTTTCACAGTTACCCATTTGGGTGTCTGCTGGCCTCTTTGACATTTTTCAACAACAGCACCTGGGGCGTAGCTAAAGAAGTGCAGGGGGTGAAACTGGGCAACAAGCTTAGCTTGACACTAGTGGCCAAAATTGTGAAAACCTTGTTATACACCATTTGATGCTGAATTTAATGTAGAATGCAATGAAACAAACTGGAGTGCAACTATCTTTACTCTATCAAACATTAAGAACTAAAACCAAGAAAACGAAAATACAGTTGTCATGTAAACACTGTGGTTTGTTAAAATGGCGATTTTTAGGAACAATACAGTCATATCATTTGATGCGGAATTTCATGCAGAATGCAATGAAACAAATCAGAGCATAATATCTTCATTCTATCAAAAGTTGTGGCCAAAAAATGAAGTAAATGAAAATACAACTGTGATGTCACTTCCGGGGCATCATTTTGCCGATTTCAGATGTTCAGATTAGGAATCATCTACCCATATCTGACTTTGACAGAACATATGCTTTGCATGAGAAAGTCCCAGGTGCCTCCACAATATCTCTAAGTGGGACAAAAAAACAAAACCATTTGTCTGATACTTTGGAAATGTTGCTGCTAAGCCATTTTGACAACACTGAGGTAGATGAACTAAAGGTCTGACTCTGTACAAGGCAGGTTCTTAGGTATAACAACAATAGGTCATGTTTTAGTATGAGAAATTATTAATATTTACAGTGCTCTGTCAGACAACCCAAAGTGTTCACTTTCCATATCACAGAAAAACACCCTTCCAGCTGCCAACCCTAGCTTCTGGAAGACTCTGGGCACATGGAACATATCCCTTTGCACAATCTTCTCAGAATTAAGCCCTACTGAGGTCAGTGGTTTGCTGTTAAGGATTATATTACACGGTCTAACACACATTTTGGTGCCTTAAAAGTTAGACCTATTCTTGGTTATATTTGGGGCACTGTTTCAAAAAAAAAAAAAAAGGCATCCGTTTTGCCCTATCAGCTCTAATTCTGAAGATACACATTTCATAGATTCAACGGGATTTTGACAGTCATCTGCCGTTTTGGAATCAAATAAATAAATCCAAGAATAGGTCTAACTGCTAAAGCACCAGAACACAAATTTTTATATAAAAATATTTATGTATTTGCTTTTCAACAAAAGAAAATTTACAGAGAAAAAATTAACTAAATGGTCCTTTGTCCCAAAAGACTGAGGTGAAATAGTTGTATTGTTTATGTCTTAATGCAGAGCCATGCTCATTCAAGGACTGTAATTTCAGTGTGCTTAGGCATGGCTCTAACATTGCATAGGACCAACAGGAACATCATCAAGTAACTTTTTGTTTGGTGACCTTACACATGCACATACATACATACATACATACATACATACATACATACATACATACA
>JAJKFI010000008.1:22692323-22819374 GCA_029204185.1 Lerista edwardsae
TACATACATACATACATACATACATACATACATACATACATACATACTTCGCCCCCCTAGGAATCCGGAGTCGCTCCCTTTAACCCTCTGAGTGCCAGCCAACCAAGAAGAAAAGCTCTTTGCAGAGGAATTGGGAGGGGGGGGAGGGAGAGTGAAGTGGGCGGAGTCAGCCCTAATTTTAACTAGTGGAACTGAGTTCCCCCGTGTTCCCCCTGCATGACATCACTGCACGCACACGCGCGCGCGCACACACACACACACACACACACCTACCTTTATTGGCATTAAAATAGATGACAATAACCAGCACAATAGCATTACCACTGAAAGGAAGGAGAGAAAGGAGGGGGTAATAGAGAGGTGATAAGGGAAAAGAGGAAAGGATTTTAGTTTGGGGTTTCAGTTTGGAGGGGAGAGGGTTTTAGTTTGGAGACTGCAGATAGGAATTCTGCTACCGAGTTTGTAAGAGCCACAGAACTGTCGCTCAAGAAGGTAGACAAAATAAAAGAACAGTAGAAGTGCCAAGGTGGGAGGACAACAAAGGTTCGAGATGTATATCCCACAAAGGTTGATGGACAGGGCAGCGGAATAATATATGAGCCACTGTGTCCGGTTCCAGATGGCAAAAATGGCATAATCTGTTATCACACGGGATATTTGAGAATCTGCCAGCATGTACAGCTGAGGGGAAGATGTTGAGTCTCGCGAGCATAAATGCTCTCCTCTTACTGGGGTTGGTCAGTTCATTGAAATAATTGAAGGGGCGACCAAATGAGGGGGGAAGGCCAAAAAACTGGGGAGAGCAGGTAGGGTTAAGATTTGAAAGAAGTTGTTGTGATTCAGATTCCCAAAGCTTGGATTTAATAATTCAGTGGGCCCTATGGAGGTTGGTATCCGCAAGGGATTCGAGGGATAAATCTAAGGATAGATTTATCCCTCGAATCCATACCACTTTGAAGTGTATGGATCCTTTAATAGGTCATTTAGGAGAGAATCAGAGTGGATGTTTAGGTGGATACGTAGCCAGCAATGGTGGAGGGTAGGTGGATCCCAAGTTCAAGGATCAGCGTGGATAATCTAATTAAATTAGGAACCCCCAAAATTCGCCTGAGGAAAAAGGCTGCCACTTGATCAAGATCTTGGTTTGCGGCCTCTATCCAGATGGGGACACCATACAGAAGTTGGGAAAGAATTTTGGTTTTGAATACTTGAAGAGCCGCGGGGACATACTGGTTGCCACTAGAATAGTGAAAACAGGCAACCGCATTTAAGTGAAGTGAGGTTGAGGAAATAACAGATTTTCGGTGAGGAAGCCAACTGTGACGGTAGTGAAAGGTAATCCCCATGCATTTACTTCCACGTTGCACCCTTCCCCCAAGTTTCTATACTGTATTGCACAAGAAATGTGGGCTGCGTGATCCAAGGGTTTGGATTATATCCCTATGTATGTAGACAGAAACCAAAAAATGTTTTAAATTGTTTTAGAAACCAGTTAGTATGCATGATGGCTCAGGAAATATCAATTATAAAATGGAAGCATGGACTTATTTACTTAAATTGGTTTCTCTGCAACATTACCTCATTTTGAAATAAATGTATCCTGAGGGACTAGGAAGAAGAATGTTGCTCCTATGAAGAACCAAAGCAGTCCATCCAACTAGATGCAGAGTAATATAGTACAGCATCGGTCCCCTAAGTCCTTCTTGGACTTTTGGAGCACAAAGTGTTGGCAGGGGAAGGGACTGGGATGTTGGAATGTGAGGGAGGCCCACAGCTCCCTCTTCAGGCCTCCCCATTGATCCAAATTGCCCACGTTGTGTTTGGAGTGTGCTTCTGGTTTTCAATAGATCCTGCAGGAGGCCAGTGCATCCCCTCAGGTAAGCACAAAAGCCCCTGGATGTCCACACACCATGATTGCTTAGGTACCCATGGGGGCACCCATTAATGGGCCACTCCCCTTAAAGCGGCCCCCAGGACTCCAGCACTGGAGGCTGGTAAGTGTAAAACCGCCTTCCACCTCCAGCAGCATGATCCTAAGGATCGTGTTGCTGCCTTCTCCCACTCCCAGCGCCTTAAAGGGCCAAGGAGAAGTGCTTCCCTGGCTGGTGGGTTGTGACCTACCAGTTTGGGAACCACTGCACTACAGTAGAGTATATGGATGTTTCTTATAAACAATGGCTTGATTCAAACAATCCTCTAAACCAAGGTTTAAAGCACCAAAAACAAGCCAAGGGCTTTGACACTCTCCCTCCTTTTCTCTTTTGTACAGGTTCACTTTGCAATTTACCAGGATGTCCCAAATGAGGAAACTTGCCCACCAAACCAGAACCAGAAACTACGTGGGCTATCAGTTTTGACTGTGAGCACACTGAGATTTTGCCATCACATCTGCATGGGGAACTCTGGTTAACGCTCAGTTACAAATGAAAACAAACCAATGCATTTTTGTTTCTCCAAACCATGAGTTAGAGCATTGCCTGAATGGAGCCAGCACATGGAGTAGACTGGCAGCCCAATCCTATGCAGGGCGACTCAGAGGTAAGTCCCATTATAGTAATAGGGCTTACTCCCAAGTAACCAGGGTGGATTTGATTTAAATCACTAGTAAAAATAATAATGATTTAAATCACTATTTTTAAAGAGCATCTGTCATCTCTGTCCCGCAGCAGCTTCTCCTCTGACCCACTGTTGCCTCACTGACAGTCCCATTCACTTTAATGGGATGGCTGGTGATGCGGAAGTGACACAACAAGGTGAGGGACGTGTCGGGCAGCAGGTGAGTGGATGCCCGCTAACAGGCGCTGCCATGATGGATCTGAAATGACAGGTGCTCTTTAAATGCAAGGACTCATTCTTACTGGTAGTTAGAATCATTAATATTATTTGCAAACAAAATGAAGGTTTCCAATTTAGAAAAATAAGCTGTCAGGTTAGTAAAACAGTGATATCAGAACCAATTTTAGGTTAATAGGTTAACCACACATAGTTGGAGAACTACTCATTCTTTTATGTAATTAAAACAATATTATAATACATATTCTTGTATTTCCTTAAACATATTTTGTTTTATGATTTATCTCATGGTTACTGTGAAATTGTGTGAATGCATCAGCGCAGTGCATATCTCAGCTTGCAGAGCTTGGATTCACTGAATGAGTTTACCAAAGATGTAAATATTGCAGAATATACAGTTTTATGCTACATAACTAAGCTCCATTTCATGCTGAATAAACTAAACTATTAATGTATTTTAAATAGAAAACTATCTTTAGGTAGATTTTTACTCCAAAAGCATTTTATTAAAATAAATTTGATAAAAATCCAATTTAAATAAAAAAATCCAATGTTTTTTATTTTAAAAAAATCGATTTTTATCCACTCTGCAAGTAACTGAGGATAGGATTGCAGTAAGAGCAAAATGTCTAACCCTGCAGAGCATGGCGAGAACAGTGTTGGGTTGGGACAAGAGCCTGGCCTTGATTCCCTTCTCTACCAAGCAGCTACCTTGGGCTAGTCTCTCTCTATGGGTCTCGCCTACTTCACAAGGTTGTTGCAAAGAGAACAGGGGCAGGACATGTAAGATTCCTTAAGTTTTTTGGGAAAAGGGAGTGATAAAAATGTAATGTATTGCGAAGACAGACAAATTGCTCCATTTGTATGCTTGATGTAGACAATGTCTAGTACGCACAAAACCTGAGCAGACTATTTACATACACACACCACACCAGACAAATTAATCTAGAATCACATGCCTGAATCCATAAAAAGCTCGTTAATGAAGTGCTTTCAGTGACAGCATTTCAGGAAGTAACTTTTCAGAAGAACCAAACCTCCCCCAATGTTTGCCGGATGTATCCCCAGGGTACAGGTCTGGGACAGCACATTGCTGAAGGGTTGAGACAGAGATCCCCACCCACACTGCCGCCTGCCAAGGAAGCTTATTCAGGAGGGTGAAGAAAGGCTTGTCAGTGTAACAAGACTCTTTGCCAGAAGCAGGCGATTGTCGACTTCGCAAGCTTGCACTACATTAACCCCGTGAGTAACTGCTTTCAAACACCTCTTCCCATCTGTGCTCCCTGGGAAGTGATCCTGCATTTGTCAACTCCAAATTGACACCAGTCCCCACCCCACCTCGCATCTCTTCCCAATTTCTCATTCAGCTCCAAGGCAGGGGTGCGGAAGGAAGAACAAAAAATTAAAATCCTGTAAACCAAGAGCTTTGTTCTCCCTACTGTCTGCCATCTTGCAAGGTTAAGATATGCACACCCTAGAAGTCCGGAGCTTTTGCAAGATTGATTGAATGATAAAAGAATAATTAAAAGTAAGGGAAAACACGAAGCAGCATCACCTGGCAGGGGATTAGTACACCTCTTTGCCTCTGTGGCTCATACAGCAGACATCTGCATTCAAGGATGGGCTTTTAACCTCTTAGAACATTGTGTTATCACCAGCAATGCATGCACTCAGATAAGGGCTTTATTCCAAAGCTACAGGAAAAGGTTTGCAATCCTCTCATTTATTTCAATCCTTGTGCATCCCTGAGCATTAAGAGGATGTGTTGTGCTGATTGACCTTCACCTTTTGTCTACGATAAACCTCACAGGACCCCAGATATACAGCCATATGTATCAGACACTAATGATTTTCTCCAGAGGTTTTGGCTGCAGCTTGGGTAAAACACCAGCGTGGTAATTATCCCAGGTCCCATTGGTGGAAATAGGTAAAACTTATGCATGCAATTACCGCCATAAGGTAATTGATGTCCTAGTGCCATTTGCAAGTTCTGAGGAGGATGGGGCGGGTGGGGGGGGGGAAGGAGACACAAAAAAACAAGAACATACCAGCCACCATCTACTTGTGCATTACCAAAGGAGCTGGGTTTTAAGGGAACTTATATTTTTACAGCTGACAGCTCTATTGGAACATAGGATCTTTTCACTGAACAACAAGTCAGCATACTGCAGAAATCTTTTTCCTCAAGAAGCGACCAACAGAAATACTTCCAATAAAATCATAGCTTTATTACCAAATAACGAAGGTAATAATGTATATGTTTCTTTCATAAAAATGGAATAACATGTGCCTAAGCTTTCCATGTTGGGTGGCTGAGGTGCAGTGTATTTTGGTGCAATTTGATGAAAATCAGGAAAGGGAGGTTGTAGGAAAGGTTTAAGAGTGTCCTTGTTCTTTCACCATTTCACTTCCCATGGAAAAATAGTCTTAATATATTAAGAAGGTTTTTCTATATATTCTTCATCATCATCATCATCTCACAGCGCTGAATGAGAAAATGTACACTTGCTTTACATGTCCTAAATAAATTTAATAACAGCAAACAGTTGATCTGGATAAAGATGAGGTGTATACAGTATTTAAGAATTTCCTGAAAATCCTACACCAAGAAGAACATGGAAATTTATGTTTGAGTATCTTCATACCACTATTTTGCCATGAGTCTCACCACAGAGCTAAAAAGGGAAAGTGCATCTACCCAAAGCAAAAATTGCATTTAATCCAGTGTGAAAGGAACTTTGCGGCAGTAGATTATCCCACCCCAACGGAATCTGCAGATAGAATAGAAGACCACAGACTTAGGACAAAGCAAGTCAGACAGCTGAAGAGATGTATAATCCTCAGGCACAGATTTTCTAAAAAGACACCTATCTTATAATATTTCTAATGAGATGCCACATACTTTGATGTTCCAAATTACCTCAGATTGCTGCCCTGCACTTGAGTCCCAATTATTGTCAAGGGCTTGTCAAGCTATTTAGTTGGGGTGGTGCCTGGAAAGAAGGATTTTAAAAAAAGGGAGGGAGGGAAAAGTGATGTGCCTCAAGTGAATGCTCAAAGAAAAAAACAGCAAAGAAATACTTATTCTGGCCGAATACAAAAGTCACACAATCCTAGGAGTCCTATACATTTTGATTTAAATTTTCTTCAGAGGCAGCTGAAATGGCTCCTGAGGGAAATTTTAAATCAAGCTGCACTGGGCTCCTGATGAACTTTATTCCGATGAAATGAAACTTCTCTCTAGCAGCATCACCTTGAGTGTATTCTCCTTTCCTCACGTGGGCTTCTTGTCTACCATTTTTTTTTACAAATACCCAATTCTAATAAGTGTTTGGTTACTACAGTAGTAGTAGTAGTTACCTCTAGTTGTACAGGAGCTTAGCTCTGATATCTCTTACCCCACACATTTATTTGCAGAAGGGTTAATTGCCTCTAAATTCACTGACTTGAAAGGGAAGTGTAGCAAAATAATTACTTGTCAGTGATGCATATGACTCAACAGATCACTTGCCCTTTTCCTAGTTAAGACAATGGCACAGAAGGGCCTGAAACATGTTTGTCAGCTCTGAAGTGCTAACCCACTGTGATGTGGCACCAGTTGTTTGGTGACTCAGCCATTGTCTCCACATGCAACAGCAAGAACTAATGAGCTAACGTGACAAAGAAACACAAGTGTTTACCAATGTATAGTACCAACTTACAGCTCTCTTGAAAACAAGGAGAAGGTTTTCAAGGTTGCCAACTGGTACTTATACTGTTTTGAAAACCTGTCCAAAAAAATCATGGTAAGTAGCGTTTAACTACAATAAAGTTAAAATGCTTAAAAACAGGACAGTCAAGTCATCCTTCTGTTAAGGACATACTGAGCCATGGTAAATGTAAAAAGCAGAAAAGGCGTAAATGTATTTGTAAAGATACAAAGCATATGTACAAATTGGAAATGCAAAAAGCAGAAAATGGCAAATGTAACCTGGACGTGTTACACCCCCTCACTGTGAGACTACTGAGTGAAAGCCATAGTACCATATTACACATGTGTTGGGAATTACCCTGTGGTTTTAAGACAAATCGTCGTATAATTACAAGAGATAATCAAGGAATGAATCCAGGTATCTTTTTGCTGCTATTTCTGGATTTTCAGCTAGTCCATATGCTTCACGAAGGACTCTTTCTGCCACTTTTATTTGCAGCTGCATTAGTAGCTCCACACTAGATGTTACAATTCCACCAGCATTGTCATTCTGATACAGAAAGATCCCTGTCCACACCATGATGAAGTCATCCAACAGTGACAAGCCAAAGAAACAAATCTCAGATCCTTTTTAAGCTGATAGGAAGTCATACAGGATGTTGAAAATCTAGAGTCGCCACACTAGATTTTCCGAAACTACCTGGATGCCCCGAGTTGTGCTGCAGGCCATGTTGGGATAGGTTTATCCTGGGAAGGACCCTGGGAAGGCAGCATATGCCCACCCTCTGATGGTGCCCTAACAGGGTTGCTTTGACATAGTGGGTGCCACCAGCAAGAAAGCCCTGTCCATGTTCTCACTTCCTGGACCTCAAACAGCAGAGGGACAGAGCAGGGCTTCCACTGAAAAATGGAATGCATGGAAAATTTTATATAGCCAAGGACAGGTCCTAAATTTGGGGTTTTAAAGGTGAAGAGCAGGATCATGAATGATGCCCAATGGAATTGATCCAATCAATGCTGAGGAAACTTCACAGTCAGGGATTCAGAATTGGTTGAGGGCCAGAAAACAGAGAGTGTTTTGCTCCAATGGGCAATTCTCACAATGGAGAGAGGTGAAAAGCGGAGTGCCCCAGGAATCTGTCTTGGGGCCTCCAAGACACATCTGTCTGACGTCCTCCAGCCCTGAGACGTCCTCCAGCCCTGAGACTTCTTTCCCTGGCAGCTGATGAGCTGCCTCTCTGAGGGACGAAGTCTCATTGTGGTCCCTCTCTGCCTGCCTCTGCTTCTCCAGGTCCGCAACCAAGGCCTCTAGGAAGCAGACCCTTTCCCTGAGTTCCTAGAGGTCCTTCCACCGAGGACACATGCAGTGGTCAGGGAACAGGGGTAAATTACCCCAAATGGGGTAAAAATGGGGGTAATGGATGGTCGTGCTGCCGAGACACAGCCGGGCATGCATATGAATCTATGCATATGAAGCTGTGTCTTGGCAGCACAACCGTCCATTACCACCGTTCTGGTTCCGTCGCTGGCTGGCTGGCTCAGTTTTGTTTTGTTTTGCTCCGCCCACTTTCGCTGGCCGGCAAAACGCACCCCAGACTGCGCCTGCTCTGCTTTTCACACCACGGCAGTTTCGAGCACGTGGACGCAGCAAGGAGAGCGGCAGAGCGGCAGCGCATTGGACCTGAGCGGCAGTGAAGAGGCAAGCCAGGGACGGCTGGGCATCAGAGGTGAGGGAAGGCACGCATCTTTCCCCCACTTCCGCCTCTGTTGCCCTGCCGGGGCACGCGTCTTCCCCCCCCCCGTTGCCCTGCCGGGGGGAACTGCACACCCCTCGCTCAGGCTTCTTGCAGAACACGCAGCCCCATCATTTCGATCGCTGCCCAAGGCCAGATGCAGTGCTTCTTTAATGTCCCAAAGTGTCCGTGTGTGATGGAAGGTGTCTCCTAAGACTGGGTGCTGTTGCCAGGGGATGGGCTGATTGGAATGGAGGTTTTTTTAAAAAATTGATCACCTAAGAGTGCAAGTCGATGCATGTCTACTCAGAAGTAAGTCCCATTATAGTAAATGACACTTACTCCTGGGTAAGTATTAATAGGATTGCACCCCATCTTAATTAAAACTGCAGTCCAATGCACACACTGCCCCAGGAGTAAAGCACATTGAATTCAATCTGACTTACTTCTGAGCAAACAGAAGTTGACAGACACCGGCTGGCCACTGAACGTAAGGAGCGTGCAGGCTGGGGCAAACGCGGCTAGCTGCAGAGTAACAGTCTGAGAGCCGACACCAGACTGCCCTCCTCCCCCTCAACTTGTAGCCCGGTGCAATGATCCTCCGATCCGGACTGGGGCTCAGCGTGTCGTGGGGTGTGTGAGGCGCGTGCGCAGGACACCAAAGAGAGGCGCCAGGCAAGCATACAGCATGAGGCGAGGAGAGAGGGAAAGCCAGCTGCACGAGACAAAATGTAGGAACGCTTGCTGCGTTTCTGTATTAGTACTATTTGCCTTCTCCAGAATGGAAAAGCAAATACTGTGCTGCTAAGCTGCATAGCCCCCTTTGTATTAGCACACATTAGGAATGGCCCTTGCCTTCTCCACAGCTATGTTTCTGTGAAGTGGGGAGGGGAGGGGGGGTCAAACTAATTGGGCAACAGATGTATTTGTTTTGCTCCCATTCATCCTGTTAATATTTAAAGTGGGGAGGATCTAATTTTTTTACATTAAGAGATGTTTGTATGAGGCGAGCTGAATCTCCTTACCTACATGCACACTCCTTGTGATGTAAACATGAGGTATTCCCTGTTTGACAAGTGCATGAAACAGATATCTACATTAAAAAAATGGCTACTGCTATCATTTTTTGGTTTGATCCAGAGTTGCAAACAAATCTTTTCAATTCTGAAATAAGTCTTTGGAGGCTGCCCCTTTATCTTACTTTCTGACCTTAAAAGTGTTTTTCTTTAATCCAGTACAATGGCTCTCAAACTTTTTATCACCGGGGCCCAAAGGAAGTGATGTCATCAAGCAAGAATATTTTAACACCCCATATGACAAAATCAAATCTAAGCAGGTTAGATATTTACAATAAGAGTAAGATAAAAAATATTGAAAGAACTTTCCTAACTCTCCCAAACCCTTTACAACTTTATATTTACATAGCATTAATTAAGCTCATTAATTAATCAAATAAAAAGCAATGGGTTCCAATATGTAATTTTTTTTTCTGGCGGGGTAGGTGGGTAACGTTGGCGTATCTAAATATATTTTGGGGTAAAAGGTAAAAAAGTTCCCTGCCCCCTGCCCCAGAGGCATATAATCATACATGTGGCACTCTGTGCAAAACACTGGATAGCCCACCCAACTGCTGGCTGACTGACTACATGGATATGGTTGTCTTTAAAGTTCTTAAAGAGTCTGGGGCCCTGGCTTCCTCGCCCTGCTGCTTCACTCGCCCAGATGCATTAACCCACGTGTCTCACCAGGCACTTTGTTGCAGACGATGCACTTCGTCACTGGATGGCACCCGTCCAGGTTTAGCACAGGGCTTTGCACAGGGCTGCATTTAGGACTGCCATGTTTGACAGGTAAGAAATCAACAGGTACAGTGTCCACTGCTGCCAGGAAAAGCTGCACCTGTTGAATCTTTGGCTTTCATGCAGATGTTAGCCCTGCAATAAGGAGTTTCATCATTTCCAGCCTAATTGCAAATCATTCATCTAACCCAAATGAAGAAAATTTTGAACATTTCACTTTTAGAACGAGGGACAAATGTTTCCCTCTGAAGTCATTCTTTAAAAACAGCCATACTATTTTCTGCAGCAACATTTTTGAAAGACCATCAGGGAAACTCATCCAGCAAAATTAAATGGAGGTGGGGGAGAATATTCTTATAATAGAAAATGTTATGCAAACATGACTAAGTATAACTAACAGCTCCACCTATAATTAAGGTAATCAACTAAACTGACTTTTGCAATCATAAGCTCATTAGAAACCAATCTTGGGCATAACTGTAACATACAAATCTCCCTTCCAACTACAAGAAAGCCAAATTCTGAAGGCATATTGCTTCTCAATACTCCATTTTAGGCCAGGCTTTGACAGCGTCACAAAAATCTTCGACAGATTCTCTTATAATTATAGGCAATTACAACTGCATAATTGCCTTCACATTCTGAAGGTCAGCAGGTACAGGGAGAGCCAACATCTGTACCTGAATGGGGAAAGAAGCCAGAAGAGAAATCATCATGAGGAGCAGTTCCGTTTATAAAGTAAAACATAGTCAAGACAGTTTTACAGAGCACAGAGCAATACAGTAATCATTTTGGAGACACCTTTTAGCCCAATTTATATTCCATCTGAAAGTAAGACAACCAAAAAATCAATTACCAAAAAGGCGATTGATTGTACAAAGAACTGTGACCTCACCTCCGCACTGCCAGTCTGGAGTTACAAGCCAGAGTAATAGTTTCAAAATGGCCATAAAAATCACACTCTGGAAATCAATCAACACTCCCAGAAACGTGTCCTGGCCACCTTGTTCAGAAAGAAGCCCCGATAAAAATCTAGAGCTACAGCTTTGTTAGAATAAAGAGCCCCAAGAGGCAAGATATCATTCCAGTATCTTGCTTGGCACACAGACACATGCTTCATCCAGCTAAACTAAACCCTTTTAGAGTAACACTAGTTGGGGTTGTCACTTTAATAAATAAAACAACCACCACCATCACCACCTAAAGCTTTGAAGCATCTTGTCATGAGAAATTTAGCAGGAGATGGTTTTCCCCATAGGAAAAGCTACACCTTCTAAACCAAGTTGCTTCATCTAAAAGCACAGCAGCAGGGCAGTGTAGAAACAGACAGCACCTTCACCATTTGTGCTGAAAAAACAAAGCACTCCAACTCGCCATTTGATATCAAATTCCCTTTGAGAATATTGGAAGAAGAATAGTGTGCGAGTTCAACCATGGGGTGGCTCTGTAGAGTGTGAAAAACTACACTGATGAAGATAATCAAATTGTTCAAAAATGTTAGAGAAAGACCAGCTCAGAAAAGAGATGTATTGCTGGACCAAGTGTATTCGAACTTTATATCTACCAAAGACACGACAATACTTGACAAGAAGTATTTGTCATGTCACTGTAAGAGGACATTTTTCTTATTTTGTAACTGCCATTTTTCAATACATGCGTCAATAACATGGCAACCCAGTTTAGTATCTAGCCCAATGAACTCAGTGGAACCTGAGTAAACAAGTATAGGATCATACTGTACATGCCCATTTGAAAACCATATCTAGTATATTATTATTTTACCCCACCTTTCCCATGCCAAAGCAAATGCCCAAGGCAGCTTACCTACATAGTAAAAGTACAATATAGAGCAAAAAAAAAAAAAGAACAAAAGCATTAAATCATTAATTTTAGGATTAAAACACACACACACACACACACACACACACACACACACACACACACACACCATTCTAACACAGAGCAAGACCCAACACATCTCATTAGGCCATTGGAATAAAGCCAAATTGTCCAAGGGACCAGTCAAAGCACTATTGAAGCACTATTCCAGAGACAAACATCTGGACAAAATAGGTATATTTTGAGCCTTCTCCGAAAAGCTATAAGGGAAGGGTTAGTTCTTGATTCATCTGGAAGGGAATTCCATATTTGTGGTGCCACTCTAGAGAAAGCTTACCTCCAAGCCACCATCCCTTTAACTGGGGATACTTGAAGGAGTACTTGAAGGAGAGCCCCTTCAGATGACCTCAGAGGGCAAGCTGGAATGTATGGGAGAAGGTGGGTTTTCAGATAACTTGGACCCAAGTCATGAAGGGCCTTAAAGGTCAGTACCATCAACCTGAATTGAGACTAGAAATGAATGGGCAACTAGTGTAGCTGCTGAAGCAGTGGTCAAACTGTCTAGACTCTGTAACCACCCAGGCCACTACATTTTGCACAAACTGCAGCTTTCGAACCATCCTCAAGGGTAGCCCCACATACAGCGAGTTACAGTAGTCCCATGTAGTATAGGCCTATGAATGGTTAAAAACAGAATTAAGTGGCATTTAATACACTTCAATAGATTTCTTCTACTCGTCACCAGAGTTGTAGAAATGCAGATTATATTCTACCCAGACAAAACTAGTGCATATATGAGAAATTGGGGCAGAGATACTCTGGCTCGTCACTTCAGCCACTCCAGCATGCCTTGGTGTACGAAGTTCCACACAGGCGTGGCTTGCTGCAAAGACCCCTGGGGGCTGTAGTTGGGATCTCCTCATTCCTCCAAGCGGAATGGCAGAAGTTGTTTACTCAGGGTAAGGGTCCAGGGGGTTCTCAAAACTTTTTAGCACTGGGACCCATTTTTTGAATGACAATCTGTTCAGGACCCACCGGATGTCATGGCCAGAAGTGGCGTCATTGTGACACCAGAGCTTGCTGCTTTCCTGAAAATGCAGCAATAACCCAACTTATTTCTTAGTCATTTTCCAACAGCCCAGTGAATCAGAAAGAAAAAAGTCTATTTACAACCTTCACACAAGCAAAATAACCACACAGCCCTCCCCCTTTCCAGCATCCCATCTTCCCATATTTTCAATATGGCTGCCTTAGGTGCTTTGCAACCCACCTGAAAGTGGCTTGCAACCTGCTGGTGAGTCCCGACCCACAGTTTGGGAACCTCTGCTTCACAAGTGTTCCAAGTTCTTTTTAAAAAGTGTTTTCTCATACTTCACTTGCTTTCCCACCTCCTGGAATCCCCAACTCCAAGGGTTTAATTTCAGTCATTAATAAAGGCCGTCTTGCATTTTTATGGGAGGCGTGATAGCAACTCTGTAATTAAGGATAGGCTGTGTATTTTATTCAGCATTTATTCTGTGTATTTAATTCTAAACAAACTTTTGGTCATTTTTTAGGTTTATAGCTTGAGGCTCAAATTAGATCACCAATCAATTTTGCCAATTACTTTTACTATTTCAATTTCATTTTTGAAATGGAAGCTTTAACCCTGTTATTACTTCTCACCTCCCTAGGCAATAAATAGTATAAATGTTAAATCAGTTTCTAAACGCATGGGGAAAACTGTTCTAGGAGCCCTTACCAGCTGTCCCTCTCTGGTGCGCGTTAGCTGCCCAGCGTCTTAATTCACCCCTTAGCTTCAACTGCCAGATCTGAAGGAGATGCCAATAGTAATTGTACCCCAGAAGAGGAAGAGTCAGTTCGCATTTAAAAAAAATAAAACTTAACTATGAAAGAACTTAACAGCGAAGAGTATCTTCATTATAAATCCCATCATGTGCCAACAATAATTCATCCTCGATTGTTATATTATTAAGCAACTTTTCAGGCTCCACCTCAAAATAACATTCATTCCCTCTCCCAAATGCCTAAGGCCAACGCTTTCCAAACCCCACTCCCTTATCGATTTACTAGTTTAAACTAAATAGGTTGCAAAAGCATATCTAGTTAATTGCCAACAGGCACCAGGAATATCCATTAGCAGAACGGATATTTGCGCGAGGGCATACAAGCATGTTATAAGAGGGACTGAAGCTTGCCTTGAAAAATTAAGCCACCACATGCACATACCACTCAGGGCCCAATCATAAAGGCCCATTTGTAAAGGACACATGTAGCACGGGCTAAATGTGTCAAGAACATGCTGTAAAGCACATTTGCGACACTGTGTGAGTAAGCAGCGCCGACACTAGGCTAGCACCCGTCAATGCTGGGCCTCAGTGTCGGGTGGGAGGCCAGCCAGCGCTCCAGCAGCACCGGACAGTGGTAAGTGATTTTTGGAGTGGGGGAGGGGTGGAACAGGGCAGGGGAAGAGAGGATTAGGCCCAGGGATGGGACCAGCAGTGGCCTCCTCCGCGGGATCCTATGATTCACTTCGGGCTGGGCAGCTCAAGGCTTCTCCAGTCTGCGCCAGCCAAATAGCTGGCAGAGACTCAAGCCCAATTTCAATGCTTGGGGCTTTACCCCTTCCCCTGACAAGCCCCCAGTGGCTACTGCAGCACCCACAGGATGCAGTGGTAACAGTTCTGGCACTGCCACTTCTCTGGGCAGTTTAGGATTGGGCTGCCCGAGCAGAGGCGGTCCGGGCCGGAAGCGTGCCCCATGGCAAGGCAACGAAACCGCACCCCCGGCACATCGCCCCGCCCCCGTGCATCTCCCCGCCCCGCCTCCCTGCGCCCGGAAGAGCTCCATTTCGGAGCATTCCAGGCGCACGGGCAGGCGGGCCAAAAAACGCCCGGACTCCATGCAATGGCACACATACCCCACCGCCTGGCGCCCATGCAGCTTGCCATCCCTGCACCCCTCTGGATCCGCGACTGTGCCTGAGAGCAAAAGCAGCACAAACTCCACACACCCCTCCAATTCTCTGACAAAACAAAATATATGGGCAGCGACATCATCCCAAGGTCAGAATGTACCAGAATTCCTTTATGCATTCTTGGCTACAGCAGAGGATTCACACAGGCATCAGCATGGAGCAAAGGTAAGGGCCAGCAGGCAATATGCACTGAGCAGCCATGCCAAACATTCTTCACAGACCACGATAGACCATTTCTGCCTACCCACACTGCGCTCATCCTGGACATGTGGAGGCTGTCAGTCATAATTCATAAATTCTAGCTGCACCCAATTCTTTCTCATCATTACAGATGAAATACTGAACTACAGGCAGGCAGAGTTTTCTCACAGAACTCCATCATGCTTTTGAAGGATGGAATGGGGGCTAAATTGCCAGCAGTCCATGTGAGGGTTTGCACCAATGAAACCTGGACAAGTTAATTCTGTACACATCAGAGGTTCCAGAATTCCTTTTCATTCTGCCAGATCCACGCCTCAGCAATCCTTCCCCTGCCACGCCTGTCAAATTCCTAAATACATTTCTCTCCCCACAACCCTCAGACGCAGGTATTCAGTGACCAGCTCCGATGAGTACTGTATTATAGGGAGACAACCCACCGAAACACACTGGGACAGCCAAGCCTGCCAGAATGCTTGGAGCAGATATCCTAACAGGCACAGTTGCTAGCTCCCATACTACTTCTGCCACAGCTCAGCACAAGCTTTGAAACCATTTCTGAATCTGAGACACAGTTTCATATTTTGCCTGCTTCAATCACATCGTTCTCAGCTATTTTGGGCAAACATCAGCCAGATACCCTCCCATAATGTTTCTTTCTCTCGTCTACAAATTAAATATCTGCAGCAAATTAAAAAGCTGGACTTATTTATTGGCAGCTTTAATACGAAGGCTGAATTTTATACACTAATTCAATTTTTAGGCAGAAATGTCACATCTAGCCAGGAATCCTAAACTCACTTATTCAACAATAGTCTTCAGACGCAAGAGACAAATTTGGTTCCCTGCTAAAGGGGCAGGAAAAGTACAGCCTAAAAGAGAAAGTTGGGGATGCCTTTCAAAACCATACAGGCTAGAAAGGAGGGTTTTTTCCCTTATGCAAAGTCAACAGTGGGAAGTACCACCTCATTTTCTCCCGATGGTTACAGTCTAGGAAAAAAGCACCTGAGAAGGGACATAATTGATTTGTACAAAACTATGCATGGAATGGATAGAGGGATGTTCTTTTCCCCCTCTTGCAATACCAGAACCAGGAGACATCCACCAACACTGAGTGTTGGGAGAGTTGGAACGGATAAACTTTTTTACCCAGCGGATAATTAATCTACGGAACTCCTTGCCACAGGAAGTGGTGATGGCGTCTGGCCTAGGTTCCTTTAAAAGGCGATTGGACAGATTTCTGGAGGAAAAGTCCATCGCAGGCTACAGGCTATGATGGGTGGTGCAACGTCCTTATTGCAGAAGTAGACTACCTTGGAGTACCGGATGCAGGGGAGTGGTAATGAAATGCAAATATCTAGTTTTCCTGTGTGCTCCCTGAGGCATATGGTGGGCCACTGTGAGATACAAGAAGCTGGACTAGATGGGTCTTTGGAATCTAGCAGGGCTCTTCTTATGTTCTTAAAGAAGAATGTGCCCTGCCCAGTTGAAGGCATAATGGAAACTGGGTAAATATTTTGTCCAAGAGATGTAGGCAGATAAAAATTTCATGGCTAGACAATACACACCTTACACAACTCTGGAGCAGATGATATAACTAGCTTTCTCCAACTAGTGCCTAATTCTTGCAGGGCTGTTTCTACGAGTTCATAAAATATAAGTCCTAGAGAATACTGTGCAGTCCTACTAATATAACCAATTCTGCAGCTGCTTTCCCAACAGCTGCACCACACTGCAGAGCATATTGGAAACTCAAGTCCCAAATAATTACATCTTCAGGTAACTTGCAAGAACTTAAAGTTATCCAGCACAAGGGCACAAAGTAGCAAGTATAAAATCCTTCCCCTCATTTTCAATGCAACAGGACTGATTTGGAAGTTGTCTCAATGCATGAAATTTCCTCTTGAAAGCTGAGCCTAGAGACAGCACTTTTGCAAGTATGTAGCAGACATTGACTGTGGAGAGCACCAACTGGTATGTGTCCATTCCATCATAATGAAAAGCCAGGAGGAATCCAGGCTCAAGCTACATCCAAGGGACCCACTGCAAGTTCTCTTCTTATTACATCTGACTTAAACCAAGATACATAACACTTACATAATAGCTCCAAAGTATCAGCAGATTCTCCTGCTCTTGGGAGAACCTTATTTTCTTATTGCTGCAAGGATTCTAACTTTAATACTTTGAGGCAGTGTTCTAAGGCTTTGCATACGTACAAGCTTGCCTGCTGGGGAAGGAACTGAAAGTCAGGCTGCGCTGGCAGCAGGTTTCTCTGCTTATGATACATTACTTTCGTCAACTTTCTGTCCATTTACGTCCTCATTTGGAGAAACTCATTGCCTGCAGCAAAGAGTTCCAGGATAGTCTAACCTCTTTACTTGGCCTAATCTCAGATTCACTTATACATGTACACTACCATTTATGTATATTCCAGGCTTCCAACAATAACTCGCCAATGGTTAATCATTATACGTTTTAAGCCCATCTTAAAATTCAGCAGATTATTTTTTTTAATTACCTGGAAGATTCTGATGCTTTTTTGGCTTTGTTCTGTTCAATGCTCACATGCATGAAACCTTCTCATTTCGAGCCAGGAGGTAAATGAAGACGGCTTAAATCTGTCTCTGGAATCCTTATCTATGACTTGTGAGCACAAGTCCCTTTGCATACACAGCCTACAAGCTTGGGGCTCATCCCATGCCAACAAGGAGTATGTAAAACTATCACAACCACTTGGAAAAGGCTAATTGCAGGGATATTTCTCACCCATTGGGCACCCCCCATAATTGGTAAATTATGCCTGGGCCCACCCCTGTCCAATTCTCATCCTCCATGATATGTCACTGGAAAATGGCTTGCATATAACTGTAAGTGAAAGAGAGAACAGGGTTTAAGCTCTTTCAGTGTTGCTATTTTCATCACCAGAATGGCTCAGGGATGCAGTTTTGTGGATACAGTACAGAGGTTCTCAAACTTTTTATACCAAGGCCCACAGTTTAGAATGGCACTCGCGTCGGGACCCACCAGAAATGACATCATTAATCTGGAAGTTATGTCATAGCCAAAAGTGACATCATCAAGTAGGAAGTCCCATCAGTGTGACATAATCAAATGACACTCCTGGCCTGCAAACTGGCATTCTCGGACTGCAGCAATTGCACAACCATGAAACATCTCTGACAGAAAGCAAGATTAGGACAAAATATTATGGAAAAGCACTTAATTGAAAACAAAATTTAAAAAACATCCTCACTTGAAAATTCGAACTGTTAACACTCACAACATTAATATAGCAAGGTCTCTTCCAAAATGGCTGCTCCCGGCTTTCTGCAACCCAACTGACATCAGGTCACAACCCACCAAGTGGGTCCTGACCCATAGTCTGAATACTGCAGTACTATATATACATGCTGGAAAAAGCTAGGAGCTTCTTCAAGTCTTCTACTCTTTCAGAAAGCAACTATTGCTCTTTTTGTTAATTCACTTTCTAGCATACTATACTGATGTAAAAAAAATGAACACCAGCCCTTCCATTTTGATTTTCTACACTTTCCTGCACCATGCTTGAAGCACATCATGTTCATTATCATGTTTATATGACAACATGTGGGGGGCTTTCGAATTTTGCCTCTGCCTTTAAATTGGGCCCCTGTGTGCATACAGGAGAGAGAAGAAGGAATGGCTAGATGGTCTTTGGGCCTATTTAAACTCTAGGGATTCTATACAAGAGGCTGATTCAGCCAACTGAACAATTTACATAGGTTCAGACCTTCCAGACTTCCACTATCATCCTCCTCCTCTGCTTTGCTTAACTGTAACTATTTCTGAATAAAGCGTTCTTAATGTCTTTAACAAGAGAAATAAAGAGCTGAATGAGACAATGGAATCAAGTTGTTAATGTAATCCCCCTCATTTCTTTAAATGGGCTAGCTTTATCCTCAATGTCCCTCCCACCCAATAACATTGTTTAAAAGGCCTCAAAGCTTAACTTCTGCTTTTTAATGCTCTGGCAGCAGGTTTCTCTGCTTATGTTACATTACTTTCTTCAACTTTCTGCCCACCTACCTCCGCATTTGAAGAAACTGACTGCCTGCAGCAGAGAGTTCCAGGACAGCCTAGCTGCAAAAACCTCAACCAGGGTGTCTATGGTTCAAACCCCATTCAGTCATGGAACGCACTCATGGGGTGACCCTGTCCAGTCATGATCTCTCAGCTTAACCCACCTAACAGGATTTGTCATGCTCCACAAAATGGCAGAAAGGAGGGGCGCAAACACCTTAAGGAGGATTGGGTAGAATCCTTAACATCACTCCAGTTGCCTGTCATGCAAATGCCTGGCACTACACTCTTGTGCGGAAGATCTTCTAGGAATTTACTTTTATCTACCAAAAGAGAGCATGGTATGCGTGTATACACCTCTCTTCTCACTCTGTAAGGAAGGCCAAGCTGAGCGACAGTGACACGCCCAAGATCATAACAGAAACTCTGTGCCTGACCTTTAGATTGCAGCTCTTGAACCAATCTAGCCACTGAACCACACTGGCTCTCTTTTCCCCCAAAAGAGACTTCCTGGAAATGAACTTCACCGCCCTTGGAGAAACAAAATGCTATCATACTGTTTCCCTTCTCTTTGCCTAGCTGAACAAACTCATCAGTGCATCTTACCTGCAAAATTCCTCTGTTAAACAGAATCATGTTTTTGCTCAAATAGTGTTGCTCCTCATTGTTTTTGGTTTTGCAATATTGGAAATGCTGCTCATGTAGTTTGAGACATCTTGTGGCAACCCAAAAGCAATATTATCCTTGAGTAGGCTGGATACTAGATATGAAGAGGGGCATGCCAATAAAGGAGAAGATCTCTAGACAGCCTTTGCCCTTACTGTGACATGCATGGTCTTGAGTTCCATAAAAGGGCACCAGTGTTATAACTACTGCTTTTACAATATTTGCCGATAAAATTCTTCAGAAGTTGCTTATACTCAGGCCTGGTTCTGCACCCACCAAGATCACATACCTATGTGTGGATGAGGTTTGAAGCATACAAAGGAAGGTCAGAAAAATATATGCAAGACCCATGGCTGAGGTCACTGAAATCAGGAATTCATGATGCACTCTAGTTTGAATCAATTTTAAAGATTACCGCTCAATAGAAAAGGAGCTTCACACAGTGGCAAAGAATGCTACGACTTGCCCCACTCCATATTTGGGCAAAAATGACATACTGAGGAAGAGAACTGGAAATTTTTCTCTAAGCATGGCTCTGATTGAGAATAACTGCAACACTGACAGCTCTCTTTCCTGTTGCTAAGAGAGACAGGTGCTCAGATACTGCAATAATGGCCGTATGAGAAGGTCCTACTGATACCGATGAGAAGCCTATAAACGTTATTTGGAAGGTTTCTTTCAGATTGCTAAAAATAAAAGAAAAAAGTCAAATAAGAATAGAACAACTTCTCTCCTTTCATAGCTAAAACAGAGTCCCCAATTTGGGTTTTCATTCTGCAAAGGAATACTTGATCTCTCTTGGGATCTGATCTGCCACTACCTGCTAAACATTATATTTCACTCTGTGGTCTATTTGACCACCTCTGTGTCAGACAGGCTACAGGATGGGCAAGTCCCACAGAAAAGCAACAGATCAATCCCCTGTACTACATTGGATGAATCAATGGTCTGAGTTAGTATAAGGTAGCTTCAAATTTTCATATGTTGATCCCCCCCTCAAAGGGTTCAATCAGGCCCTGTCCTCCAGATAACTCCCAACAATTCCCCTTTGCTAATTAATACTACTATACTCAGATTTTTGCTGGATCACAAACTTATCTGTTACTCCCATTACTTCTCAAGGGAATTTCTGATCAGAAAGGAGAAGTAGACAAAAAAGAACTTCCCTTTCATTCCTAAGAAGTTCAACCTCCTGAGTTGCTCTGCACAACTTTCAAGCAAGAATCAAAATGCAAGGCTATCAGGGAAGCAGGGAGACTGGGAGGGCAGAGCAAAACAAAGTTATTGCATACTTGCATGCTATAAACGTGTACTGCTAAGGAAGACATGAATTCTCAGGCACATCTTGCCACATCATAACACTGGCCATGCCCAACATAATTTTTGTCCCTCTTTAAAGACGGCATAAAGAGGCTGTGCTTTCTTTGAAAAGCAATGCTCCTTGCTCCTCCTTGATCTTCTGTACTCTCCTGTTCCTAAGCAACCTGAAGTGATCCAATCTCGAACATCACAGCTTGGGCTAATTCCACCTGCTAAAACAACATTAGAAATCTGACCACTGAAGCACTGCCCAGAAACACCCCACAATGAAAATGCCAAAGATTCCTGTGCCAACTAACAGAGGAACAACAGTTCCTACTTGCAGAGACATTTGTTTTTATTTTGTCAGTCAAAACAAACAAAGGCACAGGTAAAAGAGATTGGCAATGTGGATGCCAACGTTCAGGGAAAATAAAGCCTTCAATCTTCTCAGAAGCAGAGCAACCAATTCCAATACCTACCACTCTAGGGCATGTTCTGACTAGACAGAGAACACAAAAGCCGTTAAGAGCCATTTCAACCTGTCGAGAGAGTGCTTGTGTGCAAATGTTACTAACAAGAACAACTTCAGCAAAATTTCCCAAGCATATATCTCTCTAGCATAAAAACAACTGTGTCCATCTTTCAAATCTACAGGCAGCAGTTCCCCAGGCATACATCCTCCAGATCCATAAGAGATTATCCAGAACTGTAAAGCAATTCAAGCAATAGTATGTTGCAAGCAATAGTATGTTGCTTTTCATCAAGAATGGGCTATGAACAACTATAACCAAGACAGATAACCTGTAGAACCAAACTTCTGACCTCTTCCAAATGTTATCACTTGAGTCACAGAAGCAAGTGCTACGTTTGTTTTTATTAGGGATCTTGTATGTTTCCCAGCAGTTTAAAATGTTTTGAAGTAGCTGCATTAATGGTGCCTAGATAAGTTCTAGGGCTACCAATTCTTGTTTTTTATTACTTTGTGACCTCTTCTGTAAGAAGTGGTACCTATTTAAAAAAGAACCCCCTTTAAAGCCGATACAACAGGATACAATGACTGAGAAGAGAGGGGATGAGTTAAATAAACAATACAGACTGTTAACAGAAGCAAGCTTCCAAGTCATGATTTCTCTGCTTGGAGACAGTTTCCATCAGTTGCCATGGAATGCAACAGAGCCCATGGATACACAAACCTTTTCAGAGGCAGCTTGCTTCAGTGACATACCCTTTTCTGTATCTGAATGACTTTCTCATCAATTTGAAAGGTTAATTTTTTTCTCCTTCTCTCTCCCCCCCCCCTTCTCAACAAACTAGTTCACACAATACAGGCGGTGCCTTGGCATCCGCAAGGCTTCCATTCCTGGTACGCCCATGGATGCCAAAACCCACAGAATGAAATCCATGGGTCAGGCACATTGACGCTCTGAACACAACGGGAGCTCGGCTCCAGTCACGTCTGGAGAAGCTTCCTCGGCCCCCAAGAATGCCTTCTGAGGCCCCGGAAGCATATGGTGCAGGCTAAAAACATAACTTAGGCCTAAAAACATTCTGAGGCCAAAAACATCACTTCTGGACTTCAGCAGAAAAACCAAGTGCAGCCGCCCCAGCCCTTGGAATGCCTTAGGACCTAAAAGTGTCACTTCCAGTTTTTTGCTAAAAAACAGAAATGAAGATTTTAGGCCTTCTGTAGGCCTCAGAAGCCTTCCTGGCCTGCAGAACGCCTTCCTGATACAACCGGGGTGCAGTTCCGGTCACATTTGGAAGGAACTCAACACGGGTTGGGGGACCCGCATTGAGTCAAATCCACAGATTATAAATCCATGGTGAGGTGGAAATTTTTATTCCACATTCCTCCTGATTGTCCATCTGCTACCAACGTTGTGCATCACATCTTCCACCAGGAACCTCTTGTTTTGCTGTTTCACATAGACACAGCCTATGCCCATTTTATGGGACATGTGATCATTAGCCTTCTGCAGTACATATGTAGTCAATCAGCTGTGCAAGATAGCAAAAAGGAATACAGCTAGTAATCCATACACACTACCTGCAGTTATTCTGATGCAATGGTTTCTTGCTTTGCAGAAATGGGTAGTTTGACCATACATGACCAACTGGTATTTCTGACCAACAAGTACAACACAGAGTACCAGGCATATATTCCCATTGACATCAATGAGTTTAGAACTCAGCATAGGATTACACTGAAAAGTCCCTTCACAAAGCTCAATACCAAACCATATACATTAGTCATGTTTTATTCTTCCTGCCAACCGAATACCCAGGGAGTGTTAGTAGAAGCTCTTTTTCCAAGCTGATTATGCCAGCTTCATCATCTTCAAGTCCTTGTTTATAGCAACAAGGCACAAGGAGGTGAGAACAAGCAGTGATGAGAACACAGAGAAAACAAATAGAATAAACTGGGTGTAAGTAATTGTGTGAACAGATGGGTGTTATGCTTCGATAGCTCTCTCCCTCCCATCATTAACAGAGATGTTCATTAGCAGTACACATTTCTGGGACTGGAGTAACCACCAATGTCTTGTTTAAAAGGTAACTAGGCAAAGCCAGCAAGAAGTACAGGATTGATAGCAAAACATAGGAGGGCTAAGAAGGTCTTGCGTTTCTAAGGTCCCTCACACACCGCTTTTAGTCATCTTTCCTGCTCAGCCTCTGGTTTTGCTGGAGGGCCACTATGACATGAAATGTCATACAGTATAAGGACTACATGCTTGGCCACATCCATATTTTATCTCTAGGATTGGCTACTAGGAGCCAGACAGGAGACAGCAGTGGCTACCACATTACAGATGTTTTCCATCACATTTATAAAAACAGAAGGCAAACTTTCCAAGATCAGACACCTGCCTGAAAACAGCAAACCTGCACACAGCACCCTCCTACACCTTTGCCAGATAACACTCCACCCCCATACAAACTTCCTGAAGAACCACATAAGTCAGAATGAAACCTCAGCTTCTCATCGCAACCTCATCGCAAGTATATACATATTCATATACTGAAATATACCTTTCTGGAAGTTTATGTCTGTGTCCCTTCCTCTTCTCTCTCCTCCCCATCTCTCTCTCTCTCTCTCTCTCTCTCTCTCTCTCTCACACACACTCACACACACTCTCTCTCTCTCTCTCTCTCTCTCTCTCTCTCTCTCTCTTTCACCAGTGCACTGATTTTTAGGGAGACAGGAAACCGTATATCCCTGGAACCTACATCAGTTCTTGGATAGCACTACAGTAACCTACTTCAGTCTGCTCAAGTCACCAGACCTGCATCCACACTAGAACACCAACCCACAAAGCCCCAAGGCAAACTGTCCCCATTCACTCCACCTTCTCAGCAGATACCCCTTCATGTCACTCTCACAGCTTGCACCATAGCTGTTCACCCACATTCATAGCCAGCTCCACTTCCACTTCGTGGAGCCCTCCATGCCCTTGGCAAGGTCTCATCCTTCTCCTTGCCCAATTCCAACTGCTGGGTTGCCCAGAGAGAAAAAGTGTATGCACATTGAGGTAATGGCTGCCCTTTGAAGTGCCATGCACCCAACCAAGTGAGCAACTGGTAGAGATTACTGCAAGGAGCAGCCACGGCCTTTCCTCACTCACCTGCATGCACATAGTCAGTTTCTCTGACCAAGGCAGCAGCTGGGATGCCTCTCTCTGGGCACCGTTACAACTTCTTACTTCAACTTCATCCAGAAGGAAACAGCAAGCACAAGTTGTTCTGTGCAGCCACCGCAACTTCAATTCACCTGCTCACCTGTGCGCTTATGCTCTCTCTTTGTGAGGCTGGGATGGCCCAGAGGAAAGAGGCAGGCTGACAAATACAGCTGCCTTTGCAACTTGTTCATCTTTGCTCTCTCTCTCTGGGTGGGCAATATACAGCACAACCAGTTCTACTCACTGGCCCATCCAGAGAAAATGCATACAGGCAAGCTACTCCCACTGGTCACCTCCCCTTGGTTGCTCACCTACCCTCTCCACCTAGGTGGTGCAGTGGCTAGGACTGACTGCCCAGACTTCAGGGTGCCTAGGTCTACCAACCAGCCAAAGAAAGAGGAAAAAATAGGCAAGTGAGCATCTGCTGCTCTTGAAGCTGCCACCATTATTCTCCCCTCTCTGAGAGGCGAAACAAGGCAGAGAGGATTAGGCCCAACAGGTCCAGTCCCAATAGTTTCTAGAGGGGCTACAAGGTGAGAAGAGGTACAGGAAGAAGCAATGACACACCTCCACTGCTATTTCTCAGGGTGGGACAGCAAGACAGCAGGGTGGGCTGCCCTGCCTCCCAGCAAAACCACCTCCCCCAGCTGCACTGCCCAGATAGACGGTAGTGTCCATTCCCTTGCCCACCTGTTCCCTCTGGATGGTGGGGATAGAGTTACCAGATACAAATTGGGACAGAGTACCTATACCTTTAACCATTATACAGAAAAGGGAATTTGGGCAGGTGCAGCTCCTCATGGAAGGGTTCCAAAAGCTGCACCTGCCCAAATTCCCTCTGCTATACAATGATTAAAGGTACAGGCACTCTGTCCCAGTTTGTATCTTATCTGGTAACCCTACGTGATGCTGGGAGCGAGCAGGTAAGCAATCACGAAGAAGCTTCGGACACCTGTTTTCTCTGGGGGCAGCAGAAATCGGGCTGAAAAGAGGAGGAGGAGGAGGAAGAGGGGGGCACATCCCGGCAAGCCTAACCCCAACCGCTGCACTGCCTGGAGAAGGAAGGCGGGTGACAGCCATCAAGGAGAGGGACAGAGAGAGAGAGAAAGAGAGAGAGAGAGCTGCTCTCTGCCAGTGGCGGGCACAGTGGCAAGGAGCAGCCATCTCCGCCGACACCTGCCAGGCGCCCGCCCCCGTTGACCCCTGGAAGAGGCAGGTGAGCACGCGGAGGGGGCGGCTGCTCCTTACAAGCGCCTCTGGCTTGCCCGCCGATTCGGGCTCCTGGGGGACGGGCAGTCCAGCCGCCCCACCAGAGGGGGCAGCCACGCCATCCTCCCTCCGGGGGCCTCCCGCCAGCAGGGGCGGCGGCGGTGGGGGCTCCTCCGCGGCCACTACTCAGGGGCCGTCACTGGTGGGCCCTCCCGAGGTAGGGCGCCGGCCCACCCCACGCTCCCCGCACACGCCAGGTCAGCCGCTGCCCGCCTCCCTCCCTCCCGCTGGACGAGCCGCCCGACCGCACTGCCAGCACTCGCCTCACCTGGGCACGCAGCTGGGCGCCGAGCGGTCGATCTCCCAGGTGGCGAAGAGGTTCATGGGCACCGGGACCGGCCCGAGACCCCCAGAGACCCCCGACGCCGCCCCGCACGGACCCGTCGGGAGCCCGGTCGCGCCGGCGGACCCGCCGGGCCCGGACCCCAGCGAGCCCGTCGCTGTCGCTGTCGCTGCTGCCGCCGCCGCCGCCATCGCGCCGCTACCCTGGAGCCTAAGCTGGGTGCGATGGGGGGGCCGCCGGGACCCTCGGCCCAGCCCCGACCTCCGCCTCACAGCCTGGCGGGGCGGAGCTGCCCGCGCGCCAGCCAATCGGGAGCGAAGGGGGCGAGGCTTGTCATCCCCGTAGGCCAAGCAGGGTGGAGGGGCGCGGCTATTCCCGATGCACAGCCAATCAAAACGCGAGGGGCAGGCTTTGAAAGAAGGCAGGCTAGACCGGGTGTGGTCTTGGGTAGGGAGAATTAAAATGAGGAGGGGAAATCGCCCCTTAAGCTGAGTGGCACGAGGCTCATCCAATAAAGAAAAGGCCAACTATTAAAAAAAAAAGCCTTCTTCCAAGTAATACTATGTTTAATTATGTCAGTTAATTAATTAATTGTGTCTGCTCTATTATTATAGGCTATTACAATAATTGACATATGTTGTAACGGAGATAATCTGATACACAGTTAACAGCTAAGGTTTTATTTATTATACTTCGCTCCAGTATAGAAATCTCCGGGTGCCAACGTAAGGAATGCGTTTGTGGATCTATGTGCATCTGGATTTAGGGTCAGACTACCTGTTGTGCTCAGCAGGTGAATTCCGCTCTACCAATTGACACTGATTCGTCATTTGCATACAGTACTTTTCAGAAGCATAGAGTCCTATCTCTGAATTGGTCTGCAAGAGCTGTCACTGGAACCATGCTGTTCTGGGCTTTCCCCCACTGGAGGTGTTCAAGCAGAGGCTGGATGGCCATCTATCAGGGATGCTACCTTGCCTTAGCAGAAGGCTTGGCTAGATTACAGTCTAATGCATCATACAACTGTAATATTCTATTATTCTACTTTCCCCTGTCCACTGCAATGGATCCAATTAGAACTGCCAGCCCTCCAGGGTTGCCCTGGTTCCCAAAGTGTGAGCTGTGGCCAGGGAAGGGAAGAGAAAATTCCCAGGGAAGTGAATACTCATGAAAAACCAGATGTCCTGTACAATGTATAGGATTGTAGCACTAATGGGAAGCCATGGCCAATGGTCCAGTAGATCAAGGGAGCAGCCAGTCTAAAAGGTTTGGAAACCACTGCCCTAAGGGGTCTCCAAATACAATAAATAAATCAGCATCAGTCCTCAGATGACTACTGGAAGTAACCCTGTAGATTTTAACAAGGCCTCCTTCACTTAAAGTGCAATATGTGCCTATCCAGAAGCAAGCCCCATTAATGAACACAATGGGCTTATTCCCAGGTGAATGATGTAGGTTTGCAGCCTTCATGACATGTCATGGGGGGGGGGATCTCCAGGAATAGCTTCAGTCAGAGTTTGCAACCCTAGATCCAATGTGGATTTTCACATGTAGAACTGTTGTTCCCCATACAGCCCAATCACTTGAGAAAATTACTATACTATAATTAACATTATGGTGGCACAGAAAATTCAGCTGAAAATTGTATTTTTACACACTTCTATTAGCAAACACAGAAATTTTTACCTAAGTTTTAATTGTTGTGATTGGGAAAGAAGCAGTCTGTTTTCAACATTAACAGACTCTGAATTAATTATATTCCGTATTGGCTCATCTCAAAGAAAGACCACCATCTGATTAAATTCCCTGATGTATAAGCCTGCAAGCCTAAGGATATTTAACAAAGAGGGTCTTGTGGCTAAAATTCCAATCCTATCCAACTTTCCAGCACTGATGCATCCATGCCAACAAGTCATGAGCTGCATTCTGCGGTAGGGGAGGCAGTTCCAGAGGCCTCCTCAAGGTAAGGGAATGTTTGTTCCCTTACCTTGGGGATGAGTGCTGGAAAGTTGGTTAGGATTGGGCCCTTAGTAATAATAATAATACCGGTATTTATATACCACTTTCTGGGTCATTGGATTATTCCACTGAGTTTAATTCAAGGCAGTTCACAACAGGCAGGCTTTCTCTAAACCCCGAGAAATAACAAAACAAATACAATAACAAAAAAGTTCTAATCTTTCAAGAACAATAATTCCAGATGGATCTTTCACTGTCTGGTCTCCTTCTGTCCACAGTTGCCTCCCACGCTGACTGATAAACAGCTGCTTTACTCTCTGGCACAGCACAGCTCCTCTCTCTCTCTCTCACAGAAAGGCAGCTGGAAACAGCTCAGCTCATCAGCTTCCAGTATCTCACAGTGGCCCACCAGATGCCTCAGAGAGCACACGAGACAACAAGATGCCTGCATCCTGTTGCCACTCCCTTGCACTTGATGTTCTGAAGTAAAACTGAAACTGCTTCTGCAGTTGCTGCAATCCAGGTCATGAGTGACTCTGCATGTCCAGATCCAACAAATTAAAAAAAACCATAAATATAAACAACATTGATTTGATTCTATGGGCTACCTTAAGTCCATCTGACTGGGGCAAAAGGTAGCATAGAAATACTTTTAATAAATGTGTAAGTCCAGATAGTGAGCACCACATTCAGATGCAGCTGTGCCTGCAACAACTGTATATATGCTGCAGTGAGTGCCGGAAAGGTGGCTGTTAGTTATAAATCATTGTTAATTTGATGCTGTCTCACGTCTCTTGTCCCTCCTCCCCATTCTGATCCTTCAGGATGATCACTTGTGTCCCTGCTATCAATTGTGGCTGCAATCCTATCCACACCTACCTGAGAGTAAGCCTCATTGACTATAGTGGGACTTACTTCTGAGTAATGCATTGGCTTGGGCTCTACATTGCCTAAGCATCCCTTCCAGAGGCTAGGTGGATAGGGCACTGCAATAGGTGCCCTATGTCACATGCCAAATTGGCTATGCTGTCCTCCAGTGGTGTCATTCAAATGATTTAGGAACAGGAACTCACTATTGAGTTCAAATTCAAATGTTGGGGGAGGGGGAAACCCGAAAGCAGCCATGGAGCCCGTTAGGATCCGGAACACCCGTTCTGGTCCGTTCCCCCTGAATGACATCACTGCTGTCCTCCCACTGCTAGGCCCATGTGCAACAGCCGCCAGCCAGATGTGCCTGCCTATATGATAGATAAAACCTTTATTGGCATAAATATAAAATACATCCAGGTATACAATCAACAATCTAAAATGACAATTATCTAATAAACAGAATGCCCGATAACCAGCCTAATACAGGTTTAATTTTCAATCCCATTTCCCAGGAATTCACTATCATCAGGGCAAAGAGGGCAACATTTTCCCTCCCTCCTTCCTTCATTTACAAAAGAGATAGTAAGAAGTCTGCCTCTGCCCAACCTTGGAATCTCTTCAAGTGAGGGAAAAGATATTGTTGGCGATGAGATTTATGTAGAGGGGCTGAGAGGAGGATATGTTCAAGAGACTCCACATGGTTCAGCCTGCAGGAGCAGAGCCTTGCTGTCTGGGAGGGTCCTTTATGGGCCCCATAATAGGGCCGAAGGGAAACTGTGACACCTTGCTAACATAAAGGCTTTTCTTAACTGCTGATTGTATAGTTGGTGTACATAAAATGGCATCTTATCAAAATGGACATGTATTTGGAAATGCAGCAGGGAGCATGTAGTATTAGCCACACAATTTAACTCCTGGCATTCAATGGCCAAAAATCTTTCCCTAATGGCCCTAAATTTTATTTATTTATTTATTATTAGATTTTTACCCCGCCTTATTGTGCCCGAAGGCACCCAAGGCGGCATTACAATATATATATAAAACAATATAACAATTCACATTAAAAACAATTAAAACAGTATTAAACAATACAATCAAAAATTAAGAACACAATTAAAAACAAATTTAAAAACAATTTAAAATTGTTTAAATGCCACGGTTTGGCCCATGACGCCCAGGCCTTCAGCATCAAGACCTAGATATTTCAGCTTGGCAAGCAGTATAGCAGTCCCACCTTGCTGGACTATGTCTTGCTGGACTATCTCTGATACTAGTTGGTAGATCAGACTATCATTAGTCACGGAAAAGAGAATGTCAAGCCAGAATTTCACAAATCTAAGCCATGTCAATATATTCAGCCTTATAAGGCCCAATTCAAGGCCTAAAATGGCATAAGGGATACAGCACAACCTTCTGGCCTGCCTATTTGCCATGGTACAAGGTGTTAAATACTGGATGGGGTACTCTTTGCCTGTCTCCTGCAATTGCTGGGTGGTTAGAGAGCAGCCTTGTAGAGTAGTTGATGTAGGTTCTTTGATCCGCCCCCCCCCCTTTCTTTTTATCCCAGCCATGGGTGTTTCTGGCCAGTCATGCAAAAGGTGAATGCATCTTTTAGGATAAGCCTCTTGGCTGGGCTCAAACTCATCTTGCCTGGCTCCTGGTCTGTGGCTTTGTGCAGTGAGCTATCAGCATGCTGCTTTGTCTGACTCCCCCTTCAACCTATCCCTCCCCTTCCTTCCAGCTGCTGGATGCCCTCACACAGACTCAAACCTTGGCAATAAACGTGTGCATTTGTTTCACACGGCGGCCTGCTTCCCAGGATGCGATCTTGCTCTGCTGTACTCAAAAGGGCAATCCTTAGATATGTGTGTTTGCACAAATCTGTGGGGTACGTCACCATTATTCTTGTATTATCTTTTTGATGTTTATTATTTTATTGTATGTTTCCTTGTGTATATTTGTAGAAGGATGATCTATAACTATTATCTATTAACTACAGTGTAGCGATTAAATTTTCATAGTATAGATGGCCCAATCCTATCCCCCTCCCACCGCTGTCTGTTGTGCCAGCAAAGGCTGCTTTATGACAGCTGCAAAGCAGCCTCCACAGGCATGCACTGCAGACCCACTGCCAGGGAGACTGGAGCAACCTCCCCTATGCCAGTAGATTCACAAAGACCCATTGGAGCAGGTAAACTCATGCAGGAAGTTGGAGGGAGGCAGGGAGGGGTTTGACAGGATAGGGAAGGAACAGAGGAGGGGTGTGTGGAACAGGGTGGTGATGGGGGGGAGGAGTTGACCCATAATGGCTGCTGAGGCTTAGTGTGGGACATGGGGACACAGATTGCCTTACCCCAAGGAGACCTCTAGCAGCCAAGAATCCCTCAGGGGATACAGCAGGAGCAACACTGTTGTCACTGCTTTGCTGCACAGGGATACAGGTAGGGGTGGGCTGCCAGGCCACCTAGGGAATCCAGGGCTTCAATCAACATCTTCTGGATTCAAGCCCAGCCTTATGGATCAAGCCACACTGGCCATCAGATGTCTTTTGGATGTATGGCCCCATCCCAGGACTTTCTATTTTGCTTATGGTTACAGCACTTTTCCAGGAATGTCTGCTTTTAAAGGAAAAGATTGTGCCTACTACTGGTTACCCATCTAGTTTTTACACAGGAAACAACCCCAAGCTGCATTAGGGAAGAATCGAGCAGCATTTTTTTTTTTTACTCAACCTGAGTTTATGGAGTTCAGAAAGCTTTCCTAATAGTTGATAGACTTCATGAGACACGCTCTTCACATTTCATGATGCCTGGAGGGTCATCTAAGCAGAACTCTTGATCTCTAGTAAACTCTCTTCAGGGCTCATAAAACATATGATTGCCAAGGAGAAGTTCTATACTTGATAGCCTTTCCATCTTTCTGGGAAAGCTTGAATGGAAGCCAGTGCTCAGGCAGCTGATTAGCAGCAGAATGTCAAGAGGGTAAGGAGCTGATTCTGTGCTTTCATCTACAAATTGCATTATCAGTTGTTCACATTATGGATGATCTTGATTCATTTTGGTGGAATTCTGTTGTGCTACTTCTAAGAAGTTGGGGAAGGTGACACCCTCCACTCTGGGGATGAGCTGAGAAATTCTCTGGAGCCAGTTCACAGTTTACATTTTGAGAGAGTGAGGGGAACAGAGAGTTTTGGAAGCCATAGATTGAGTAAAACTGTATCTTGTGGCCAGATCCAGGGCAGGGTAACACTACAGTGTTTAGTTACCTGAGGATGAAAGAGTACTGAAATCTCATGGTGTCTTCGTAGTATTTGCTTTATGTACAAGTATGCAAGCTCAGCATATGGGAAGCAAAAAGACACTTCTATGGCAAGCAGTAAATCCACTACTTGCATCAGATTACGAGCACAATCCCAACCTGGAGTTAGGCCAGTATAGTTAGGCCAGCAAAGTTTGGCCAGCACAAGGGACTTTGTAAAGTATGTTTGGATCACTCTTGGAGTCAAGAGAGGCCAGCACACAGATGTGCGCCATCCTCCCTGACTCCGAGATTGGTCCAAACATGCTTTATAGTGACCCTTGTGCTGGCCAAATTTGGACTAGATGGGCCTTTGGCCTGATCCAGTGGGGCTCTTATGTCCATCATGGGGATGATGCAGTGAGCTCTCACACAAGGTGATGCAAACCCTAGTGAGATAACTGAACAGAAACAAATAATAATTTTGTTCTTGAAAGTCTGCAAAGTGCAGATAACATCTCTCTCTCCCCCCCCCAGCAACATACTACCATCAGCGAAAGCTTTACTCCTTCTTATATTACTGCCAGCTGTGTATTTGAAGTCTAGATACTCTTGAGTGTCATTATCACTTGAATCTCAAATTTCCAATCCAGTATATCCTTTCAGGTCTACTGGTTGCTCAGACAACATTTCAGTCAATTTTCTCAGCAGGGCTTCAGCAACATGTGGCATTTATTGCTGTGGGCATTCGACACGTGGGCTTGTATCCCAGAGAGAAGGGTTTCCCGCAGAAAGCAATACCAATACATTTCATACTCTCCGACCCCTCTAGCATGTGCTGTCACTCACCAAATGATTTATGATGAGACTGCACATTTGTCCTGAACAGATATTTTCAGAGAAATTGTTTGCAATCATTGAAGCATTCCATAAGGAATTCCCAATCCAAGTGCCAGTCAAAAATACATACCAGCTTGAGACTCTCAGAGCATCTAACCTCAGCATTGGAAACATCTTGACTTTTTGTTCTTACTGTCTTAGCACTCTCAGCAGGGAATGCCTGATGGGTTATGTAACTAATAAGCAGATAATTCCATTCTTCGACAAAGACACAAACCTAGAAACAGTGTACCTTTTTATCTCCAAAGGCAGCCTTTAGGATTTTGCAGTACCCACAGCAAAATGGAAGGGAAGAGGGCATCTGTTTGTGCAGCTGGACACAGGTGGAGTATCTGCTGCATTCATAGGCACATGATGTGTAAGAAGCAGAGGTCTGTATGGCAGTTCTACTGATCAGTGAACCCACAGTTACTTGAAAACCATGGAACAAAATGCATAGTATGGCAGCATTACCAAGAGGTGGAACGAGGGGGACTCTCCACATATCACTCTCCACACATCACAGGCATTGAAAGTAAACACCCTCTGTTGTTTCAAAATTGGCTGAATGATGGGTTGAAATGATACAGACCCCATGGCAAAAACATAAAAGGAACACATTTCTCAACAAAGGCTATTCTGTGCTAGTCATTGCCCATCCAGAATGGCAGAGATGCTTTCCTAGACCATTTGTAAAGGAAGACAGAGGGCAAACAGGCTCTTAACCTAGCAGATAATGATAGCAATCCCCTCCCTGCTCTCTCCTTCACCCTTTTGTACTGGATAAACTGAGATTGGATTGGGGAAAGGCAGTTTTTGCTGCCACCACCCAAAGGAAGAAAGCTCCATAGAAAGAAGCTGCCTTAGGAAAATTTACCACCCAAGAAAACAGTGTCCCAAAATCTGGGGGGGGGGAATCCCCTTAAAATACAGCAACAGCAGAATGTGGGTGATCTGATAGACATGGGAACCCACTCCCTCTGAAGTAGACCAGGCACTTAAGCAGGAGAAGTAAAATAAGTTTATTAAAAGACTGAAAATGCAAATCAGTGGAAGGAAAGTTGCACAGAATAAAAAGGGCAGTGATCAATTTGCAAAAGGAAAAGCATTAAAGATTGATTTGTTTATTTTGCAAATTGTTATCCTGCTTTTTGGCCTCCAAAGAAGTATCCAGGAGGCTCATGCCAATTACATTGTATTATAATGATAAACAACATAAAATAATAAACTTTTTTCCTGCTTCTCTCCCTCATCCTTTTCTTCTTCCTCACAAGGCAATTGATACCCAGTAAGTAGTCACTGTTTAAGCTTTTTAAAAGGAGCAGTCGGTTAGCAAGGATATCAACATGCAAACAGCAAATAAAACAAATGCTGCTCCTTTTGCCCAATGATGTGCCAACCTTGGCCCTTCCCACTCTCCAATGTTTAGTCTAGCAGCTCAGCACTCCCCTCCCTGCCTGCCTGCCTGCCGAGGAGGTTGTAAACATCACCTCTCATCTAGTTAGGCTGGTAGAGTGTGCTGGGGAGGAGGTAGCAGTTGTGTTGTATGTCAGCACCAATGACATGGGGAAATGTAACTGGGAGGTCCTGGAGGCCAAATTTAGGCTGTTAGGGAGGAAGCTGAAAGCCAGGTCCCCAAAATAGTGTTCTCAGAAGTGTTACCTATTCCATGCACAGGGCCAGCTAGGCAGGTGGACCTCAGGGGTCTCAATGCATGGATGAAACAGTGGTGTCAGGAGGAGGGGTTTAGATTCATTAGGCACTGGGGAGCATTTAGGACAAGCTGGGCCTGTACAAGAGGGATGGGCTTCAGTTGAAGCAAAACGGTACTAGCAGACATGTCATGTAGCGGGTACGCGGGGGTACGCGCGTACCCGTTCCTAGGATTCGGGCTGGCCCCGCCCATTCGCCCACCCACTCGTTGACTTAGTCGGTGCTCCGCTCTGCCCCCTGCAACATTTGAATTGCCTGCACGTTTGAGTTGCCTGCACGTTCTCAGAGCCAGGCAGGCAGGCAGCGGAGCGAGGGAGACCGACAGCGGCAGCAGCAGCGTGAGCAGGTAGGCTGCCTGGAGCTCCCTCCCGAGAAGGCACGGCGGCTCCTGGGGGGGGAATCGGTAGCCCGTGCAGCAGCCCCAGAGAAGGCCCAGGACTCCCGGGCCTTCTCCCGGGCCACCGCACGGCCTACTGAGGAGGCGCGGTGGTTCCTGGGGGTGGTTCCTGGGTTCTGGCTATGACCTCACTTCCGGTGGGCTGGCCCCGACACAAGTGCCAATCAAAAGTGAGTACCTGTTGCTAAATCATTTAGATGCCATTACTGGGTACTAGGCTGCTGGTGTGTAACATTTAAAAAGGTGGCAGAGCATCTTTTGAACTGATCCCTGGGGGAAAGCCGGCAGGAGCCCAGCGGCGTCCAGTTTGGAACTCCTCATCCTTACAGAATGAGGGTGGAGAAGTTGGAGAACAGCAAGGTAATGGCAGAGTAGGAATTAGGAGTGCAAGCATGCCAGAGAGGTGGTTGGTATGCTGGGTGGTGAGGGAGGGAAAGGGGAGATAAAAGAGGGCTTGGAGATTGCAGAGAAATTAAGAGCACAATCCTAACCTGGAGTTAGGCTGGCACTGTTAGGCCAGCAAAGTTTGGCCAGCACAAAAGACACCGTCATGTATGTTTAAACGACTCAGAGTCAGAGACGCCTGCACACAGACATGCACCATCCCTGACTCCGAGAGTGGTTCAGACATGCTTTACGGTGGCCCTGGTGCCGGCCAAACTTTGCTGGCTTAACTTTGTCGGCCTGACTCCAGGTTAGGGTTGAGTTCTTTGCATCTGTCTTGATGGCAGAAGACCTCGGGCAGATACTGCTGCCCAAACAGCCCCTCCTGACTAAGGAATTAAGTCAGCTAGGGGTTAAAAGAGAAGACGTTTTAGACCTAATTAACAAATTAAAGTTCAATAAATCACCAGGCCCAGATGGCATCCACCCAAGAGTTATTAAGGAACTGAAAAACGAAGTTGCCAATTTCTTAACTATAGTATGCCACATGTCCCTTAAAACCACCATGGTACTAGAGGACTGGAGGGTAGCAAATGTCACACCAATCTTTAAAAAAGGAAGGAGAGGGAAACCAAGAAACTACAGGCTGGCCAGCCTAATGTGTCTTCTAGGTAAGATGGTAGAAAGCCTCATCAAAGATAAAATCCTAAAACACAGAGGAACAACTGTTGCTGAAGGAAAGTCAGCATGGCTTCTGTAAGGGTAGGTCTTGCCTCATGAACCTTTTAGAATTCTTTGAAAAGGTCAACTGGCATGTGGATGTGGGAGAACCAGTGGATTTATCTGGATTTTCAGAAGGCATTTGATACCTTCATCAGCAACATTTAGATCAGTTTGGTATTTCTACTTGGAAATCAGAGATTGAGGCTTTAATATTTGTATTACATGGGGTAAACCAAGAGCGCACAAGGAATGTGGCTAAATATCTTCACTTAATCTTTTGTAGGTGCCACACAGTTCAAACCTCTATCTCTTTTAATAACCCAGAGACGCAAGACTAGCCTCTTTTCTTTTTCCCTTGTATACTCTCTTGCTGTAATAGTATTTTGTTGTGATGCCAATAAAGGTTTTGGATTAGTATAATGGGTACCAGCACAGATACCTGGATTTTTCTGGCTTCCAGGAATGGAATCAGTATGGTGATGGCACCAGGTCCTTAGGCCTGATTTTGCAAAATAAACAGACTGCATGCTTGTTTTGCTCAGCCCAACCTGAAATCTTTTGAAGATTTGCCTGTATTCAGACAAAATGTGCACCTTTTTTGCTCTGTCTGGCAGAGATGCCCACTGCATCAAAACCAAGTGTAAAGACAGTGAAGGCAAAAGACTGTTGCTGCTGCATCCGTTGGAGACAATGAAAAGTCTTTGTGTTTCCCTTTGAAAATGAAACATTGAACAGTCTTTACTCAGCTGTGTTTTGGGCAAATGGAAACCATGCTGTGTGCAGGGAGATTCTGTGCCATGAGGATAAATTGTATTTATCTGGTGTATTTGTGGGGTGGCAGTATTGGAGGACTGGGTTTATTAGATGTATATTAGATTTAGGCATTAGAGAATGCTTGTTAGAAATGTCTTTCAGAAAAAGAAAATTTCAGGGGGCTAAGGGAAAAAAATATTGTTTTTCTTACAAGGAACCTTTGGAACCTTTTGGAATTGTATCATATACCTGGATTTTCAGAAGGCGTTTGACACAGTCCCCCACCAAAGGCTGCTGAAGAAACTTCACAGTCAGGGAATAAGAGGGCAGGTCCTCTTATGGAGTCAGAATTGGTTGAGGGCCGGGAAACAGAGAGTGGGGGTCAATGGGCAATTTTCACAATGGAGGGAGGTGAAAAACAGAGTGTCCCAGGGATCTGTCTTGGGGCTGGTGCTTTTCAACTTGTTCATAAATGACCTGGAGACAGGGATAAGCAGCGAGGTGGCCAAGTTTGCAGATGACACAAAAATTTTCCGGGTAGTGAAAACCAGAAAGGATTGTGAAGAGCTCCAGAAGGATCTCTCCAAATTGGGGGAATGGACAGCCCAATGGCAGATGTGTTTCAACACAGAGAAGTGTAAAATGATGCACATTGGGGCCAAAAACCAAAATTTCACCTATAGGCTTATGGGTTTTGAGCTATCTGTGACAGCTCAAGAGAGAGATCTTGGGGTGCTGGTGGACAATTCAATGAAGGTATGACCCAGTGTGCGGCAGCAATTAAGAAGGCCAATTCCATGCTTGGGGTCATTAAAAAAGGGGTTGAGAATAAAACAGCCAATATTATCATGCCATTGTACAAATCGATGGTAAGGCTACACCTGGAATATTGTGTGCAGTTCTGGTTGCCGCAACTCAAAAAGGACATAGTGGAGCTGGAAAAGGTGCAGAAGAGAGCGACAAAAATGATTACAGGGCTGGGGCACCTCCCTTATGAAGAAAGACTGCAGCGTTTGGGGCTCTTCAGTCTAGAAAAAAAGGCGCCTGAGGGGGGACACGATCGAGACACACAAAATTATGCACGGAAGGATAGAGTCCACGTGCGCATGAAGGCCCGAGCGCGCCCCCCACATCGCCCCACCCCCACATGTCAGTCAGAAACGCCTCCCTTAACCCAGAAACGCTCCATTTCTGAGCTAAGGGAAGCATGGGTGGGCGGGATGGCCAAAACCACACGGTTCCGCGCATGATGGCGCCCCACTGCTGCCAGGTGCTCCATGGCTCACGCCACAGGGGCCACAGGTAAGATACGCGCCTGATATTGTCAATAGAGGGATGTTCTTTTCCCTCTCTCACCAGAACCAGAACACCAGAACCAGGGGGCATCCGCTAAAACTGAGGGTTGGGAGAGTTAAAACAGATAAAAGGAAGTACTTTTTTACCCAGTGGGTAGTTAATCTGTGGAACTCTTTGCCACAGGAGGTGGTGATGGCATCTGGTCTAGATGCCTTTAAGAGGGGATTGGACGGATTTCTGGAAGAAAAGTCCATCATGGGCTATAGGCCATGATGTATTGTGCAACCTCCTTACATCAGTACATTACATTACATTAGTAGTAGGCTACTTCAGAGTACCGGGTGCAAGGGAGTGGCAACAGGATCCAAGCATCTTGTTGTCTCATGCCTCCCTGGGGCACCTGGTGGGGCCGCTATGAGATACAGGAAGCTGGACTAGATGGGCCTTGGCCTGATCCAGCAGGGCTCTTCTTAGATTCTTAGAGAGAGAGAGAGAGAGAGAGAGAGAGAGTGTGTGTGTGTGTGTGCGCGTGCAGTTGTTGTATCATGGAGATTCTGATGACATATCAACTGCAGCATATAATAATGTACAATAACTATAAATAGTGTCCTGGGCTGCACTCCTATAAACCTTCCCTGGGAGTAAATCCCACTAAATTTAATGGAGCTTATGTCTCCTACTGAATTCTGTGGGACTTACTTCTGAGTAGTCATGCATAGGACTGCTCTGTTAGGGCCATATCATATCCCATTTTCAAGCACCTATGCCAAGAGGACATGCCCTGCATCCTGCAGTGGATGGGAAGTCACAGAGGCCTCCTCAAGATGAGGGAGTGTTTGTTCCCTTACCTTGGGGTTGCACCGCAGCTGCATCAGCACCGGAAAGTTGGATAGGATGGGGCCCTTAATCTCTTAATAAATGACTTTAACACTAGGGTTACCAGATACAAACTGGGACAGAGTGCCCGTACCTTTAACCACTGTATAGCAGAGGGAATTTGGGCAGGTGCAGCTCATCATGGAAGGGTTTCAAAAGCTGCACCTGCCCAAATTCCCTTTTCTGTACAATGGTTAAAGGTATAGGCACTCTGTCAGTTCGTATCTGATAACTCTATTTAATACTGGTGTGAATTTTTTTTTATTGTGTATTTTTACAGTCCAAGGGCAAATTCAATAAACCAAAATGGAATTTAACTGTTTGAAGCACGCTATAGATGCAGTGCAAGATGAAGCTGGGAGTGCATTCTGTAGCTGGTAATATCTGCTGTCTGCACAAAATACGCCCCTGTTCATCCGGAGAAATGCCTGATCAGCAGCCTCTCTGTAGAGACTCAGTGACACCCAGTGGCTGCTTTGGCTGGAACTCTTTTTATGTGACAAATGATGCCTGCAGTTAGCAGCACATGGCACAGAGAAGCTGGCCTGCTGCTAAGATCAGGGTTGGCCTCACCATCAGCCATAGCGGGACTGCAAAAGGGAGACAGAGCAGGAGAGTGAATGTGGAGGAGAGGAGAGTGGTGGGCAAGAGAGCACCAGGAAGTCTTGGGCTGGCCCTGGTAGTTCTTATACATGGAACTGCGCAGAGACTGAAGAAAAATGGCATCCTTCTCAAAACCCAGGTGGAACTGCACATTACAAGACAAACACAGGGTTAGTTGCATGGGCTGGGGGCATTTGAAGAGAATTGTCAGAACAGAGATATGGGTGCTTTAGCCTTTCTCCATCTATAATTATTCTTTCAACTGTTCCCCCAGATTTTTAGGGTGCAATTCCTGCACTGGGGTAAAAGCAATGCAGCTCCTAGGTAAGGGAAAAAACATTCCCTTACGTTGAGGAGGCCTCCATAACTACTACTCCATTGCAGAATGTACAATATACCCCATTTACACAACTATGTCAGTGCTGGAAAATTGGATAGGATTGCACCCTTAAAAAACCTCCATCTGGGCTTCAAGACCGTAACTCAGACTGGAGGAAAAATTGTCCAGGGGAAGGCATCCGCAGGGCAGAAACAATGGACCCAAGAGGAGTTAATGCCCTCCCTGTTGATTCTTTTCTACCATCGAGTTTGTATTATCTTGCCAGTTTTGGAACACAAATTTGCTGAGGTAACTGTGACTTCTGTTGTCCATTATTCTCTGTGCCAGGATAATATTACAAAGGCTTTAAGAAATGTGCATGAAATGATCTCATGAGAACTGCCTTTAAGGCAGTGACAGTTCTAATACAAACTGTATGAGTAATTGTGAGACTATCATCCAGAACAGTGGTTCTCAAACTTTTCAGAACCGGGACCTGCTTTTCGGAATGACCTGTCTGGGACCCACCAGAAGTCATGTCATGGCTGGAAGTGCCGTCATTGTGACGTCAGAACTTGCTACTTTTCTGAGAATGCAGCAATAAGTCGGGTTATTTCACAGCTATTTTCCATAGCAAAGTGAATAAGAAATTTAAAAAGCCTATTTACAAGCTTCACACAAGCAAAATAACCACACAGCCTTCTCCCTTTTCAGCACCCCCTCTTCCCATATTTTCAGTGATGGCTGCTCTAGGTGCTTTGCAACCCACCTGAAATTGGCTCGCAATCCACTAGTGAATCCTGACCCACAGTTTGGTAACTACTGATCTAGAATATTAGCACTGTCAAATGTCCCTTTCAAAAACAGCTAGAGGAGTCCTAACTGTGCAAACCAAGTTGGACTGGTCTAGCTTAACGTTCAAGGGAAATGTCATTTTAAATTACATATGCCCATGAAAATATGTGGCTGTTTGCACCCAAACCTGAAATGAAAAATTCTGTTTTGAATGTTTCATGGCCATGCTCAGAAGTTGTATCACATTACAACTAACAAATAATTGAAGAATCATTCTATGTTTGAGTTTACCCAAAGGTGTCACGTCCCTCACCCAATGTATGTGAGCTTGTAAACGGTGAAATACGACAAATCAATAATTGTGTTGTGCAAGTAAGCATTGCTAGTTGACTCATTCCATTTGTCTATCCATCCATGGGATGATGCCAGCAGCAAATATATAACACTAAACTATATTCAGATGGCAATCCTAACCTGCAGTCAGGCCAGCACAAGGGACACCATAAAGTATGTTTGGACCACTTTCAGAATCAGAGAGGCCAGCACACAGACATGCACCATCCTCCCTAACTCCGAGAGTGGTCCAAACATGCTTTACAGTAGCCCTTGTGCCAGCCAAACTCTGCTGGCCTTACTGTGCCGGCCTAACTCCAGGTTAGGATTGCACTCTCTGTTTTCAACAGATTAACTTTATGCCATTGATGGGAAAAGAATTACGATCTGGAAGCTAGTCATGATACAGGAGAAAGTGTTGGAATTTGGAAACTGACAAACTACTAGGCATGAGGCAGGATGCAGGAAAGTACCACTGCATGTGCCTGAAGGAAATTGCCGAAACGGGTTTTCACACTCGCCTGCCTCCACCTGGCAGAAACCTCAAATCAACCTGGAACGCTAACCAAAAATAAATTGCTTCTCTACAGTGGAGGATAATCCTCTGGATATTCCACATTCTCTCTGTGTTCCTTCCAGCATCTGATTCTCAGTGCCAAATTGTTTCTGCCCAAGTAAAATCTCTCCAAACTGCTGCTTCAGTTTTGGATTGCCTCCCACACCTGCTGTTTCGTGCCACAGTGACTGTACATGAGGGGGAAATCCCCTGAGACCGAACTCCTGGTGACTGATTGTCCTCCTGCGTAATCCCTTCACAAACCTGTCACTCAGTGCTGGATTATCCATGCCCAAGGGGAATTCTTTCAAACTGGCTGCCTCCTTATTGCCATCGAGGAAAGCCCTATCAAATCTTTTGCCCAGGACCAGATTATCTATGCCCCCAATAAATCCTTTCAAACCTCAAATGGCACCTTGTGGTGGGTCAAATCAGAACCCCTCTCTTCATCTTGTGGTTTGACAGTGTCCCTTTTGGAGCCCAAACCAGAACAACGTGCTCACTTGTACAGAAAGGATACGGTGGATGTTCTGCCACTTGGGGCGAATTGCAACATTTTACAGCAACAGGATAACTTTTTTTCCCTGAGTGATTTGTAATTCAGTGTGTCTCTGTATGGATTTGAAAGGGGGAAGTTTGTGCAAACGTGATCAACAATGAGCACTTGTGCGAGTGCGCAAGCAAAAGAACAATTCAGATCAAGCATTTTCACACATTGCAAGTTGCTCATAGTTGGTAAGGTTTGTTTACACCATGCCCCCCTCCAAAAAACCAACCACATGCAGAAAAACACTGAATTTTACAACCTGGATACATGGCATGAGCATGAGCTTGGGTTTTTGGAATGTTGAATTCTGCACTTAATACCAAGTCCTGCACTTTGTATGGTCTGATGTTGGAATGGCAGGATGTACACAGCTGGGGTGGTAGCAGGGACAAGCCAGGTTGGGCACTGACTGAGTATCTGAGCCCCCGGCCTCAATAACTCTGACAGTGCCCCAAATATTATCAGGAGACACCCTGGGGAGCCAGTGCAGGGATTTGCTACAGGGCCTCCAGTAGCACTGTACAAAGCCCTAGAACATCTTATGCAGATGTTCCTGCAACTTCCAAAAAAAGGCTTCAGGCATGTCTTGGAAATATGAACTGAGTAAGGACACAGGGTGTTGCCATTCCTCCTATTTTTAAACATTTTTGAAATGAATGTTCTCTCTTCTGCTGTTTCCTTCTTTCTGAATCCAGGGAAGAGAGGAACAGTGGAGATGGCAACTGATGCACCACTGGGTAAATGGGAGGGGGAAGCATCTGGTGTACTATCTCAGGAGCAGGAAGGTCCTAGAAAAGAGAGAATTATACTACTTCTCCAAGGCACCACATTCTGCTCATGAGTTCTAGGTATAAGGGGTACCAGGGCCAGCAAAACAAAACACAAGTTGAAAGGACAACGTGAAATATTTACATAAGTGAGTAGCAGTATGATTTTTCTGTGAACATGAAATAACACCACATAACACCACGTTCTGCACTTCTCATCTTTGTAAAACAAAAAAATAATAGTCCAATCCTATGGTGCCTGGCCCCTGTAGGCACAGTGGTAGCTAAACAGTTACCGCTGCATCCTATGGGCATTGTAGCAGCTGTAGGAGGCTCCTTGGTGGGTGGGGATGTTTGTCCCCTTCCCCTAAGTAAGGGAGCAGGTCTGCCAATGGGCCTCCTCAAGTCTGTGCCGGCTATTTTGCTGGCATAGACTTGAGAACCTCCGTGTTGGGCAGGCAGCCCAACACAGAACTTAGGATCTGACACTGGAAACCAGCACTGTTGCCACCCCCTGCTCCACCCTGAATGAGCACACAGCTGGCAGCAGTGATACTTACTGTTGGCTGGCTCCATGGCAGCTCCTCCATGGTAGAAATGGCAGCTCCTCCACTCCCAATGGTAGAAATGCCATACAGCACTTTTGCAACACCAGTAGCAGTGGTAAGGATTGGCTGTTTAGGATTGAGCCTCAAATCCACAAAACAAAAAAACCCTGGGAAACCTTCAAATAAATACATACATAATGGGCTGGACTGGGGAGTGCATAGGTAATGACTATAGCTGCATCTGCTAACTCTATACCACCTATAATTTTATATATATCAGGTACACTTTTAAAGTGGTGGCACAACAGGTTAAACTGCTGCTGTTGGGCTTTCCAACCAGAAAGATGGGAGTTAAAGACTACGCGACTGAGTAAGCTCCCATTGCTTGTCCCAGCTCCTACCAACCTAGCAGTTCAAAAGCACCTAAATGCAAGTAGATAAACAGGGACCACTTTGGTGGGAATGTAACAGCATTCCATGCACTACAGCCATCCACATGACCATGGAAGCTTGTCCTCTGACAAAACGCTGGCTCTACAGGCTTTGAAACAGAGATGAGCACTGCCCCCTACAGTCAGTCACAACTAGACCATTCAGTCATGGGGAAACCTTTACCTTACACTTTTAAAGCAATTATAATTATAATTTATAAAAATGCACCCTTGGAATAAGAACACATAGCACTGCCTTTTGCACTTTTCCTCCTTGAGGAAAATTAGATCTGTGAAAAAATTAAAATGTTTCAGAACACCTCTACAATGAGAAACAACAATGGCAAACGGCACAAATCTGGATAAAACACCCTTCCTTTTCTATATGTGACAACATTACAAAACTGGGTGGTGTTTTTTTAACAACTCTGAGCAAGTGGGATCTGACGGTGCATAAATAAGACATGACTTAGGGAATGGCACCCGATTCAGTCAGTTTCAGAGTTCAGTGCATGTGCCTGGATTCCTTGGGGTAATTAAAAAAAAGGATTGAGCATACAACAGCCAATATGATTATGTCACTGTACAAATCAATGGTAAGGCCACACCTGGAATAATACATACAGTTCTGGTCACTGTCTTGCCAAAGCCCCTGCTCCAAATTTTCCTCTCAAATGCTATGCCCGCTTAGGCTACTTAGTCACCCAGATACAGACAGTCCTGGCAATATCTACAAACGATCAGACCCCAGCACCAACAGCAAGCTTGCCCCACCCAGTGGCTTGCCTGTAGGCCACAGATCTTCTCCTCGAGCTTCAGAGCAAGCGTCCTTCAATAATGGCCAGTCCTCAGTCCAATAGTCCTTAGTCATTTGTCAATCAGTCAAGCCAGTCCATATATCAGTTCACCACAGCAGTCCATTGTCCAGTAAGCCAGTCCTTCAGTCAAGCCAGTAATTCAGTCCAATATGCCAGCAAAACCTCCTTCCACCACTCTCTCCACAACTGCAACCCACAGCTTCTCCTTCCTCCAGGTGCTCCTTATATCCCTGCTACAAGCTCCTAAGTGGCTGCAGCTGTGCAGCCCAGTCTCAGCTACCTCCCTGGTGTTAATTCTGCATCTCTTGAACCAAGGGCCACTGCCGGCACCATCCACTGTCTCCTCCGGGTGATCTTCCACGTTTTCCACTACAGTCACTACATCTCAAAGAAGATATAGGGGAACTAGAGGTGGGACATGAGGGGGGACATAACTGAGATGTACAAAATTATGCATGGGGTAGACAGAATCAACAGAGGGATTCTCTTTTCCCTCTCTCACAAAAGCAGAACCAGGAACATCCACTAAAACTGAGTGTAGGGAAAGTTAGAATGGATAAAAGGAAATACTTTTTAACCCATCGGGTAATTAATCTGTTGAACTCCTTGCCACAGGAGGTGGTGATGGCATCTGACCTAGGTGCCTTTAAAAGGGGACTAGACAGAATTCATCACAGGCTACAGGCCATGATGGGTGGTGCAACCTACTTATTATAGAAATAGGCTATTTCAGAATGCCAGATGCAGGGGAGTGGCAACGGGATGCATGCCCTGAGGCATCTGATGGGCCACTGTGAGGACACAATCCTAACCAACTTTCCAGCCCAGGGGTAAGGGCAATGCAGCTCTAACAAATGTTCCCTTACCTTGAGGAGGCTTCTATGACTACAACTCCACTGCAGGGAACAGCACATGCCCCATTGGCATAGCTATGTCATTGCTCGAAAGTTGGTTAGGATTGCGTCCTGAGATACAGGAAGCTGGACTAGATGGGCCTTTGGCCTAAACCAGTGGGGCTGCTCTTATGTTCTTACTAGCTGTTTGTGACCCGGCATTGCCCGGGGGCAGAAATTATCCCCAGGCTCTATTAGGAGGAGGAATGAGTTTGTTCTGCAGTGCACCCCCACCTCTGGGGGCGTATGGGGGGCCCTACCCCCACAGTATATCTGTCCAGATCGTAAGGAAGCAGTGTACCACGTGTGGTGCACATCGTTCCAGGCGTTCCAGAGTAATGGTGGAACATACACACAAATATGCAAACCTCCCTCAAAAGCATGACATAGTGAGATCCATATGTAGACATATAGAACCCGTCCCTGAAATAAAACAGTATTGATGACCTGGAACCCACAATGCACACTATCACTGTGAAATGAATGAGGAAACAGGGACAGCATCAACTAAGAGAGCAACATGAAGGTCCCACTGACTGTCTGCAGGTCCAGCCCTCACGTATGAGAAACAGGCAGAGGTGGCCTGTGAGCTCCCTGGACATATAATAGGCCCCTCTCAGATCCGACTGGCTGCTGGAACTCTGTGGATCCTGCTCTTTCCTCCCTGGCCCACTCAGGCCACGCAGGCCAAGCACTTTATATTAGTTTCACTTTCTGTTCTGCTCAGTTTCAGCTGAGCTGCTGCAGAATCGTCTGTGACCACAAGGTGGCAGCAGACCTGTAGCCCCATGCAATCCCCTTGGTTCCTGACGATCCGGCCCCCTCCCTGAAAAACGGGGGGCCGTAGGGGGGTCTGACCCCCGCAGTGATTCCTTCCAGGCTGCAAGGAATGTGTGTGCCAAGTTTCGTGGCCGTGGGTCAAGGGACGGAGATTTGTATAAGGAACATACATACATACATACATACATACGAACACACAAACGTCCATTTTTATATATATAGATTTATTTATTTATTTATGGTGAGAGTGCCTACCTCTGGATATTGGAATAAGATTGTAAATAATATTGATACAATCACTGTGTGAATCCATTGCTGGTTCTCTTCTCTGACAATGCTAAGACTTATTTCTTATATGTTAAGACACGATTTAACTTTCTTCCTTATAATAACAGTCTGGAATATCATATGGAATTCTGGATAAAGTCCTTCTTTGCTTAGGAAAGTCTGAAGTTCTGAAATTCAGAAAATCCCTCATCAGCTAAGCGTTTCCACTGAGAAGCAGAGAAAGACAAACTTTCAAGTGGGTCACCCTTGACAGAATTTGCCAAATGATCCAAAGCAAGTTTCTCAGCCTTAAAAATATGGAACATTTCTTGTGTATTAGAGACCAATCTAATGATTCTTTGATGTTTTCTTATTCTAGTAACCCTGGAGCTATTGCTTATATCTTTCCCCCCCTATAAAGGTACATTGAGTGTTTTATTTGACTCTGTCTTATTCTACTCATATTTGTTTTGGTATTTATTTTTGAGGGTGGATGGGAAGAATCTATGTCTGTATGTATTTATTTAATGTACTGACGTGACAGCTTCCTTTGGAAACAGAATTGATTTTTGGTCCAGAGGCATCAAATGGCTAGCCATTCCACAGGCCTGTTGTGAAGCCCAGTGGCCAACTCCTGGGAATGTCTAAGGGCCAGATCCTATCCAATTTTCCAGCCCTGATGCGGCCATCCCATTGGGGGGAGGGCTGCATTCTGTGATGATGGGGAAGTCAAGGAGGCCTCTAGATAAGGGCACATTTGTTTGCTTAATTCAGGGCTGCATTGCAGCTGCATCGGTGCTGGAAAGTTGGACAGGATTGCGCCCTAAGCTTCTTGTCTGTCCTTCCAAACGTCTGCTGCAACCAAAGCAAACACAACTAGGCTTGCGTGTATGATAGCACATGCAATCATAGAATTTGGAGTTGGGGCAAAGCAGTCTCCATTTTGAGAATCTCAGTTTTTAAGTGTGTGGATGTTTATTTGTTGTTTATTTTGAAGTTTCAGGCTGTAGAAAGAGGTCTGACAGTGTGGCTGTTGGTTCCAGGGTGTGAAATCTGTCAAGAGTGCATGGGCCCCACCCTTCGATTAGCAGAATCAGAATCATGCCCAGCCGGTGTCTTTGATTTGTGTAATTTATATTGGTTTCAGAATTCAGCTTTCCCAGGCAAGTAACACTAAGTAGCTCGATGCAGAATTTTTTTGGGGGGGGTGGTTGGGTTGGGCGTTATTGTTTTGGTGGCGCAAATTGTGAGAGCGGACGAGCAAGGGGCAAGGCGTGCAGAATGGAGGAGTGCATGTAGGACACGTGTCGATGGCTGCCCCTGTCTTGTGTTTTCACTCTGCAGGTGCGAACTGCTAAGCGCCACGCAACCCGCCCCCCCCCCCTCCGCCCCAAGGCAGCCCCCTCCGCCCCGAAGGCCTTTCGGCGTGGCAAGCTCCTCATTAGCCTGAATTAATCACTGCTGGCTCCCTCCGTCCTCCTCCCCTCCTCGCGGGCTCTGGCGCTCTCTCTGGCGGGAGTGGCCATTCTGTCAACCTGCCGCCTGACTAACTCACTTTAATTCCCCGCCGCCTCCCTCGGCTCTAAATCGATACAGAGGCTCACTTGATCCCAACCGCGCTCCCAGCCTCGCCGAGCCCAGTTGCCTGCCAGACTGCAGCAGCAGCAGCAGTAGCGGCGGCGGCGGCGGCGGGAGCAGCGGCAGCCCTGCGCGGCTCCCAGCGCGTCCAGGGACCTCCCGCCACCTCCGTCGCCTGGACCTTTTGCCGGCGGCGACCCAGCCGCAAAACAGGAGGGAGCGCCGGGGGTGGCCGGGAGCAGCCGCAGGCGAGCCAAGTCCGTCCGCGCGCTTCTTCTGCAGCCTGCCGGAGTTTGGCGACGGCGTGTGCGGCGCTTTCCTCCCTCCGCTCGCTTTCTTTTTAACCCCCGAGGCCAGCTCCGGGCCAGCTCGCTTCCCTCAGGGCTTGCCCGCCATGAGCCCCCTCGCCGGGCGAGTGCGGCCGCTGACCTTCGCCTCCTGTGGGTAGAGCAGCACCGGGCGCGGGGTCGCCTCGGTTGGGCTCCGGGCCTGCAGGGCTCCGGGCCAAGAGCTGCCCGCCCCCTATGCCAGCGAGGAAGCAGGGCGGGGGCAAAGGGGCCGGCGGAGCGGGGCGGCGCGCTCCGGGGACCGAGCTACGCTAGAGCCCTCGAAGGGGAATCCGGGCGAGCAGCGGCGGCAGGCGCCAGCCGGCGTACCCGGGACCCAGAGAGCGCGCAGGCCACCCCCGACCATGGCGATCCCTCGCCACAGCCTGCTTGTGGAGCTCCCGCGATGAGGGGAGGACCCGGGCGGCGCAGCGGCTGGCTCGGGCGTCCTGGAGTGCGAGGAGCGGCGCTGGCCCCCGAATCCACGCGCAGAACTTACTGAGCACTCATTGGCTCCGGGAGGCTCCCTCGCCGTGCCGGGGACCGCGAACCCGACTGATTCACTGACTGGATCGTCTCAGGCGCCTGCCTGCCTGCCCGGAACCCAGCCCTGACTCCTCTGCTCGGAGCCGGAGAAAAGTCGCAGGCTTCCAAGACCAGCTCTAGGTAATCAGGTTAGAAAGAATGATGATGATGATGATAAGGTCCTTGGTAAAGGGGGGGGGGCGAGAATCAGAGCTTTCAGATTTCTTCGGAAAGCGCTCAGTTCTACCGAGGTAGGCTGACTGAGCAATGGCCCGATACTGCGGTGATGGGCGCCTTGCATATGTTACAGCAGAAGACTGGACATCTGCTTAAATATTTGGCATCGCCCTGTGAATGCTGGCGATCCCGGATGAATTTGGTAAACGTCTGAAAACTCGAGAGATCTGCAGGCAAATGATGGCAGCCACAACAATGGGATTGTCAGCGTATGGCTGCTGAAAAGTGGGGAAATACGTTTGTTTCTCACCCCCCACCAGGATCTACAACATTTATCTGGGATTGATAGTGTTCTCATATTAATGCTGACAGCCACCAAATTACAAACATTCACTGTAAAATTTTTGCACTATTGCCTGGATAGAGAGGTATTGCCTTGCAGCCCCCCTCACTCACACACACACACACACACACACACACACACACACGTGCATTGCGAAGGGAGATCATTTGTGTAAGTGAACATACCTACCCTGCTATTCCCTGTGCTGAGTGCTTTGGGCACGTTGTGGAGGAATTCTGCAACCTGACTTGCCTTCTCTTTCATTCACACCATCATTTTCGCTTAGGGCAACCATGGTTTAATCCACCCCATGCTGGTGTTCTTCTGTGCTGATATGCTCTGAGCTGGGCAATGCACTTTTCCCCACCACGTGCTAAACTGAGCCTAGATGAGCTTTTCACACTCACTCACCACCATTCAAAAGGCTGCAATTGTGAATGAATGCCAAAAAAGCAGACCCGAGTTCAGCAGATGGCAGCGGGTGGCGGTCACTTAATTGGCTTAGCCCATGGCAGGACGGCATGGATGGGTTCAAAAATAGTGTCCAGCCCAGCCTCAAAGAGTTGTGTGAATGAAGCTCAGTGAGTGGAGAATGGGTGGTGCTGGACGCGTGCTACTGAGTATTGGGAGCAGGTGTCTCTCCCGAGGGCTGTAGCTCAGCGATCGCATGCATGCTTTCCCTGCAAAAGGTCCTGGAGTCAACCCAGAATATCTCCAGATGGGGCTGGGTGGGGCTTTCACTAGAATAGCTTCCCATGCTCATGAGATGTGGTGATGACCGAGTGAGTGTCCTTGCTCAGCTTTCAGGATGTATTCTTGTATTGTTTCCACTGTAGTCTTTGAACTATATTTTTAGGGCAAGACCAAACACCTTGTGGCATGGAAAGAACAAGGCAGGACAGACTCTCTTAGCAGTGAAAATAGATAGTTGGTGGAAAGGAGAGGAGAATTTTGGAAAGATGATTGCTTTATGACTTACCGGTACTTGCAATGTTGCTGCCATCTCATAAAGCAGGCTAGGTAATATTTTCCTTACGGTGGGTCAGTTTCCACTGGTGGAATTGTAAACGCTTCACTATCCAATCCACAGAGAGTCCTTGTTTGAAGCAATGAAGGGGGCTGGCTGGTGATCAGATCTCTTTTCCAACCTTGCATTTTGGATAGCTCTTGCCAGACCATTGGAGATGTGACTTGTTACAAGACAGGAGCTCTGATTCAGTGGTAGAGCACATGGCTTGCATGCACAATGTCCCAGATTCAGTTCCTTCTATTGCTAGTCAAAAAGGGGTGGGGGAGAATTTCAGTTTCTGAAAAAGGTCTCTGTGGGAGACACTGGTGAGCCTCTGCCTGTTACAATAGACAATATGCGACTGAATGGACCAGCCAGTATAAGACTGCCTCCAATAGACCCAGGTCTCTGATGGGAACAGAGGAGCTTCTCCCAGAGCTGCATAATGAGCCACTCTGCTAAGTATGCAATGGGGACCAAGCCAAATTGGGATCCCTGCTGTGCCATAATTAACTTGAGTGCCTCCTGGAGAAGAAAGCGCCTACCCAATTTCCTCTCCTGAAAGGTGAACAGGAGCGTCTACGATGGCAAGACAAGGAAGGATGGGTGGGTGCCCCAGTAGATGCCCAAAAACGGTTATTTGCCTGAAAGCTGGTGTAAATGTTACATTTGCCACACCAATCAGCTTTCCAATGGTGAAGGCCCCACTGATTCTCATCATTGGAACCATCGCTTAGTGACTTTCCAGGCTTGCACCCCATATTAAGAGAGGTTGCCAGTAAGGGTCAGATACCACACATTGTCCCCAACTCACATGATGGTCTCAAATAGTCTTTCTCATTTCCTGCTTGAAGGGGCACTTGACAGGTGAGAAACGACATGCTGGTGGATCCAACATGCTGTGGGGAGAGGGGTGGAAAGATCTGGCAAAAACCGAATCTGGTGGATTTGGGCTATAATTTGACCATCTTTGTAATGCATGCCCTAGATAGATGGATCCCCATGCATGCTCTGACAGTATTGCTTCATTAACCATTCTGAAGCTAAGCAGCTCTGGGCTTGGTCAGCACTTGGATGGGAGACCACCTGCAAACACGACTTGCTTTTAAAAACATTTATGTCCTGCCTTTCCACTCATTACTGAGATGCTCAAGGCAGCGAACAATGTAAGTTAAAATGCAGCCACACAAAAACAAAAAGCCCAGCAACTTGAAAATGGTCAGGCCTCTGTGTGTGGGGATTGTGCTCACTTCGGGGAGGGTCTGGGAGGCTCACAACCCGTTCTGGGGCCTCCCTGCTGCCTGAAATAGCACTGATCGGACTGCACTTCTGGTTTTCTATTGAAAACTGATTGGAGTGATTTCAGGCAGCGGGGAGGCCCACATTGGGAGCTGTGAGCCTCTTGGACCCTCCCTGAGGCCAGCGTGACCCCCCCCCCAGGTAAGGTTAGAAGCCCCTGGGTCCCCACGGAGCTGCAATTGTTGTGTGCCCTGAGGGTGGGTGCCCTGAGGCCACCCACCACTTTGGGAACAGCTGATCCAGACTAGCTGTGAGTTATCTTTTGCATAGCAGTTTGATCCTGCGGTATAGATGTCACTCATGAACAAAAAATAACATTTACCTGTTGAAGTGGTTGCTTCAGATTTGCCCAGAGCCAATGGCACATTAAAATGGATCAGCTCTTAAAGAGGCCTTGAGGGCCGGGGGAGGGGGGCTGAGGCAGAAAAATGTAAAAATGAATGTAATTATTATTTGAAAGCATTTATATCCCCATCTTTCTCTTGGACAACCAGAGTGTCAAGGCTGCTAAAAGTCAATATTTAAAAGCAATAAAACCACCAATAAATACCATAAAAACAGACACAATAAAGCAAAATACAACCATAAAAGCAACCTAATCATTTTTTTTAAGGGTGAAAGCAAGCTGGAATTGAAAAAAAAGTCTTAAGCCCGCACTGAGAATAATAGGGAGCATTCTGTGAATGAGAATAATAGGGAGCTTTAGCTCCCTAATAAAAGTGTAATAGGGAGCATTCTGTTCTTAATTCAGTGGGGACGAAGTTCCATCATTGCATTGCTAAATAAGCACCTAAAAATGAAATAATTAAAAACCATTGTATAATGTAACTGATTAAAAGCAGTAAATGGCCTGCTTGTTGCCTGAAATAAAGTCTTGCACATAGTAGTCACACCTGTTCATTAAATGTGAGTGATGCCTTTTTAATAAACTAGGACAGGCTACTTGATGCACTGTCAGATGACAATATGAGTGCAATAAGTGATAGGCAGCAACTTCAGATTCAGTAATGATGATACGGGAAGGAGAATGGTTGGTTATTTTCCTTCCAGGGAGAATCATGTATCCTGGGGTGCAAGAACAGGTCCCTCACAGGTTGTTCGTAACCTAACAAAAAGAATGAAAAAACATTCCTGTTTGTGACAGACTGCAGGTACAATCCTAACCTGGAGTTAGGCCAGCACAGTTAAGCCAGCAAATTTTGTCTGGCGCAAGGCGACGCAGTAAAGTATGTTTGGACCACTCTTGGGGTCAGAGAGGCCAGCACACAGATGTGCACCATCCGAGACTCCGAGAGTGGTCCAAACACGCTTTATGGTGGCCCTTGTGCCAGCCAGACTTTGCTGGCCTAACTGTGCTGGCCTAACTCCAGGTTAGGATTGTGCCCTGAGAGAAAGGAAAAATGTACTACACAAATACACTACACCTGATTTCTATTTAATGGACAAAATGGTGGCCACTTTGGGCATAGACTTCTGTACTGTATTGCCTGTTTAACTTGCATTAGGCCCAAGGATGTCTGAGCCCACACAATCTGAGATTAGATTCAAAGCACTTATTACACTTTATGTCCCTTCTCTTTGATCAAGCTGTCTGACAGCTACGTAGGTATTTCCTGGAGACCAGGAGGTCTGATTGCTCTCATCAGATTTTTTTAATTTGTCCTTTCTCATCTGCATAAGCCAATGTTTTCAGAATTCAAATTGGAACCAAAGGCCATTATTGGCTCTAAAGCCCATGATTTCATGCTGTCTTTATCATTTAAACATGCAAAAGCTGTTTTTCCATAAAGCGGAGTACCTCTTTCCACCTGGGTGGTGAGTGGTTTTCCGATATGCCTAACTGTACCTCTAATAGGACATTTCAGATGGAAATGGACCCTGATGAAAAAGAGAAGGAGAGAATTCACTCTTTACAGCTTCCAACAGCCATTCCTTGTCTTTTTAGCATTCTGCATTTAAGGGATTAATGATATATTTTTGTTTTGTTTGTTTTCTTATATTCCGGTTTTCTTGAATAAGCCTTGTTTTGCTTTTATTTTCAGGAAAATGTTGGAGTTTTGACTTGGGAATTCATACACCTTAATCAGACTCACATTGTTGTCTACTAGTTGTATATTATAGTCTTTAGATAAGAGATGAGATAGGGAGATTGGAAAGACCCTTTGGATTAAATAAGGAGAGACTGCATAGCTGAGGCAGAAAAATAAAAATGAATGCAATTATTATTTTAAGGCATTTATATCCCCATCTTTCTATTGGACAACCAGAGCATAGCGTCATCTCAGCTTGGTTCCTCTTTGTATTAGTAAGGGGAAAAAAAGGAGACACAAATATGTACAGAAAAAGTAGTTTATTGTAAAACATTGCTGAAAGCCCAACATTTTTCATTATATGGCCTACTTGGGGGGCACTGTCTGCCACAATGAGGTCTCAGAATTGGAGTAGTATTAATAGTCTGCTCTGTGCAAATATGTGATGAAATGGTAGCAGCTATCCCACATCACAAAAGTGAAAACTGACAGCACAAGCCTATGCATATCTACTCAGAAGTAAGTCCCATTTAGTTCACTGTGATTTGCTCCCCACATCTATAAGATTGGGACCCAAGTAGCCTACACCCATCCTTTGGTGCTACAGTCAATCCAGGGCAGGCCCTGAGGTGAGAAACATGCTGGCTCAACCAGATCAGGCCCACTGGGACAGCTGCTTTATTGCTTGCTACTTAATGTGTGGAGCTACTTAACACATTGCTCTTAAAAACCAGTTACACATCAAAAGGGCATAAATTTTGTGCAGCAAAATCTATACCAATCTTGCACTTAATACCTTTGTGCTCTTGGCAGTTTTATCAGTGGATCTACACAAGCAGCCAAGAGGATCAAACACACCAAGAAAGGAAAGACTATGGAAGGGAACAGGTGACGAATATGCACGTTTGAATATTTTTCCCTACATTGAGAAACATCACATTTGAAGCAGCCTGAAGATGTTTAGCTGTTCCGTCTTCTGAGGCTCGTCTGGGGTTTTTCTCCACACATTCCTTAGCAGCATTGATCCCTGCTGGATATGTTTGCCATGCTATTTTCTGCCCTTTCCTCTAATCTCAGTAGTTTCTTTTGTTGCTTTTTGCTAGTACTCACATCTTCCCACATCTGCAGTTGTGAATGCCATTAGCTTGTCTTCTCAAGTACATCACTGAACAAATCCCTGATTCCCCTACTGAATACATCCTTCCAGTTACTGCCCTTATAACTTAAGGCTTCAGAGCTAGTAGTGTGAAACATAGTGACTTACAGCCTGAGCCTATTTGTCTTCCCTCAGAAGTAAACCCCACTAGGTCCAATGCGGCTTACTCTCAAATAAGATTGTGTTGCATGAGACTGACAGCGCAATCATAATGTTCCTTTGAGCCAATGCAGCCTTCCCTGCACCGGCTCCGAGTGTAAAAAATGTGCCGTAAAGCACATTTGTGACTACTTGAGAGCCAGCAGTGCTGATCCAAAGGCGTGTGGCAGTGGCTTTCCTACTGAGGGGAAAAACACTAAGTTTTGCAGGAACCTGAGCTCCTGCGTAAAGCTGCCCTCCCCCTCAGCTTCAGAGCTAATTGTGCCTTGTAAAGCCACCAAGCCAGCTCTCCAAATTGAATGGCTTTGAGGGGGGAGGGCCCTCTAGGAATGCCACTGGCATGTGCCGGCCTACCAGAGCCACATCCCAATGCAGCAACAGCTGTAGCAAGCAGGATTGCACCTGGAGGTGAGGGGGCACGGGGAGGGTGAACCATATGATGGTTCAGTGGTTTCAGAGTGGTTTGGAGGCATGGAGTGGAGGTTTTTTTAGCAGGAGAGGACGGATCGGGCAGCCTCCGCTACATCTTAACCCACTCCTGACCCATCCAGTTATTGCATCCCCTTACCCCAAAGTAATATATTTCCTTGCTCCAAGGAGACCTCCAGCCTGCTCCTAAACTGCATTGGACGCAGTTCAGGCCATGTGGCCTAGCTGCACCAGCGCATTTTAGGATTAGGCTGTCCATGTAATTCACACCTCTGACATGGTCTTATGAGGTGGTCTTAAGCAAGCCAGAAACTTATAGCTGTAGCTCTTTCCATTTGCAAAATGGGAATTGTAATTCTGGCCTCCTTTACCAGGTTGTGGTAATGATTACTGAGATAATCCGTGAAAATGCTTTGAAGATACAAAAGCACTGCACTAAATCTATTCATATACTTATGTTTCCCTCTGGAGCTCGGCTTTTGAAAAAGCTCATGAGAAAACTCGGATGCTTTTACCAAAATCTACTTTCCTCCATACAGGTATTTTATGTACAGTATTTCAAAACTGCTTTTCTAGTTTGTTCCAATAGAAACAAAGATAATAAAATTAAACGTGTTATACATCCTAACCACATCAAAATCCTACTGTTACTACAAGTGCCCAATATTATGCACACAATAGTAGATACCAAAAAAATAGCAGAAGGTGTACAGTATGTTGATATCAGCATCTGCTATTGTGCACCTAATTGTCGGTTCAATCCAGCCAATCACTTTTAAGGAAAGCCCTGTAGGATCAGGCCAGAGGACCATCTAGTCCAGCATCCAGTGGCATCAGCTGGCTTTTAGAAGCCTATAAGCAGGCTTCTCTTCCACCTTACTCTCCTGCAACTGATAATTAGGAGGCATACTGCTGCTGAAACCTGGCGTTGGCACGTGGCCATCATAACTAGCTGCTGCTGTTAGACCAGGCTTCCATGAATGTGACTAAACGGGACTAAATACTAATACTAATATATGTATTTATATACCGCCTTTCTTAAGATCACTAGATTTCTCTAATGATTGTAACTCAAGGCGGTTTACATAGGCAGACTTTTATTCACAAACCCGAAGGTTTTTACAATTTACAGAAATGTTCTATCTTTCAAGAACAACACTCATACAGATCTTTCTTTCTGGATTTAGCCTTCTTTCTTAGCCACCCGTCTGTCTTCTGCTGGCTGATAAGAGGCTTCCCGGCTCCCACCAGAGACACAGCTGACTTCAGCACACTCCTCCTCCCACAAGGCAGTTGGAACTCAGCTTTTAATCAGCCGCAGTTTGCAAGGTCTGCCGCTCACAGAGACTTCCGGTAGTCTCAGCTCACGACCTTCAGATCTTCAGCTGTTATCTTTGGGCAAACAGAGGCATTAACCCTCTCGGCTAAATCTTCTGCCATCTAAAGGGGAGTAGAGCCATCCAAACTAGTGGCATGCGGCCACACAGTTCAGAACGAGATTCAGACTTCATCACCAAACTTACAGCCATCATACCAGCCGTCATATAGCCACAGATTCAGTGCAGACCTCTTAGAGGGAACACTGGCCATCACCACCTCTTGTGGCAACAGAAATTAATTATGCGCTATGCAAAGAAGTACCTCCTTTAGCCAATCCAAAATCTCCTGACAATTTCAATGAATGATCCCTCGTTCTAATATTGTGGAAGAGGGTCTATACACTATGCATAATTTTGATAGGTCTCAATTATGTCCTCCCTTGATTGCCTTTTTCCCCCAGCTAAAAAGTCCCATGCTGTAGCCTTGCCTCATAAGGAAGCTGTTCCAGCACCCTGATCATTTTGTTTGCCTTCTTTTGCACCTTTTCCAGCTCTACAATATCCTTGATGGTGACCAGAGCTGGGCACAGTATTCCAAATATGGTCGCAACATGGATTTATATAGGGACAATGTAATAGGAGCAATCTTATTCAAAGGCTGCAATCCTGTGCACACTTTCCTGGGAGTAAGCCCAATAGAATACACTGGGACTTCTTTCTGAGCAGGCATACATAGGGTTGCACTGTCAATCCCTTGTCCATCTCACAGCTGGCTTTCTGTCTTCATAACTAGCTCAGTTTATTTCATTTCTTTGTATTTGAGAGCTTTCACCACCTGTCTGCTTGGAAGCTAAATCTTTGTGTTTTATTGCTATATTATAGGTGATTCTGATTATAGGTAATTATAGGTATTATAGGTGATGCTGATTCTGAGGTGGGGGGCATTGGTACTCTGGCTTTCTTGCCTTGCTGTGTAACTTACACAGATTCTTAAGGTGCTGGCTACCATGATCCTTTGTCACTGGGATGCTTCATTGCTGAGATTGCTGAGCTTTTCAATCGCTTCCAAGAATAGGCTTGTTAATATTTGTTTTGCGATTTGGCTCCTGGAAATGAAATCAGTGCCAGTCACTTCCGGTGTTGGAGACAGTGCACATTGCTTCAAACAGCAGTAAGAAGATCAGGGCAGGCAGGGTTTTTTTTGTTGTTGTTGTTTGCATGCTGGAGCTCTTCCTGCTGTGCCAAACCTCCAACTACTGTTAGAGCAATGCAGTGTGGTCTCCTTGCCGGGGCAGCAGGCAGCTTGTGCTGCCCCAGTAAGTGCTTTGCATTGCCCCAGGGCATTGTGATGCACAGTTTGGGAACCCATGCTGTAAAGTATTAACCCCATATTGCAGCCGGGGAGCTGAGACGGAGAAGGAATAGCTTGCCAAAAGCCACTTTGTGAGTTTGTGGCAGAGGGAAGATTTGACCCTCACTTGCAGCTCAGCAACCACCAGGCTACAGAGACAGATCTAAGGGAGGGCAAAGCTCTAAGTTTTGCAAGAAGCCTTACCTTGCAGTGGAAATCACTCCTCTCCTGCACTGTTTTAGCCAATCCTCACAGGGAAAAGCAACATCTTGGTGTTGCTTACTGGCTACAGCAGCAAGGGAGAGGAGGGATTTACATGACAGGGTAAGGCTTCTTGCAACACTTAGAGCTTTGCCCTCCCTGTAGATCCGCCTCTGCCAGGCTTCACTATGCTGCTACAACCCAGGCTGGATCGTGCTCCTAATTAGTATCTGGATTTGACAGTCAAAGAAGGGAAGAGCTTTCATTGATCAATCTCCTGTACTGTTTGAGCCTTGAAGGCTTCATCATAGGGCATTACGTATTCTCTTTGCTTGAGCTGCCCAAGCCTAGTTCTCGTTTGCCTTATGCCCCAAGGATGCTTCTGGAGTAGGGATACTGAATTTCTTAAACCCAATCAGCCGGATATGTCTTGGAAACTAGGTGCTGGGACCCGTTCACAGTGACAGGTGGAGTGACTGTGCTGATGGGGTAGCATTGTGCAGGCCAAAAGCAGCATATATGGACCAAGTTAGATGAAATGGGACTGTCATCCAGTTGGCTCATTCACATATAATGCAGGGTTGGTTGGGTGCATATTTCACATGAAAAGAAGTGCATAGAACCCTCCCTTTTTAAATTCTCCGTGCTTCACTGTTTCAAGCCATTTTCTCTTGGAATTATGTCTGATCCTGGAAATAAGCCAAGCTGAGAGAAAATTGCTTGAAGCAGTGGAGCCCAGCAGTGGAAGGCAAGGGAGAGGAAAAGTTTCATTCCTTTCCTCTACATATTCCTTTTCATGTAAAGAACACCCCCCCTCCATCCCTGTTTTCTGTGTGAGCAGGGCAGACACAAGTGGTTTAGAAGTGGTCCATCTCCGTACTTCAGAGGTTAGCTACCTCAGGGTGCAATCCTAAACTGAGTTAGGCCAGCATAAGCTAAGCCAGCAATGTTTGGCCAGCACAAGGGACACTGTAAAGTATGTTTGGACCACTCTCGGAGTCAGAGAGGCCAGCACACAGACATGCGCCTTCCTCCCTGACTCCGAGAGTGGTCCAAACACGCTTGTCCTTGTGCTGGCCTAACTTTGCTGGCTTAGCTTATGCCAGCCTAACTCCAGTTTGCGCTCTCGGAATGCCAGATAGAGGGAAGCAGCAATGAGATGCAGGTATCTGGTTGTCTTGTATGCTCCCTGAGGTATCTGGTGGGTATCTGGTGTTAGATGCAGGAAGCTGGACTAGATGGGCCTTTAGCCTGATCCAGTGGGGTTCTTCTTATGTTCTTATGCCTGGTCCTGTCTAGTTTGGGCCTGAGATGTCTCCATGTTTTACCTGTTAGGGTCCCTGTTCAAAGTGACAGTGCACATGGAAGACCTCTGGAAACTGCTCTCATGTTTCACAAAGAGAAAGGGGCCTGTCTCATTGCAAGTGGCGTGAAACTCATGTGCCTCTTCCAGGCTGATGGGCCCTTGTGCAGAGTGACATCACATCCTGGGCTCTCATTTTGCGCAGGAAAGCTGAGCCACAGAGAACAGGTGAGAGGCCCAGAGCACTTGTCCAGGGCTTGGATGCTCCCAAAGGGTGCCTGAATATAAATAGAAAACCAGAATATCCTGTCAGGAGCCCTGCAGCATTGGGTGAGGGCCTCACAAGTCACAGCAGGGGCCGAATGACTGGGAGCCACTTAGCATTCTTGCTCTGGAATGTGTTTCTGTTTTCTTTTTTAATTGTTAGACTCTCATCTCCTTCAATTTCCACTTGTTTTTCCACTCAGCATCTCATTCCCTCTCAGACTATCCCCATTATGCTATAGCCTAGTAATTGTCAGCCTCAGCCTTTGGCAGAAGGTCTCTTAGCAGCAAAAGCATGCCGGCCTTGGAATCTTAAAGATAACCTTAGCTGCAGCCTTAACAACTCTGTTCCCATATAATACCATACGGCAACACTAAATGTGGAAGAGCTAGAGGCACAGGAAACATGTTTGCCTGTGACAGCTGTGTTTCACATGACATTCAGCCCAGGATGATGTGATCCCAAATTTACTACCTCTCATCAGCTTATGGCTCAAATTATTTAATGTGCAAAGCAAATTTTTGTTATTTTTTGTTGCAAAATGAGAAAGCTAACCAATTGAAAAGGGCTTTCCAAATTCTGTATCCAAGGAGCCATGTTCATCTTGACATCTGCTGAGGACCCCCTGCACTTCTAATATGGTACCCAAATGTGTTGTAGGGGATTCTGGGGTGTGTCCAAAGTGGACACATTGTGTAATGGGGCTAGTTCCTATGGAGAACCAGCTACCAGGACTGATGGATTTCTTCACTGCTGTGCCTTAACTGAAACTGTGATCTTGAATGTACTCAACATTCTCCTGTAGTTGCACATTACACAGAAAGAACAATACTGGCAAGCTGGCTTTCAGGGAAGCTTGCCTACCATTACTTATCTTCTTGTTGAGAAACCTCCTGATATGCTTTAAGGACTCCTTAGGTCAGTGGTGTCATCTACAAACAAGGAACGGGAACGCTGGGCAGGACTTGGGCAGGACTCTCGCGTGATTGGCAGCCCGCCTGTTTCGTTCCGCGGCTGCCCTGGCCTCGGGGGGGGGGGGCTGCCCCCAGTTTGCGTGCCCCACTGCTGCTTGCCCAGGCTCCGGCGCACCCCTCACCTGTCTCCCCCGGTGAGCAGGCACACACACCCCGAGGCCAGGGCAGCCAATCATGCGGAAGTCCCGCCCAGCGTTCCCATTCCTTATTTGTAGATGACACCACTGCCTTAGGTGCTCTATATCAATGTTCTTCAACCTTGGGGTCAGGGCCCCAATGGGGTTGTGATGCCTCAGTTGTTATGGGAATGAAAAAGGTTAAAAACCTCTGGACTAGAGCACCACCAAATAAAGAGTAGGGATACTGGAGTAGGGATACTCCCCAGATAAAGAGGAAGGCATCTGATATCCGCAGGTTGTGTTCCAGTCCTGCTCAGGTTCTTAGCAATTGTGCTTGAAATAGCCTTCACATGGTAGCTTTTTTGGTTCTCTCTAATACAGTGAACTGTGTTGGGAGTCGGGAATAGGTGGTGATGAGGCAGATAGGGTCCTGGGAGGGGGTAGGATCAACAGTGGGCTCCCCAGCCTGGTAGCTTATTATTTATAAGGGTTGTGGCATGAAAAAGGTTGAAGACCCCTCCTCTAGATTAAAATGGTTTGAAAAACGATGGTTTAGACTAGAGTCATGCTGGATAATCTGTGTTTATCACAGATCAGTATATAGGAGATCCTACTTCCCCCTCCTCATGAGTGTGTCCTAGGAGATGCACAGCCCAATCCTAAGCTGCCTCAGCGCCCTGAGGAACAGTGGCACAAAAATGGCCACTGCTGTATCCTATGGGGCCAGGGCAGCTGCCGAAGCCTCCTCAGGGTAAGGGAACAGTTGTTCACAAGGGAAGGGAACATTTGTTCCCTTACCTTGTATAAAGCCCCAGCTGGATCTCCTTGGATCTGTGCCTGCTACTTAGTGGGCACAGACTAAGGAGGCCCATGTAGGACTCCATAGCCTGAGATAGAGGTTAGGATGGTGACAGACTGTGCTGCCATCTCCAACCCTCGTTGCAGGCCTGATCCTCCTCCTGAGCCATCCTCTGCCCAATTCCTCCCCTTCCCCCTGAAAAGCCTTGTCACTGACTGGTAGCAGTACATACCCCTGGCCACTTAAGTGCTTGGTCTTCCTTGTTCGGAGGTCCAGTGCCAATGGTAGAGTAGTACCGCCAGTGGGAAAGAGCCTTATGGCATTTTTGTGACATCTAACACTTGGTGGAACAAGCATGCTGCTGGCGCATAGGCGCATTGGATTGGGCCCACAATGTCCATGGAAAGGTCTAAGGGCGTAATCCTAAGCAGCACTGGACTGGCAAGGCCAATGGGCCAGCGCCATATCCTAGCGTTGCTTAAGACTGGCTGGAGCCTCCCCACGGCAAGGGAATCTGCACCCTTACCGTAGGGGAAGTTCCAGCCTCCCCTATGGGCTCCTCAGATCTGCGCCTGCTAAACAGCAAGTGCAGATCCAAGGAGACCGCGCGGCCTGAAATGGGGCCATGCAGCCTCCCAAATGGGTCTAGGATTTGGCCATATGGTACCTGCTCATGTACCGCCTACGTATCGCACTCCTCCTGCACTCCTCCCACCAATCCCCGAGCTGCCCTGTTATGGCCGACGCGAGGGAGGTGCTATGCGGGCGTGCCGATCGGCGCCCCCGTGTTGGCGATAAGCATGCAGCGTTGGCACAACCCCTTTACACCGACGCTGCACAGTCCGTAGGATTGCGCTGCCCAGTGCATTGAGATTGGGGCTAGAAAAATCTAAGGGACCTGCTTATATGAGAACGTTGAAACTTGCTGCTTAGAAATCATTCAACCCTTTTAAAATTAGATTCACATTTTAAGGAGTCAGTTACAATTTTATTTTTTTAATCTCTTGTTTTTTGTATTTGTTTTGCTTTTACCTCTGTTTGGTTTATTGTTTTAAATATTGTTAACTTCCTTGAGGCTTTCCGTATAAGGCAGGACATCCATTTGTAAAAAAAACCAAAACCAAATAACATAAATATCCTGATCAAAAGCTGTGGAACCCAGCAAGGGTCAGGCATGAATAGAATGCAGGTTGAGCAGGAACTTTGATTAATGTGTGTCTGTGTGTCCTTGTTTCAGGATGGTTCCTTCCCCACCCATTAACAAGCCCCATGTCTGCCTCTCCACCACCCTCATCATGAGCAGCATGGTGCTGATGGACGCCTACCTGGTGGAACAGAACCAAGGCTCCAGGAAATTGGGCATCTGCATTATGGTCTCAGTTGGGGACATCTGCTTCCTGGTTGTGCTCAGGTATGTGGCAGTGTGGGTTGGTGCTGAGGTTAGGACTGCAAAGCGCGGCTATGCCATGATCCTCTGGTTCCTATATGTCTTTGTGCTGGAGATCAAAGTCTACTTCATCTACCAGAACTACAAGGCAGACCGTAAAAGCTTGGACCTCATGGCCCGCAAGGCATTGACTCTTCTGCTCTCCATCTGTATCCCAGCCCTCTATGTGCTACTGGTGGCTACAGAGCACATGGAGTATGTCAGGACGTTCAAGAAGAAGGAGGACCTGCGCAACCGTCTCTTCTGGGTGATTGTTGACATGCTGGATGTGCTGGACATTCAGGCCAACCTCTGGGAGCCCCAAAAGAAAGGGCTGCCCATCTGGGCTGAAGGCCTGATGTTCTTCTACTGCTACATCTTGCTCTTGGTCCTCCCTTGCGTCTCACTCTGTGAGATCAGCATGCAAGGGATTGGCATTGTGCCACATCGCATGATGCTCTACCCAATGCTGAGCATGCTCACCATCAACATCACCACCATCTTCATCCGGGGAAGCAACATGGTGTTCTTCAGGGATATCCGGGTCTCCGGCATCTTCATGGGGAAGAACGTGCTGGCCATTGTCCTCAAGGTCTGCATGTTTGTGCAGTACAGGAAGCATTTGCACCATGCGCCGGCAGGATCTGGTGCAGCAGAGCCTCAACACACCACCACTTCCCAACCACAGCCTGTCATACAACTACTGAAACCCCAGAACCAGACTCCATGTCCTGAGGGGCTGGACCAGGAGAACACATGACATGCTGTATCCGGACACCAGGCAACAAGTAACAGCTTCTGTCTGTGATCACTAGGATCAAGTGCAAAGAAGAACAGAGCCTGCTGAGCCCCACATAGCCAGTGCTGGTCCCTCCAGGAAGCCTGCCAGTGAATGACGTCCCCACTTCCTCCCTTGCACAGACATACTGGCGGTCATGTCCCGGACTGAGAAAAAGTCAGTACTGGAGTGGCCCAGAATAGAACCCAACCTTGACACCAAGGTGCAAGCTGGCAGGCCACAGGTACAGTGGGTGGGGGGTCCCTGGAGAGTAGCAGCCTTGGGACTGGTTATTTGCCACTGGCAGTGGCAAAAGATTCGCTCCTTCCTTTGCCTCTCACATATTCATTTCTGTAACGGGAAGTCGTTTTGGAACGTAACCTTTTCTATTGCTAGGGGTAGCTGGGGGAATATTGGGATTGTCCAGCTGCTTCAGGAGATTTTTTTCCTGATACTTACAGTATGTCGGGGAGGGGGGGGGAGGAAAAAGCACCTATGCTACATGTATTCTATACATAATTTTATAGTTTTGGTGACCCTCCTTTCTGGGATGGTGAAAAAGCACTGTACCCGATGCCTACTCCCTTACGTTCGTTGGGACATTGGGGGTGCCTAGGGTGAGGGCACAGGTTTTGCATTAGTTCCCGAGTCACCTTGTCTCCCTCCTGTGGAAACATGCTGGGTCATGATCCTTTTTTGTTCATTGATACTCTTTCCAATAAAATGAAGGCCAAGCCTTGATGTTTTCTGATGACTCTCTATGCAGCTGCCTTGCCAGTAATGTCAATGGTCAGACCAGAATCTGGGGCTCTCTGTGAGAAGGATCCAGAGTTAGCAGCCGGACACAGATTGTCAGTCACCCACAGTTTCCATTTTGCCTCTCCATGATCATGTCATTGCTCAGTTTTAAATCCTTTCTAAGAAATCCACCTAATATTGTACAGTACATGATTTCAAATTCTGAGTTGAAAATTTTGTGTTCATCCAGGTGGTAGAAAACCCACCATTTTTGAATAGAAGAAGCAGGTGCAGCCTTCCTTCTCAAGCTATATTCTCAGTCTCATCAGTGTTCTTCTCCTCTAACCTGATAAAGTCAAATATAGCTGTGCCTGGTCTCAGATAAGAAGACAGAAAATTGGCAAGATGTTCCCTTTTACCAAGCAAACTTTTCCTGGTGCAGGAGTGTTCAAGGTTTCAATCTAAGTAGGGTGAGCAGAGGCAAAAGAGAACAGAGTCTTGCATCCCTGCACTTTAATGATTCCTATCAATATTATCATTTTGTCCTTGCACCCAGCAGCTATGAATATTCACTTGGGATAAACAGCCTAATCCTACCTAACTCCTGGCGCAATGATGCAACAGTGCCAGCAGAGTTCACGCTGCATCCCGTGGTGATTTTTGAGATGCAAAGGCCTCCTTGAGGTATGGGAACATTTGTTCCCTTGCCCGGGGTAAGCCTTTGCTGGCCTGCTGGGTCTACCTGAACCAGCACCAGCAATTTTGCTGGCACAAGCTCAGGTGAACCTGTGTCAGGGGATCAAGGCCAGGATAGGATATCAGCTGCCACTGATACTGCCCCCATCTCCACCCCATTCTGCCCACCTCCCTCCTGCCTGCCCTATGTGCTGCCTTACTGGCTCCAGCAGGGATAGTGGTATTCTGCAGTAGACCTTCTGAACCACTTCCTCTTGCAGTGGTGCTTGCAAAATGGTCTCTGACAGTGTGCTGTGCATGGTTTTGGCAGTGATGCTACAACAGCAGCACATGGTTCCATTTATGACAGTGCACAGGCCCAGTGCACAGTTCCCTTGCACCTGCCCATTCCCATGTGTAGAGGCATTTGTTTCCAATGAGTAAGATAGGATTACAGCGCAAGTCTTATGGAACTCAATGGGCTTACTTCTGAGTAAAATATGTAACACTCTTTTCAAACACCTCTACTTATGTAGGATTGGGCTGTAAAACTGAACGAGTTTTCTCCCAAGTAACACTATCGATGCTGCATCCTTAGTCATATTTGTTAATGCATATTATAACAAAAAATCTCATAATACAACTAGTACCTGCCTGCCTTTCTGTTGTTTTGCTGTGTGCTGGCCTCTCACATCTTTTAGGGGCTACACAGAAGTGGCAATCTTGGCAGGTGCATAAGAACACAAGAAGAGCCCTGCTGGATCAGGCCAAAGGCCCATCTAGTCCAGCTTCCTGTATCTCACAGAGGCTCACCAGGTGCCTTAGGGAGTTCAATAGACAACAAGATGCTTGCATCCTGTTGCCACTCCCTTGCACCTGGCATTCTGAAGTAGCCTACTATTAATGTAAGGAGGTTGCCCAACCCATCATGGCCTATAGCCTAGGGTGCATCTTTAAGCACTCCTGCATAAAAGGCCTCTGCCCAAATATCCCTTCATGCACAACTTTTAAGGGTAACTGGTCACCCTAGATGTATCCCTTTGGCCCAACGAATTCTCTGTAAGGCAAAAACAGGAAACCAACAGAAACCAGTCTTGTAAAACTGCATAACTGTTTTCCACACTCTAACATGCTTTGCTGTTGCATAGCAGAGGGCAACAGAGTGGCAGAATACCTCCTTCTTCCATGTCCAGGGTCTGGGTCTTTTGAAGACAAAAATAAGAACCTTTTGTGTAGAGGCAAGGAGGGTACTAGAGCTTAATCTGGTTTTATTACAGATTATCTGTGGTAGTTTCTTCCAGAGAAACCTGGAGCCTGTGAGGATGTTGGAAATTCCCTATTGTAAAGTAATCCCCAAAGTTTTGTGGAAGAGGATGGGGAACATGACTGATAAACTGGGTGATTTGTTGTTGTTGTTGCAGCTGTGCTTGGATTTCAGGGCCTAGGTTGCTTCCACCTGGACCTTGGTGCTGGGAGGTTGCTCTGGCAACCACTACATTCCAAGTACTGTGTACGTCTATGCACTGAGGTCATAGCCCTGGATGTGCCTTTTCAGAAGTAAGTTCCATCATGTTCAATGGGGCTTACTTCCAAGAAAGTGTGTGTAGGATCGTAGCCTCCATATCAAAGTGTAACCCTGGCTGTCAGGAAGACCAGCTTCAAAGCACAGTATAATGGAAATGCAGTTCATTATATCTAAAAGTCTATGGTAAATCACCTAGTAATTAAAAGAGAACATCAAATTCCTGCACTGTTTGTCGAGTCAAATGCCATGACTTTGTTGCCAAAAAAGGGCACAAAATGGTTTTCATTGCGGGGAAAGCATTTAAAAAGGCAAACAACTGAACGAGAGAGTATGAGGATCATTTTTATTACACCTGTACAGGCGGGCCAATTTTCCTGCTTCACTTGGCAAGCAGAGAAGAAGAGCAAAGTTATACAATTTTAAATTATTTTTATATTTTTCTCCCCCCCCCCAAGCCACTGCTTGGTGGAAAATTATTACACAGGGGCTGGGATATGAGAAGCCCTGTGTTAATTGGGCCTTGAGAATATGCTGTGGCCATTCCAATAAGGGAGGAAGCTCTGCTGGCTTTAGCCAGTTCCCTATATCTATTGTACAGAGCTAGCTGTACTGGATGGAGAAGGTTGCAGGTGGGGGCAAGTGAGTGAAAACAATGAGAGCAAAGAGAGAGAAAGTTACATACTTCAGCGACTTTAGGCAAGAGACTTTAAACAAAAGACCCAAGATGGCTGCACTTTGGTTCGATGGCAACAACTTCAAAATCAGATTAATGGTTTGGAGGATATGACTCATTTGTATGAAGACATAGCAATAGCAGGGCATTGGAACACCTACTGCTGGACACTATTTTGGTATTTTTCCAGGTTTCTTCAGGCCTCGAAAGAGATGGAAAAACCCAAAGAAACAGGAAAAGGCTTTATGGAACTGTTACAGCAACAGTTGTACAGCCACAGGACTGGCCATTCCAGAGAGCTGGCTAGGCTTGATACAGTCAAAAAAATCAAATATCAATCAGGGCAGTTGTCCTTTCAGATTTCCTGCAGGTGTTATTTTCTCCTTTTCTGTCCATCTGTCTGTTTCTGGATATGTGTCAGACCTAGCAGAGGAACATTTGAGGCTGTCTAATTCTGAGTTAAGCATTTGCTTCTTCCAGCCCAGGTCTATCTACTTTGAGGGCCAAACTACATGTGAGGTCAGCTATTGTCAACTGGTGTGCCATAGTACATTGGTGTGCTTTGAAAGGCTCACAGATGTGCTGCAGCAGCATAACGGTTGAAAATAGCTGAAAATCCCGTCCAGGTTCCCATCCGTAGCAGTCAGTGTGCTGTGAGAAGAAAAACATTGAAAATTGCTGTTATGGGCAAGTTTGATCTTGCATGTTTGTTTGTTTGCTTGCTGGTTTTACTTTAAGTGGCAGCCTAGGGCAGTGGGATCAGGATTGGGGCTGCATTTAACCCTTTCCTGCTGTGCCACAACACTTGTGATAAAAAATTGCACATCTGAGGCTGCTGTTACCCTAAAAGGGCTGCTGCTGGGATTAGCAGCTGCTGTGGTGGTGTGATTTTCATTAGGACTGTTGTGGCATGGTAGGAAAGGATTAAATATCCACTCTGCATGCCATGATCCCATGCCAGCATCTGCTATTTAAGTTCAAAACAAAACAAAACAAAAAGGCCACACAGCGCCTAACTGTGCTTTTAATGTATAGCTTGGCTGCAAGTGATGGTGACTTGCCAGGATCTCAAGAGCTCTTCCCCAGCTTTGCTGCTTGAGATTCCCTTTTAACTGAAGATGGAGCCTTGGAAGGAGATGGATACAAGAGACTGGGCCTTTTTGGTGGGGGCACCTCAGTTGTGGAATGACCTCCCAGAGAATTGGGCCTTGCCCAGTGATGTCATCTAACGGGCGAACAACCGTAACGCTCCGTGGGCAGCCCTGCCCACCCGTCGCCATTCGCCGCCGCTCCGTGATGGACGCGGCGCTGCGAGGCGCTCCCGGCCTCAGAGGGGGTGCCTGCTCGCCGGCGGGAACGGGTGGGGGGCGATCCGTCCCCACCGGCGAGCAGGTGCCCCCTCCAAGGCCAGGAGTGCCTCGCAGCACCGCGTCCATCACGGAGCGGCGGCGAATGGCGACAGGTGGGCGCGGCTGCCCACGGAGCGTTACGGTTGTTCGCCTGTTAGATGACATCACTGGCCTTGCCCTTTCATTGTTCACTTTTAGAAGCATGCCAGGAACAATGCTGTCCCAGTGGACATTCATAAGGTAAGGTCTTTAATGGTGTTAGAGCCTTAGAGCATACCTAGAGGTACCGCTTTAAATTGTTGTTTCTGATGCTTTGTTTTTCTTGTGCTACGTTTTTGTTGTACAGTTTCTGAAACCAGCATTTGTTCAAAGCAGTTCACAGGTTTAATGTAGAAAAGCAAGACTGAAGTTATATAAAGGAATAAATGAATGGAGGCAGGAGATAAACATAAATGGGCTGCCTTGAGAGAAGCATCAGTCGCACAAGCACTTACTTGTGATGCTGAAACCAACCATAATCCTGAAATTCCCATTTACTATTAGGAATTGAAAGCAGAATTTTATGGTTTCTGTAGTCCCCAAAGACCCTTTGGATATTGAAGGAGAGAACCTTGTTCCAATCCTGCAGAAGACAGCAGAACTGTGCCCCCCCCCAACTGGGGCAGCTGCTGTGCTGTCTGGGTTTGTGCCCTTAGGCCAGATGTGGGTCTGGAACTCTCATGTCTCAGCCTGAGGAAGTGCAGCCAGAGTGCAGCAGCTCCCTAGTCTGTTAAACACAGAAACTTAAGTCAACACTCATATAAATTAACTTCTCTCTGCAGTAATATTTACATTTGCCAGCGAACATTTTCATCACTGAAATTTATTAAGTGTAGACTAAACATCTAGTTAACTGGGCATTCTCTACAACACATTTTAAGGACTCGTCTCACATGAGGAGCTGCAGAAATAGCATTGCCGACGACAGGCAGTATTTATGCCGTCTTCTTTCTCCCTCTCTTACACTACACTATTCCTCCTGCTCTTATGGGTCTTCCCAGGCAATCCCTTTATAGTGCAACAAATGCACAGTTACGGCTTATGATGGCTTTGCCCAAAGAAGTACATTTGTTTTGATGGTCTCACATTTTTGCAGCACTCATTCTGAAGAAGCACTATATAAATCTCAGTGCTGGATCCCCTAAGGAGGACCCACTGGAGGACTGCTTACTGCCCTTCTAATTTGAAACTGGCCCTTGGACAGCCTCATTTTCATTCTAAAATGTATAGGGACAGAGATGTAACAAGGGTGGAATTTGAGGGGCACCTGCCCCAGGGCGCTACACCAAGGGGGGGGCGCAATTTTCCTGCAGACCCTCTTTAAAATTTTTAAAAAGTAAAGGAAAAAAGCCCCAGATAGCTTCCCCTACTGTTGTGCAGCAAAACCGCTGAATGTGGAGTGCTCTCCAGGCAGTGTTCTGAGGTCTCTGCTGCCTCTTCCAGGTTGCATGGCGGCCCCTCCCATTGCCCAGGAGCGCCACAGACACTCCCTTGTCTTTTGTCTAGCTACACTTCTAGTCAGCGATGTACAGTTTTATTCCACATTTCTTTGAGCAATGAAAAGTTCCAGGAGGGCAGTGCTGTCAGTGCTCCAGCTTCTTTTGGCTGGGGTGGGGGTGGAGATAGCTGTAGGTTTATGGGGTCTTTAAAATATTTACAGGCCCATCCTATTCACTGGTGGCACAGCAGGGCTGCTGGGCCCACGCTGTATCCTGCGCTGAAATTGAACAGGCTGGAGGTCTTCTCAGGGTAAGAAAGCATTTGTTCCTTTACCCCATGTAGAGGCCCAGGTTGCTTAATGGGACTACTTGGATCTGCACCAGCTAAATTGCTCAGATTGGGGGTTAGGATATGGCGGAGGCCTCCTCCACTAGCCCCACCCCTTCTTGGGCCTTAACCACCCCCTCTCCACCCTTCTCCCACTCTGAACCACCCCCTGCCTCCATTCCATCACCCACCCCTCTGCTGTCCAGTGCAGCACATACCGTCCCCCACGGCCTTTGGGCTGGATACAGCAATTGTGGGATGGTCCAAGCCTTCTCACCAGCACCACCTACTGTCAGTGTGCGAAAAGTGCTTTGCAGTACTTTCACGACACCCACCACTGGCATTGCGGCCACCGCTCTGGTTGCTACTCATCAATAGGGTTTGGCTGTCAGACTGATATATTTACAGATACAGAAAGTGAACAATATTCTATATCTGTACATAGCCTATTTTCTATGAGTAAATAGACTATATTCTACGAGTTGGTGTAGATAACACTTACACATTCTTATGCTATGTTCTTAAAACAACACTGTGTGGTTCGTAAGCACTGCAATTCCCATTTTGCATTTAGGGTACTACGAGGCATGTTTTGCACATGCGTGCACACCACTTGTTTCTTCTTTGCTTGGCACCCCCCACCCATGCCCTTTACATTGCATTTGGGGATGGGCCTTTGCCTCCCATAAAGGGCTGCAAACTCAAATGTATAGATTCTTTTAGTTTCATGTATTTTCAAATGTTTGAACTGCTCCCTCTAACTATCCCAGAGCCAGGCCATCTTTTTCCTCTGGGGCCTCCACCAATTTGTGCACATTTTAGTTCTTTTTGCAGATTTAAACCCATGCTACATGTCTCCTAACCGTGCTGACCCGCTCCCTAATCCAAACCATTCTGGCCCTAGAAACCTATTTAACTTCCCTGTCTTCTGGAACGTGTGCCTGTTAAATCACTTTGCCTTCGAGGTCTCCCTTTTACAGTTTTACTGCTGGTTGCTAAACTTCCCATCGTTTACAATTATGCTCCTGTCTCAGGAAAGTTTCATTTTTTTGAATGGGGAATGGAATGCATCTTGCCTCCAGCGCACATCCATGTCAACACAGGCACACAAGCACGAAAGCACTACGCAGTACACAGCCTGCCACTTCACATGCTTTCGCGACAGCAGTACCTTTAGAATTGTCTGCTAACCTACTGTAGACATTTGTGTTTTTCAAGTACTGTCTATCTTCGGCTGAAATGACAAACACCCACCCAGCTTGCAGATAAGTGAAAGACAGGCTGTTGCAGAATAAATCAATATAGGCGGCAGAACAGCAATATATAATTGGGGGACAGCAGAGTGGTATGTGAAGTGAAGGGGCACAAATGCAGTCCTATTTCTGCCTGCAAAATAAGCAAGGGGAGGAAGACCTGACTCTAGCTGCGGTCCTGCCCCCCCCCCTCTCCACCACCCCTTGCCCGGCACAGTCAGGGCTTTACACTGAAGCAGGACCAGTCCTTGCAAAATCTGTGTGCCGCTGCTGCCGTGGGCTCTTTTCCAGAGGACAGGGCAAGGATCAGCCTGCGTACAGAAGTCAGCTGGCAGGGAAAAGGATTTATGGAGTGCGCTCCCCCTTGCATGGCCAGGGTTAATGCATGGTGCTAAATTACTGCAGCCGCTCGGTGCTCCCAGTTCCCTTTAATAACTGGCTCTGCACAGACGCAGCAGCGATTACGCGGGGTGGCAGCGGCCTCTCCATCACAGGACAAGCAGCTGGCTCCCGTGTGGGGTCTGCAGAGGCCAGGCCTGGCGTACAAGCCTTTGAGCGCCCAGGGTCCTTTTCCTGGGGAAAGATCAGCAGCGGTCAGGCGCTTCATGCAGAGCCGAAGGGAGATGCAGGGCAGTGCACACTCTGCCAATAGCTGTGCTATTTCAGAAGCTGTGGAAGTGGGGGCTGGGCAGTATTTTAGATGGGAAACCCAAATGCATCCCGCCGGGCTCCTTGGAGGAAGGGTGGGCTACAAAACGTACTGGAGGCCTAGTTATGTAGCTGTTGAGACCAGACTTCCCTTTCTCACCGTCTGAAATTGGAGATAGGCTCGCAGCTGCGAGGGAGGGACATCATAGCACAGGGCCAAAGCTGCTTGCTGCTGCAGTCAGATTCTGAATGAGCAGGATGGTGCATCTTCCTCAAGGATGGGGTGGTGGTGCAGCCAAGCCCAATCCATGGGAGAAGGCGTAATTTTAAAACATGAAAGCCTTGCTGGATTTGCTGCCACCACGAAGGATGGCAGCCTCAAATCTGGCGTAAAGGTGGGGTGTGCCCTCACCTCCCATCACGGTAAACTGAGAAGACCAGTGTGTGTGCGGAGCAAATTTTGCTGGCCTCACTCACTGTGCCGGCCTCACTCCAGGTTAGGATTGCACTCGCAGAGTCTCAGTTCCCGCCCTAGCCCACGTTTGTGCAGCTGAAGGGTCCGAATGGTTGGACTGAATTCTGTGGACTCGCTCAAGCCAGTACTTTCCTCCCAAACTCAGAGGTTTCCTGCGGAACAGAAGGATCCCCGTTTGTTCAGCACAGATGTCATCTCAGTGGGTCTTCTTCATACTGCCTGGATTGTGTGCCATATCTGGTTCATCATAAAAGACAATCTTAAAAGGCATTTGTGTTAACTCTTGTGATCAGAAAGCAATCTTGAGAACTAAACCCCCATCTGTTTTGGCCAAGCTGCCAAAGGCATTCCTGCCCAACCGTGCCTTTTGCAGCCCCGGAGGGGAGCCGAATGCTCAAAAGCAGCTGCTCACAGAGAGAAGCAGAAGCAGAAGGTGGGGTTGCTGGTGAGACGGAGACCAAACTGTTAAGAGACCGGAACGTGGACGACTGGAGAGGTTTCCAACTGCCTCTTTAACAAAACTTCACTGAGGCTGCAATCCTAATCTGACGTTAAGCCAGCAAAGTTTGGCCAGCACAAGGGACGCTGTAAAGTATGTTTGGACCACTCTTGGAGTCAGAGAGGCCAATACACAGACATGTGCCATCCTCCCTGACTCCGAGAGCAGTCCAAACATACTTTACGCTTTACGCCCTTGTGCCAGACAAACCTTTCTGGCCTGACTGTGCCGTCCTAACTCCAGTTTCAATACAAGGCCATTGAGCCAAGACAAAACACCCCTCCAGTGAACTGGTTCGCACCAGCAAGGTCGGGGGGGGGAGGGGAGAGGCGGCTGGGACTGCACAGGCAAACCCCATCCATGGAGACAGGCCCAGGCCTACCCGGCCTTGCTCACAACAGCTACCTCAGAATGCCCAACACAAGGGAGTGACAACAAGATACAGACATCTTCTTGTCTTCTGTGCTCTCTGGGATATCTGGTGGACCATTGTGAGATACAGGAAGCTGGACTAGATGGGCCTTTGGCCTGATCCAGCTCTTCTTATGTTAGCTAGCTAGGCTCACCCCCAGCCCTGGAATCCTTGATCAGAAGATCCTTTTGTTTTAACTCTGTCTGAATTCCTCTTCAGATGTTCCAAGAGAAGCACAAAAAGCAGAAGTACAGGTCAGGCTCAAAGTAGATAATCAATCAATCAATCAATCAATCAATCAATCACTAGTATTTATATACCGCTTTTCAACACAAAGTTCACAAAGCAGTTTACAGGCAAATAATAACATTATTAAAGATAATGGTTATCCCAGAACAGTAGAGATGATCTGATTAAAGAAGAGGCATTTCTGTGATCATCCCAGTTCTCATGGTGATCCCATCCCCAACGTCCTGTTCAGGGAATACTGCCAGGGCAGGAGCTGGAAGAGCAAGCCGCTGCCTATTAGACAATTTCCAATGGGAGTCTTGCCACTGGGCAACAAGGATACCCAATCCAGGTCCTTTCCAGGGGTGGGGGGAGCGATAGGTTATGGGTGGCATTTCAGAGGTAGTTTCAAGGCCCAAAGTTACACTGATAACGATGTAAGTGTAGGCAGGCGGAAGGCAGAAGGCTCCATGGACTGACAGATGCCCTGAGAAGCTATTGTAAAGGCAAGGAAGAGATGAGCCCCCTTTAACCCCTTCCCTGCGTAACAAGTGACCTGAGGCAAGTGAGGTAAACAGACACAAGTCCTTAAATGGAGATGCTCTTCCCAGCCCAGACACTAGGGTTGCTCCCCTTTCTGCCCCACAATTGTCCCTTCCCCCAGGCAGGGCTACACCATGGTGCAGTACAGACACTCCCACTGCTGTCTCCAGCAAGCAGGTCTTGCAGGGTTTTGGAGAGCTTCAAAAGCCCATGAAACCCATTTTGACCAGAGGCACCTACGTAGGTCAAAGAAATGAGTGCTTCCATCACTGGCATTGAAAGCTGTATCATAACATTTCCCCTGCTCTTAAAATACCGTCTTAGCTCCAGCCTCAATGCATACAGCTTGCTTGGGTGTTCAGATGCCACTCTGAGAAGAATATCAACCAGGTGTCTCCTTCAGCTTTTCCTAACTCTGCAATCACACTGTGTGTGAGCAGAATTGGTACTGGCCACAGGCTGCAGCAGAACCTCAGCTGTCTTCAGTCCTGACACCTGCTTTGCATGCAGGAGCTCCCAAGCATCTCCAGGGAAGCCTTGGAAAAAGACTCCTGGCTGAAACCCTGAAACATGCAGGTCAGTGCAGGCAATTCTGAACTAGAGAGACCAGGGTCTGGCTCCAATGGCAGGCTCAGGTGTCCAATCAAGGATATTCTTTCGGGTGGGTGGCATTATCACTTCTCCAAAACAGAGACCCTGAAACAGCAGGAGTCATGTGTTCAGCTGAAAACCCTGCAGAGCCTTCTTCCTGCAGGCAAGAACCAGTGGCTCACCGCCTGAGTGACACATCCGGGCCTTCCTGGTTTGAATTGGACATCTACCGCTAATTCACTAGGTGTCCTTTAGGCAAGAGGCTCTGCTGCAATGGGGACGATGATAATGCTTACCCTAGGGTGCCTCTTGTAAGAGTTACAAGAAGATAATTTGTGTGAAGTGCTTTGAGCACTGGAGAGTGTTACACAAATGCTAATTATTATTATTAGCTAGGTGTTATCTCAGGCTCAGAAGGCTGGGATAACAACTCTTAAGGCACCAGCCCCTGAACAAAAAAAGACTGTCGTCTTCATTGGCAAGAAGACCCACAAAAAGTGCTGAGATCTTTAAACCAGATAACTGGTTTATTGCGGCAAGAGTACCCAGCATCAAGCACACGGCATCCTGTGTGTCTGATTGTGTCCAGGCAGATAAATCCAAGGTACAAATTTGCCTTGTAGCCAACACAAAGCTCTGGGCTCATGCATGAAAACACATTTCGGAGCCGCATCGGCTGCCACAGATGTTCCACCCTCCAGCAGTGTCTTAGCCACTTGTACTTAAACCATCAGACACAATTTCCCCTGAGTGGGGTTGACTGCAGTCTCGTGAACTCGGCTTTCCCTTTGGTATACTGACCTGCCTTGATGGAGGATGATCCTGTGGGCTTTGCAGCTGCGCTTGAGAAGCTCCAGTAACAATCGCAACAGTTGCTTCAAAGAGTCTTCTCTTTTTATCAGACGGGGGGGGGGGGGGGGAAAGCCCACACAATCCATGCTTTGCAAAGGCATCGCCTGCTGTAGGTCTGCCGTCTCAATGCTTTGAAAGTGCTTCAGCCCACTGGTCTCTCTTCCTCCCCCCCCCCCCCCGTTGCTGCCACTCCCCCAAATGGCTAATCAACACAACTCATAGAATATGCATCTCTCTCTCTCTGCGCCTAAGAAAGCAAATTAAGCCTGCTAAATTAGTGCTGCTAATTTGCATGATTTCCGGCAGGCACTTCATCTAAGTATCAGAGGCTATAAGGGAAGGGTCAAGAGCAGCCAAGGGAAAGGATTACATGTTTTATCAGAACAGCCACAAAAATCATGTCATTGATGCTGCGGGGTCGGCTCACATAAATGCAAATCCAGGAACGGTGTACACGAGGTGGGGCAGCAGGGCTGTGCACTCACCGCACTGAGCATACAATGTGCTGTGTCCCTGAGGAACTGAGGCTCAAGGCCAAACTAGACATGAAGTGGGGTCTTAATTGGAGACCTCAATGTCTTTTCAAGTATTGGAGGGGGGGGGGCTCATTTGCATTGGGTCCATGTTGCATGGGAAGAGGTTTTTAACCAATCGCCCCAGTGCCAATTCCCCAACTTCTGCTGCTCCCAAAGCTGCTGTTCACTATAGAGAGGAAACCCTATGAGCGCAATTTTGTGAGCAATGATTCAGGAAGTCCCCAGTTCAAATCACGCCACTAGCATGATGTCAGCTGGTAGCCTCAGGCAGCAGAAGCCACTCTTGCTTAGAGTACCTTATTAGGAATACAGAGATGATGACAAGAATACAGGTCTTCTTTTCAGGGTTGTGATATAGATTACTGAGATCACATATATGAACTTCCTGAATGCTCCGGAGTGCTAGTAAATACTCAGTATTATTGTGCTTTTATCTCTACAGATGCACATCCAATTTCAGCAATCCATCCTTTTTTTCTCTCAACTGGGACAAATTTGGGAAGTGCGCGTATGCGCAATACACCAAAGGCACGCATACATGCAGTGTTGCCAATCATGTCAACTTCTTGTAAGTTGACAGCCCAATCCTAGGCATATTCTTAATGCCTTGATAAGATACACCATTCTGCAATGTTAAAGAGTAATCCTCTCTGAGCAGTGCCTAGCAATCTGCTCAGCTTCTGAGCAATACTTAGAAATATATTCCATTGTGTCCACTGAAGATTATTCTCAGGCCCCCGCATTCTCTGGACCAATCTGAAGGCGGAATGCGAGTTCCACCAATGTGTGCTGTTGCAAAAGTGCCATAAAGTGCTTTGAAACAAGGCCCAGGCATGCTGGTGGGAAAGCTGGACCCTTCCCACTGGCACCAACGGTACTTGGGTGGCCCAATTGGGTAAATAGGGAGGAAAAGCCTATTTACAACCTTGACACAAGCAAAATAATCATGCAGCCCTCCCCCTTTCCCCACCTTTCCATATTTTCAATAATGGCTGCCCTATGTGCTACATGATCCACCTAGCGGGTCCTGACCCACAGTTTGAGAAACACTGTGCTAGTCAATTCTGGCCTTGTTCAGCCTCCCATCCTTTACCACTAGAGACCGGTGCAGTAACTATTGGATAGAGCCTCACACGAGAGAGCAGTTTGTAGCTCACACTTCACTGCTGCCAACTGGGTAAAGAGGCACCTTTCAAGTGCTGCTGTTCCATAGTGATTCTGTGTCCTGGGGCAGCGAACTCTCCCTATTCATCCCAGCATGTCTCCTGTCCCAGTGACTGTTTGCTGACATGTCTTTGATGAGCCCCTTTGTGCCCTGTAACAATTTTTCTTCATTTCTTCTGATGTGCAAAGCGATTTGTGACCCTTTTTGTTGAATATTCTGAACGTACCAATAACGGGAGCTGGCCTGAGGTTCTGTGCTTTCACAAGAGATCAGCCCAAGCCATCCCCTCGCTACAACACTGGGGCTCAACTGCATCTCTTGCACCAGCACACCACAGCCGCTGTGGGGGTGCCACTTCTGAGCCTTGGTTCAGCGCACAAGCAAGCAGGTGAGAGCCACCGTGGCGGAGTGGTTAGAGTGCTAGGCTTGGATCTGCAAGACCTGGTTCCAAATTCTTGCTCAGCCATCATGCTTGCCAGCTCACTTGGAACAAGTCACCATTTATCAGCCTGATCTCCCTTACAGGACTGTTGTAGGGATCAGAAGACGAGGAAGAGCCTTGTGTGCCACCTGGAGGTCCTTGGAGGAAGCACAGAACATATATGTGAAAAATAAATGATACTTAATTGCGTGAGCTGGAGCAACCGTTGATGGAGGCCCGGTGGGTGAGCAATTGATGTCACAAAGGAGCGGAGCCTGCCAAATGCTTGGCTTCTTAATCCCAGCTGTGCAGGGTTCGGCTCTGGCTAGTGAGCGGTGCCTGAAAAAGCACTCTGCACGAGCTCATAATAAACTCTTTTTTATTATGTCAAAACTCTGAGCTCCTGACCCCTGAGCTAGCAGGCCAAATGCTGTCCCTCCTTTCCCGATGATGTGCCTGCCTGCTGCTCCCACTCTCCGGTGTTCTATCCCTGCACTTGCCTCCCCTCCACATTTCCTCTCCATCCTCCCTCCATTCTCAATCCAGGGAGTGAAAGGAGATGGACGGGCAGTGGAGGCCAATAGGCAGACAGGGCTGGGCATTCCCCGCTAACCTGCTGCCTGAGGCTTCAGTTGATGGGTTATGGATGGTCCAGCCCTGGCGTCAGCAGCTTTGGCACCAGGTTGCTACAGGGTTTGGGGCAAAGGCATACACGGAATTCCCCATGCATCTGTTGATGGCACATAGGGCACTGGTACTGAGGGTCCAGGGGTTGACTCCGTATGGTGGGCTTTCTGATGGGTGTGAGCACTTGGCCATTGCCACTGGCCCTCTGATTGGGTTATTACAGCACCAACCTTTGTCTGAGGGCACCGTAGTAGCTCTAAATCGGCATTTCTCAATGTTTCTTCACCATACCACTTCACATGGTCCACCTACTGGAGCTGCCAGGGAATGATGTCATCACCAGTTACTTCTGCATTGGGAGGCCAGAAGTGACAAACACTGGAAAGAGGCTCAAGGCTTTTTCAAGTGCGCAGGAAGCGTGCACTGGAGTTCTGCCCATTGAGCCACCTACAGCTGTTGCATTGCATTGCTAGTTTTGCTGCTGTGTGGCAAGGATGCAGGGCTCCTAAGTGTACCCCCAGACACCACCTCAAGTACCACTGATGATATGCGAATCACTGGTTGAGAAGCACAGCTCTGGATGGCCTTTACAGCATCATGCTAAAAGCCTGTGGTCTGATTGTGCCAGTGGATTGGCTTGTTGAAGATGAGAAAGTGGCAGCCCAGCCTTGACTAGAACCTTCGTTAAGCCACAGGAATGAAGGTGCAACTACAGTCTAACCTCTTCTACTGTAACGTAGGCAGGAAATGTTCAAGGACAACGTCTAGCTCTTGGGGATAAAATCTGTTTGCTTACATTTGTGCAGCTATTTGTCTCTCAGTTCATGTAGGTTTGTGGCTATAATTTGCCTTGCAGAAAATCCAGGCTCATAGTTGTCCCCCTGGGCAGGGAACAGTTTGCCTGGTACCTGGCTATAGCTGGGCTTCTACAGTATGATGGCAGCCTGAGCTGAAATATGTCTGAAAAAGATGCTACCGTAAGCCTGACAGCTGTTCAAAGATGCTTTACGTAGCCTGAGGGTTTCTTCACATCACCCCACATTTGCCTTGTCTGTGCAGCCAGCTCCTGCCATGCTGCAGCTGGCCCTGCAATGACGTGGTCCTGGGACTGCTCCATTGCACAGCCAAACTGAGCTCCAGCCAACGCCACGTGCAGCGGTCCTCCTGGGCAGTCACACCGGAGCTTTGCCACGCGGCAGACCAGCTTTCCAGCCTGTGACTCGGCCCTAACATTTAATCAAAGCAAAAGTGATCCTGGTGTGTAAACTGCGGGTCTGCTCCTAACCGTGGTGGGGATTTCCTCTACACAGCACGCTGGGTGTTGACTTCATTGCTGCTGATGGATTTTCAGGAACCATTTTATCAGACTGTGTGAATAAGCACCTGTGCCCACTCGGCAGGCTACAGGTGGAGGCTGCCTAGATTCCTGAACAGTTTCAGTTCCCAAGTGCATCCATGAATAGGTGGGATGAATGAAAAGACCTTAAAGGTGCATTAAAGACCAGGTTTCAAGTCTCCAGTCTGCAACCCTGTGGCAACAGAATAAATAAATGGGGGAAATTAACATATATAAATGGTTGTGTAGAAAGACAAGGAATGTTTTTTTTTTTACAATTTCAGCCAAACATTTTTATTAGAGACATTTTAACACTGCATGAGGCTTGATACAATCAAATCTCTACCTCCTAGGAGCTCAAATCAAAGACAGGATTTCCTAAAATGTTCTTTCAACATCATCTGATTCCAATACTGAAGAAAAGGCATCCAATCGTGAACAAATTTCTCAAAAGACTGGATGCTCCCTTTCCGGAGGTATTTATCACAAGTCAATTTATGCATTAACATTATATTCTAGCCTATATTTCATCTTTCCGTAAATCCATTGCCAGCAATGGAACTGATGCCAAGTCTTGCATGTTCGGGCCAGAAACATCCGGCCTGTAAGCAACCTATTAGAAAGTCATACTTTTAAACCTTTTCCTGGGCTTTGCAAATGTCCCAACAGAAATAGGGCCAATAACGTTTTGGTTATATTTTTGGCTGCCAGAGGTCTCCTTTCCCTGGGGTAAGCCCCAGCAGCCACAATGGGTCAACTTGGACCTGTGGCAGCTTCACCTCTGGGGCTGGCTTAGGCCTGCATGGACCCTTGAGGTGGCTCAGGCCTGGGAAAGCCATCTAATCAGGACTGGAGATGTGCCACCACCACCACCACCACCACCCCCCCCTCAGGACCTGATCTGCCCTCCTCCCTGCCCTGTCACTGCCCTGGTCCACACACCCTCCACCCCATCCACCCCCCTTCCCGCCTCCTTCCAGCCCCTGCACACCTGTTCTGGTGGGTCTTTGTGGGCCTGCCAGCATGTGGGAGGCCTCTCCCGCCTTGCTTGCAGTGGATGCCAGCGGCAGCTGCTTTTTGACCACTGTAAAGCAGTCGCTGCGAGTGTAATGCTAATTACACTGATGGCAGAGGGTACTATTTGGCTGTGAAATTGGGCCATGAGATTCAAACCTCCTGTCCTGCCCCCCTCACCCCTTCGCCTGGGTTGGGGCCAAAAAGAAAATTCACCTCTGGCTTGTCAGGTGGGATCTAGGAAACCAGACCGTGCTGGATAAAATAAGCACACTCGAGATCTGTTGAGAGGAGGGTGACTTGCTATGTGGCCATAGAAGTTAAGACGTCCCTCAAGCGCTTCTTGCTCAGTGCAGTTCGTTTACTTTGGTGCGGTTGTCAATGTGAAATCCTTTTTGTTGGTTCAGAGGATGTCAGGCAAATGCCATCCCGCCTTCTCTAATCTCCTTATATTATAGATTCAGTCATCTGCTGTCTGAGGCTGATGTCTTCTCCCTGCAATCACCGACGGATTTCTATGCTGGAATTTCTTGCGGCCTCCTCAAAACCTTTGCTAGCAGCCACAGCAACTCATTTTTGAAATTCATACCATCCTCTCAGTAAGGCAAGTGGATAGGACAAGTCTTTGCCTCTAGTTCGCCTCAGTCCCAATAAAGGAGGTTTACTCCTCTCCTAGACCTTCGTGTTTTCGCTTCTGGTTTCTCCTGGTCCAAAGAGAACCAGGGAGCTGCTTCCTCCTTGGGTGGTTTTTTTTTGTACTTGGACATGGAAAAATCAATCTTCTATCATCGACCATTGAAGAAAGCATCAGGTTTGTAGCTCTAAAGAAGGTGCTAAAAGATGTGACCACAGTACAGCACTTCAAAGGGCAGCATGTCTGAGAACGACATTATTTTGTTAGAGCTTGCCAGGTCAGCTCCAATTTGGAGGATAATTGTTGCAGCCCTCCTCACCCCTTATAAGAATTTATTGCTCTTATGATAATAATTAATTGTACTTTTACATTAAAATGTTCCAAGCCATGCACAAATAAAACAATGAAAGATAACAAGTACACAGGCCTGCAAAACCGAAGGAAAGAACATTTTTTTTCTCCCAAATTTATGATGGTTTTATATGAATTGGGGGGGGGGGAGATTCCAAAACTGGCATCAATTTTGCCCTATCATGTCTCTTTTCAGATATTCAGCATAGCCTCATCTGTGAATGGTTCAAGCCGTTTCCTCACGAGGAAGCCATGGGGCAGGCTTGCTCCATAACTGACACCGCTTTGGAATCAGCACCCCAAATAAACCCAGGAATAGGTCTAACTTTTAAGCCAGCAAAATATGTGTTGGTCTGTTCTACTAAATAGATTTGCTGAAGTTAAATCCATAGCTACATTTTGGACATAACCCTGCTTGGCATGGCTGGGCGCTGTTGATGCTAAAGCCCCGCAGTGACTTGCACACTGTCGCCTCTCTTGTTTTTCAAGGGAAGCAAAAGGCCTCTCAAGCACTTCTTGTGTCTTTTGAGTTGTGCCTGAATGTTGTTAATGGGGCCTAAAGAGAATGTCCCAATTCATAGCTGAAGCGGCTCCTTCCGCCTGCCCACTATGCTTTTTTGTTAAAAGGTGGAGGGGCAGAAGTAATTGTGGTGAGATAATGATATCACTGCGGTTATCTCTGGGGTAGGGGGCGGCCAATTGGGGGCTTGCCCCTGAGTGGGCGAGCCCCCAGAACCACCCCTGATGTGGGATGCTTCAGCCCATGCTGGTTCACATGCCTAAGAGACCAGCACACTCTCTACTGCACACACTGCTGAATTTCCCATGCTCATGTCTGGCCATCTAATCAGAGTGAAAATGGTCCTCTCTGGCACAGGGTGAGGCTGTTCTTGAGCTCAGCCCCATTGGCCTATAATGGGTGGGTTTAAAAGTTTCATCCAACTGCTTTTGCCATCCAGATGGCAAATTCAGGAAAATCCCTCTCCTGATCAAAAGAGATTGGGAGTCAATCAACGTAAGCAGGAAGGAAAATAGTAGCTGGGCACCCTGCATACTTGCCGTACTGCAACCAGCTCCTCTGAAAAGAATGTGCCATCTCGCTTAAGTCACTGTTCCTGGATCTCGGGCCTTAAGCCAGGCCGCCTGGATTTAGCCTTTTACACAGAGGGTAGAATTTATGTTCTGCCACTAAACACATCCTTAATTCAGTGCACTGCCCACCTTTGCTATCACAGCTGTCAGCTCCTATCTCCAGCAAGATCTCCATTTTTTTTAAACAAATCCTTAAGGAAAACAGGGCTATGCTGAACAAAAAGGCACTCCCACTACTCCTGTGTCTTCTGCATGTTGCTGGCAGTTCTTTCCAGGTGAGAATCGGAAGCATCCTCAGACACAGGAAAGAGCGTGTGTGTGCTCATTTGCATATTAATTCACTGAAATATAGACCATTTTCAGTGTGTTGATTGGCCAGAATTTGAAGCCGAGTGAAGGAGAAATGTGTGTTAGGCAGTTAAATTTGACTCTGTTGAAGTCAATAAATTTAACTGCCTGTCGTTTAGCATTCAAGGCTGAAGACTTGCCCTCCATCCCCCAAATCAGGCTGGCTGAATACCAAGCAAATGTCTCCTGGGCTCCTGGCTGAAGACCAAGTTCAAAGAAAAATCTAACTAATTTCTCTAGCCCAGATCTAATCTTGGCCCAGTGATAGATAGTCATTCTGTAAAACTACTTGTCCTGGTTGCTTTTGCATGAGAAATTTTTGCAGCAGGGGAAGTGCAGTCCTGTGCTTCCTTACCCAATGTGCAATCTATCTTCCTGAAGCTGGTCCACACTGGGATGCTCTGCTTTGAGCATATGAATGTATAATGAAGCGGCTTTCTACTGAATCAGAGTACTGGTCAGTCTAGCTCAAACACTCTATGCCGCCTGGCAGGGGTGAACTGCAGGACTGGCCGGACTAACCGGGGATGTTTTGCATGCAAAGCTGCTGCTTTCTCACTGAGACCTCCACAATGAGCAGCAGGGACAAGGGACAAATGGTGGAGACACTGGAATCCATTCACATATAAGATGGCAGTGGGAGAAGGAACACCGAGGGAGCGCCTGTACTTTTAAGCATTGCTCTGAGCCTCATTTTGTAGACAGTGGAGTCCATCACCATCGCCTCCTGTTTCAGCAGCCCCTCCTGTCCAGCCAACGCCCTCATTCCCTCTCCTTTGTAGGCTCTCCTCAAGCCTGTAAAGGAGAAGGAACGGGGGCCACCAGATTATTAAGCTGCTGCCAGCGCCTCAGTGAAACCTAGAAGTGACAATGTCATGTGACGTCACAACATCACCGCCCCAGCTGCCAGGGCCTCTAGCAGCGACAGTGCCAATGACGAGCACCACAATTATTTTCGCATCTTCGTTCTGGTTTTCAGCATGATAAACTTATGCACAAAGCAACTTACCGAGTTAAAAAAATATGAGACACACACACACAATGCAACCTGAAATTAAAAATGCAATACATAAAAGTGATGGCAAATTCCATCAAGTACGAATTGTGTAAAGACGTACTGTTTTTGGTCTGTCCGGAAGCATTGACCAATTACATTCATGGATGTCACCAGGGGCCAAAAATATTCTCTCTTCACCATTCATAATTGTATGAATCTCTAGTTTGCCTCATTTGAGGTTTTTTTTTTTTCCAAAAGTCCCTTTTAGGAAAGGGGCTCCAATGCCTCCCTTGATGCCAGCCATTTTGGTTGCCCTCTTCTGCACATTTTTGGGGTCAAAAGACAAAAATCCTTTTCAAGACAAGGTGACCGGCATGGCACTGGTACACTATCCAAAATAAGACCATATGATGGGATTTGAATCGTGGCATTACGATACTGACAATTTTATTTTCAGTCCTTTAGTTGCATGACATACATGCATATTTACTGAGCCCATCTCGGCTTTTTAGGTAGTTTTCAGCCTTCTGATTTATTATGAATTTGCAGTTATATTTTAATGCTGCCCATGGGATGCTTTTGGGAAGAGGTGACTCATAAATACTATGAATAAATAACACTAAATTTGGGGAAACAGCCTTTAGCTTCCCGTGGCTGCTGGTATCCCAGGTCTTCCCAGCATCCCATAATTCCTGGACCATAGACTCCCTAGTTATTGGTTTCCATGGAGATGCAGGCAGGCTAGCAGGAAAGTAGGGTCTTTTATAGAGAGCCATCTGCTCGGAGGTGATGGAGATCTCTACCTTCTCCTAACTGGACCCGACTTGCAACAGAAGCAATGCTGTAGCTGCGGGAAGAGTGTATCGCAGGGCACTGGAATAATTCCCCTCCCTTTGCTGCCAGCGCAGGGAGGGGTGCTTCTCCTCCTGGAAAGACGGAGGAGGAGGCGCAACAGCAGGTGCAAGAGGGTCGAGCCACACGAGACTCATTCATCTTGCCAATTAGCAACCCCCCTGCCCGCCCGCCCACAACTGGCGGGTCCTGTGCAGAATGCAAAGCACAGAGCCCGCCTTCCCGGGACAGCTACTCATTAAACACTGACAAAGCAGCGAGGAAGCCGATTAGCTAATGAGGGATCCCATCCCTGCTAATCACGGCCCTGCCAGTCACAACTCTCAGGGACCGGCCCAGCTCGGCACTTGCAGGGCTGCCAAGACAGAAGGGGAGGGGGGCAGCAGCCTACAGGAGGGAAGGCCCCCCCTTCCTGCACAGTGTGTGTACACACAATGACTGTGTTTGGCTAATTAGCTAATGAAATTGCTCTTTATTAATCACCCCAGCTGGTGTAAGTAAGTGCAGCTGAGGGAGGACAAGCCTTTTGAAAAGGCACATTCCCGCAGGCAACGGCTGCCAGGATGGTGGAGCGCTTGGGGAGGGGGACTCAGACCTGCAAGACCCAGGTTCAAATCCCTGCTCAACCATGAAGCCTCCTGGGTAGGGTGACCAGATCCAAACTGGGACAGGGAGCGCCTTCCATGATGAGCTGCACCTGCCCAAATTCCGACTTCTATACAATGGGTAAAGGTACAGGGGCTCTGTCCCAGTTTGGATCTGGTCACCCAATTCCTGGGCGATCTTGGGCCAGTCACTATCAGCTACCTCACAGGGTTGTTGTGAGGACAAAAGGAAGGGAGCAACCATGTACTTCGCCCCAAGCGCTTAGGAAGAAGGCTGGGATCCAAATGTTAACACTGAAATCAAGGTTCTGGGGTGCAGAAGAGCCGATGGGCAAACTGGCATCTTATGAAGCTGCTTTACAGCAGGGGCTTTGCTACCCTGGGTTAGGTGCCAGCCGCCCTAATAGGCTTGCTCAGATCTGTGTCTGCTGTTTAGCAGGCCCAAGTCCGAGCAGGCTGCATGGTCCCAATCGGGGCCGCATGGCCTGGAAACGGGAATTTGGATGCAGCCTTTCGTTATGCTTGCAGGGCAAGATAAGAGCTGCTTCCCTTCAGTTCCTTCTCGTACTGCTAGAGCCATGCAAGAGGTCCCAGCCACGTAAGAGGAGCTCCGAGTGCCAGCTCCTGAAACCAAGAGCTCTCAGAGCAGTTTCTGCCTGGGCTTACCAGCCCCAGTCACCAAGCAATGGTCTCTGTACCTAGAATCAGGCCACCATAGATCCAAGTTGCAAATCCACATTGCTGCAGTCTAAACACAAAGCAGTAACCAAAAACAAATGCAAAGCAAACCCAAGCATGTGAGCCCAGGCAGATACGCCACACCAAGATGCATTCCATGTGTATATACAGTACATAATATATGTATTAAGGAATTAAGCACGTCAAAAAAACTCTTCAGAAATATTTCCCCATTTTACAAATGGAGAACATGGGCAGTGCCATCCTATCTGGCGCTTAGCGCTGATGCAGGGGTGCCTAGCAGCCCTCCTGCGTCGGTGCTAAGGCCACAGGGCCGGCGCTGCTGGCAACGCCGGCCCTGTAGCACCTGTGCAGCACATCCTTGCATTGGCCGAAACTGGCCGGCGCAAGGGAAGCATGCTGACAGCGCATCCTGGGAATTGGAGGGAGGGAGGGAGGTGGGGTGGGCCTTGGGTGGGCCTCAGATTTGGCCAAATCCTAGGCCTGTTGGAGAGGCTGTGCGGCCCCAATTTGGGCCACGTGGTCTCCTCAGATCTGCACCCGCTCTTTAGTGGGCACAAATCTGAGGAGCGCATAGGGGAGGCTGGAGCCCCCCCCTCCACGGTAAGGGAACGAATGTTCCCTTGCTGTGGGGAGGCTCTAGGCTCCCCAACCCAGCCTTGGATATGGCGCTGGCCAGCCAGCCTTGCCATTCCGGCGCTGGGTTGGATTGCGCCCACAGTGAGATTATTCTCCAGGCCAATGAGTGAATCTGCAGCAGAGACATCAAACACATGCACGTAAGGTAGCTCAAGAAAGTGAGCCAGGTCACAGATTGTTCCACCAAATCCCAGCCAGTCCCTCAGTCCTTCAGGCAGCACTCCGTCCATCCATCCAGCACCTGCCTGGTGCTTCTCCTCCAGCACCTACCTGGTGCTAATCCACTCTCCCTTTAGTAAGCCCAACAGCACCTACCTGGTGCCCTCCTAGGACCTTCCCAGGTCCCGTCCCAGACCCCTTTCTCCAGCTCCTGCCTCCAGCTTTATACTGAGGCCAGCCAATCCATGTCTGTTGCTGGCCAGATTCTAACATCAGCCACGCCCATCTGCGCCTGTGCTAGCCTTATCATAGCCAGAGAGCCTCAACAGCCTACAGCTGTGCTCCCAAGGCTTGCAAAACCTTCTGGGATTAACCCTATAATCCCTGGTTTATCTGGGACAAGGGGCCATTGCTGATACCACTCCCTATGCTCGGGGTACCTCCTGTCTTTTCCAATACACAGATGACAGTCTGAGCAATCACATAGGGCACAATAATAACCTCCAGTTAGGTTATTATAATAATCCAGGAGTGTCACAAATGTCGCAAATGTGCTGTAAAGTGCACTTGCACCACTTCTGGAGTCAGGGAGGCCAGCACACAGACATGCGCCATCATCCCTCACTCCAAGAGTGGTCCAAATGCACTTTATGGTGCGTTAGCGACACTCCTGAGCTGGCACAAGTCCCTTGTGCTAGCCTAACTCCAGGTTAGGATTGTGCCCGCATACGTATTAAGCCAGCTCCATCCACTTTGTCCTCCCTCCCCGCCAACACACACACACACACACACACAGGGATCAGTGAACTTGACTCAGAATGGCTTGGCCTCTTAACTGGCCCTGCTGCTTGGCAGAGCTCCCGAGATAGAACTACCATTGATTCTTTTTTCTCAGTTTGGTTCAAACCAATTGCTGGGTTTGGGCTGAGCTAGCCAAGAACTCAGTATGAGGTGGGTCAAGGAAACCTAGTTGCCCTCCACCTGTGCAGGGATTCCACCTGTGCAATTCTACCACGCCAACACCTGGGCCTGCACTCTCGAGGCCATCACGGGTCCATCACCTCAGAAGAGTGATCAAGAGATGGTATAGCAGATGCCACCCATGTAAAATCTTGCCCGATGTATGCATGCATTGTGCATGCATGCATATGTGCAAGGACAGCTTCTGCTGTTCTTGGGCCCAGCATTCCACCTGCAAAGTAAAAAACAATTTGACACTTTTTAAAATGCATTTTTGAGCGGGAAAATTGGTTCAGGGGGAAAAAATCTGTCTTTTTTTCTTGCTTGGCAAAACTGGCCTTGAAGGAAGAAAACCAAATAAACTGGGTCCTTTTTTCTCTTGATCAATTGGCAACCTGAGAAGTCCATTGTGCTGTATTTTCTTGCAGGCCAACTCTGCCTCAGGGAATAGTACTCTTGTTAGGAGCTGCAGCCTCACAAGACAGAGCAAGACAGTAGCTTCTCCGCTGTCTGCATAACCTCAGAACAGGCTCTTAGACGGTCCCCCAAAGAAATGGAAAAGAGCATAAACAACTAGGAAGGAGGCTGCAGTCAGCCCACCAAGTAGCTGTGTCGGCCTGGGTTAGCTGTGCCCGAGCAATACCAGGGCTTCTCTGCTCCTGTCTCTCGTCACTGTGCACAGACCTGCTCAGAGCTGACCTGGTTCTAGCCTGCAACCATCACACAGCCAGTGCTTATAACCCGCTAGGCATACCCAAACTGGTGTTTCCAGGTGGTACGGCTGCTTGCAACATAAATAAATCAAGCTCTGTGGTGGGACCTCAGAATAGGTCGACACAACCAGGCAGTGATGAAAGCCAATCATGGCTTGGCAGAGTTTCAATCCGAGTCTGTAATGAACACAAAACCATCCCGCTCCAACCCACACAGGACCTCACAGGCTCACAGCAGGAAGAGATGAATGCCACCGAACCGAGTGACAGCGAGATCATTCCGAGACAATCAGATGAACGCTTCGGTTCTCAAGTATACCCTGGGGGCTTTTTGTCATCACTGTGCACAATGCAGGGAAGGAATAGGTGGGAGACAGTCAACACCTTCAGGGAGTTCTGCGGTTACGAATTCCACCAGCAAGGATTGTAACAAATCAGTAGAGCAAAACTGAAGCTAAGTGTTAGGAGCGCTATCTCTGACGGTGTATCATGAATCTTACAATACAGGCTGCTTTCCTGAAAGCATTGTTTCTGAAGCCAGTGTTATGTAAGAGTTTCATTTTTAATTAAGAACAAATACACTTAAGGCCATCTTCTCTCTCTCCCTCCCTCCCTCCCTGCTGCCTGTATGCATTAGATGCCTTATTATTAAAAAAAAATGAGCAGAATGCAAGTCTAAAGACTGCAGGTTTATGTTTTAAGAGGAGTTGCAATCTGAAGTTGGCAGCAGCAGGATGAACCATCAAGGGATAATAATATGAATGGACTTGACGACTGGAAAACACAAAAGTTGTCTGGCACCAGGCAGAAGGACAAAGGAGAAGACTGGAGGGCCCCTAAATATGGTACGGGAGAAGTACTTCCATGTGGCAGTGGCTGCCACAGGGATAGCGAAATATGTAGGCAGATTGCCATGGAGTAGCTCTGTCATAAGAAGCTCCACCCCAATGCCAGATGTTCCTGAAGGAGGCCAGGAGAGGCTTTGAGACTTCACAGGACAGGGAGAGTGGCTCTCTCAGCAATCTCCACGGGGGTCGTGCAATGTCAGAGAGTGAAGTCAGTGCTTGGGAAACATACACACAAACCCAACAAGAGGCGCTCCCTTTCTCGCACACAAGACTGGAACATAGCACAGTAGCATGCTGTTCACCAATTTATTTTCTGCATTTACTTGATTTGTATCCCACTTTTCTCCTCAAAGCGGCTCACAGTATTCAAATCAGACTACAAAATGCAAAATGTTAAAAACATAAATATTAAAAATATAAGACTTTTTTAAAGAGCCAGCTTTAGACAATTTCAAACTTAAAACTCGCCAGATACTCAACAACTTTCCTCTTTTCGCATTCCCACTGAGATAAATCTGGCAGGATTGTCAAACCCCTAATGGAGTAGGCATGTATTTGTGTGGGTGGGTGCACATGTATGCGTCACAAACCTAAGACCACGCACACAAGGTTGCAGCTTTTGTGAGAAGGGGGAGATGGCCTGCAGAATGTTAGCATGTACCAAAGCAGTCAGGAATGGGAGCTGCAAACCACTTAATATTTGGGCATAGCAATGGTTTTAGGTAGTCTTAGGCAAGCCACTTTTAGACTCAGCATTCCATTTGTAATGTGGGATAAGACTGGCCTACCTTACAAGGCTGTTGTACCCCTGCCATAGTGTGCAATAGTGCACATTGCAATAGTGTGCTCAAGACATAAGAACATAAGAAGAGCCCTGCTGGATCAGGCCAAAGGCCCATCTAGTCCAGCTTCCTGTATCTCACAGCGGCCCACCAGGTACCCCAGGGAGGCATGAGACACAAGACGCTTGCATCCTGTTGCCACTCTCTTGCACCTGGTATTCTAAAGTAGCCTACTACTAATGTAAGGAGGTTGCACAATCCATCATGGCCTATAGCCCACGATGGACTTTTCTTCCAGAAATCCGTCCAATCCCCCCTTAAAGGTATCTAGACCAGATGCCATCACCACATCCTGCGGCAAAGAGTTCCACGGACTAACCACCCGCTGGGTAAAAAAGTACTTCCTTTTATCTGTTTTAACTCTCCCAACCCTCAGTTTTAGCGGATGCCCCCTGGTTCTGGTGTTTTGAGAGAGGGAAAAGAACACCCCCCTATCGACTCTATCCCTTCCGTGCATAATTTTGTATGTCTCAATCATGTTCCCCCTCAGGCGCCTTTTTTCTAGACTGAAGAGCCCCAAACACTGCAGTCTTTCTTCATAAGGGAGGTGCCCCAGCCCCGTAATCATTTTCATCGCTCTCTTCTGCACCTTTTCCAGCTCCACTATGTCCTTTTTGAGGTGCGGTGACAAGATCTGTACACAATATTCCAGGTGCGGCCTTACCATTGATTTGTACAATGGCAAGATAATATTGGCTGTTTTATTCTCAACCCCTTTTTTAATGACCCCAAGCATGGAATTGGCCTTCTTAATTGCTGACGCACACTGGGTCGATACCTTCATTGAATTGTCCACCAGCACCCCAAGATCTCTCTCCTGAGCTGTCACAGACACCTCAGAACCCATTAGCCTATAGGTGAAGTTTTGGTTTTTTGCCCCAGTGTGCATCACTTTACACTTGTCTACGTTGAAATGCATCTGCCATTTTGCCACCCATTCCCCCAACATGGAGAGATCCTTCTGGAGCTCTTCTCAATCCCTTCTGGTCTTCACCACCCGGAAAAGTTTTGTGTCATCTGCAAACTTGGCCACCTCGCTGTTTGTCCCTGTCTCCAGGTCATTTATGAACAAGTTGAAAAGCACCAGCCCCAAGACAGATCCCTGGGGCACTCTGCTTTTCACCTCTCTCCACTGGGAAAATTGCCGATTGACCCCCACTCTCTTTCCTGGCCCTCAACCAATGCTGAATCCATAAGAGGACCTGCCCTCTTATTCCCTGACTGTGAAGTTTCTTCAGCAGCCATTGGTGGGGGACTGTGTCAAACGCCTTCTGAAAATCCAGGTATATGATATCCACAGGTTCACCCACATCCATGTGCCTGTTGACCTTTTGAAAGAATTCCAAAAGGTTTGTGAGGCAAGACTTACCCTTACAGAAGCCATGCTGACTTTCCTTCAGCAGTACTTGTTCCTCTATGTGTTTTAGGGTTTTATCTTTGATGAGGCTTTCCACCATCTTACCCGGAACAGATGTTAGGCTGACCGGCCTGTAGTTTCGAGGGTCCCCCCTTCTCCCTTTTTTAAAGATTGGTGTAACATTGGCTATCCTCCAATCCTCTGGGACATTTTGTAACTACTAAATAAATGCTGAGAGTAATCCTGCAATGAGCTTTTCATCCCTTCAGTGTACCGTACACAATGACTCAGTGCAACTGACTGCAGTCCTGTGGAGACATTCTTGGTAGCTGCTGCTGACAAGGATGTAGAGTCCTCATAGAGAAAACAGACACAAGAATGCAGCCAGCATAATGGGGAAGGGGTCTTGCTGGCTGGGATGCCTCCCTCCGCAAGGGCAAGCTGGAGAGGTCCTTTCATGTGTTAGATACAATTGACAGAAACAAAGTGTTAGCAACCAGAATGTGGAACATTCTGCCATAGGATATTTTTACCCCTTTAAGATTTTTCTAGCAGCATTTAAGTATTTTCCTACTTCCTTGTCTTCTTGGTTTCTTCTATAGATCCCTCTGATTTGTTGATATGCTTTGCGAATGACCATTACTTTGATGTTATTTTAGTGTACTGTATTTCTATTGGTTGTAAATGTCATAAACTATCTTGAGAACTTTTTTTAGTGGAAAGGCAGAAACACTATAAAAAAATTTGAGGGGGGGGGGGAAGACTTTTCCTGTTGAACAAGTGAAATGCAAAATGAAGCGAGCATCCATTTCCCCCCAAATGTTCAGCCCGTGTTTCATGTTTTTGACCATTCTAGAACCTCAGAGGTTTCTCTGATGCCTCAGTATCCTAAAGGGGCTGCTGAGTCATTCCAAGACAATAGCCATACTTGCCCTATTGTGCTGCAATTGATCATTTGAGCATCTTCTTTTTCCTGACTAGCAAATAAAGGACCTTGTTTGAACCAATTCATTGGTCCATGAGCCCACCTGATTTTCAGAAACAGGAAATTCAAGTGGCACAGGTGACCCCCAGTATCCTATCCCATAGTCCTGTTTTACTTAATGCCCACGTGTTAAAGCTGAGTCATGCATCTGTCTTCCACCTTTACACATTTGTTCAGGTTCAACATTGAAAGCACTTGATGCTTTACAGCGTACTCACCTTGCTGTGAGTGGGTACCACAACTCTGGAACAGCATGAGAAAGTATAGGCATCAGAGTTTGTCTTATTACCTGCTCGCCTTTTAGCAACCTGGCCACCTTGCTTTTGGCCATTGCCCCACCTTTAGTAAGATCATACATGTATTGTTTTACTATTGCAATTTCCCTTTCTTAAAAAGGCAGTATAATAAATCAAAACAATGAAACTTATTGCATTAGTACAGTATCATCTGCCTAGTCATAGTTTACTCAGGAGCAAATAGTCCCTGAGGACTACTGGAGAGAGACCCTGATTTTGGAGGTTCTCGGCCATTCTGGGAAGGTGGTTTTCCCCAGTGGCCATCCTTCTGTGTGGCTTCCCAGTCAGCGGTAGTGTAGCAAACATCCTTTCCAAGTTAGTCCCAGTTCAAGTTATTCAGAGAATAGAAGAACCCATCACTTGCGGCTTGGCATGCGCCTGATCTGCCCTCTGTCTGTCTTCTGTTTTAACTGAGGTTAAAGCTCAGTATATATTTATGGGACTGCAGAAGGATCAGACTGTAGGAGGGGATGTGGTGGTGCTGCAAGTTAAACTGCTGCTGCTGAGCTTTCTGACTGAAAGGTTGGGAGTTCGAGACCACGCGACCGAGTGAGCTCCTGCTGCTTCTCTCAGCTCCTGCCAACCTAGCAGTTCGAAAGCATGTAAAAATGCGAGTAGATAAATAGGTACCACGTCGGTGGGAAGGTAACGGTGTTCCATGTGCTACAGCGTATAGCCATGCTGGCCACATGACCAAGGAAGCTTGTCCTTGGACAAACATTGGCTCTACAGGCTTAGAAATGGAGATGAGCACCACCCCCTACAGTCAGACTAGACCATTCGGTCGTGGGGAAACCTTTACCTTTAGGAGGATCAAACGTGCAGAGGAGGGAAGTGAGAGAACTGGGTTTGAAAGAACTGAAGGTGCTGAAGTCGCTCTGCTGGACTCGCTCTGCAGCAAGTTGTACTTGCAGAGAAGCTTGCGCAACAAGCCTCCCCTCTTCCTTGAGACTGTTGGCTGCCAGAGATCCAACAGAAGCCAGTTTAGTTGCAAGATATTGAATTGGCACCAGTGTTCAAGGCACTGCCAAACTTGAAGAAAAAGGCAGGCTACAAAGATTGCTGCCAGAACCAGATCAGAAAGGAGTCAAGGATGAAGCCTGGCACTCGACTTGCCATCCCTGCCTGTTTCTGAGCAAATGTAGCAGGTAGCCACCTAGGCACTTCTCACCCACTCCCTTTCGCCGCCCCCCCCCAGCACAGGGATGGTTACTTCTCATTTCCTTTTATGTTTCCCAATTGCGCTTTTAATCTTTTATGATTTCCAGTAATTTGAGAAAGCAGCTTTCTTCTCTCTATTTGGGTCATTCATTTCCATGAGTATGTACCGAGGCCGCTGGCATTACTCCGGTACACTCAGCCCAGTAAATAAAATTCCTCATTAACTTTGTAAATATATTCAGAAGGGAAATGTTACAGTGGAGGGAATACTAGAAACCAACTGACCTTGCAGCTCTGCTCCCTTGTCAGGGCATGTTCAGACAACTGCCTGTGGAGCTTGAGGATGCTGTGCTGTGTTCTCTGTCCTGAGAACACAGCTGTGCGGTGTTTTAGGCTGTGCACTTGCCATCCTGAGCAAGCAAAGACAGCAACTATTCCTGGGAGAAGCCAGGATCAAGAAGTTAAGCTAAGGAGAAGGACCAGCCTGCACTCCGTACCATCCTCCCGAAAACATGTCAAGAACGTGGGTAAGCCTTTCCCGCTGGCAACACTCCTGTTGGAGAGGATTAATCAATCATTTATGAGCACATGCGCTAATCAATCATTTTGTATAACCAAGGGGTATTAACACTGGAAGAACTGAAGGCATTTATATTCACTTCACCACTCCAAGCTAAGAGAGTCAATACCAAAATCCAGAGGGGTCATCGTGCCGAGCCTGCTGGAAGACTCAATTTGCTGTAATTGGTATTTGTATTGTAACGATTGCAGGTTGGTTCAGTAAACAAACTCCAGCAGTCCAATAGTGCGCTTCCTGAAGAACCTGCTGGGTATTAAGATCCTCTTCAGAGGTCCTGTTGGAGGTCCCCATAATTGACAGCTGGGGGTGGTAAGGTAATCCAGGATAGGGCCCTTACTGCGGTTGCACTGTCTTTGGAATGCTCTGAAGGCTCATGTGTCGCCTTATTCAGCATCATGGGAAATGACTTTCTCTGGGACATTTCCTGTCTCCCCAGTTGTTTTTTATTATTTTAATTTGCTTTCAATATCTGAATGATTCAAAAGTGGGGTAGAATTCAAACAAAACAAAAAACAAGACAGAGTCATGATACACGCAGAGCTGGCATAAAACCAAAAGAACACTAGATCGTAACAAGCTAGCCAGAAAACAATGCGTCTAACCACGTAAAAGGAACAAGCTCCCAAATCTGTCTTGCTGTGTTGGGAAACTGATCCAAAGCTTATGAGCGACCACTAAAAAGGCACATTCAGCTTGAGCACCAGTCTAGCAGATAATGGAAGCACTAAAGCATCTGAAATGACCTTCCTGCAAGTGCCACCTTTCTTCCATGTCAGGGGGCAAGTCATGGTGGCATGTGGGTGAGCCTTTTTGGTAGTGGCGCCACAATTATGAAACTCCACTCCCTCCCTCGTGACTTTTCGGTGAGGGTTCAAAACATTTTTGTTGTGTTTGGCATTTGGGTGATGGGTTGTCTGCCTCCTGTGCCTCTGTAGCAGTACCTTGATTGTAAACAATCTGCCCTCCTCAAAATGGTTTTATTGATTCTATTGTGATTTTATTTTTATATTTGATATTTTAAAAAGATAATCGTAAGCTGACTTGGGCATCTGCTCCGGCCAAGGAAAGGCGGGGTAAAAATCTTTCTCATCTCCGATCTTAAAGGCTGGGAACATATGGAAGAAGTCGTTTTCTCAAGCACATGAAACCCATACTATAAATGGCAGCATAGCAGTATAGCACTCAAGGTGCTGCTGGCCATGTTCACCACACCTTAGTTACTCTATCATCAACTATCTATGATAATTACTCTATCAAAGCACCATACGGGGACAGCAGTGCTAATGTCCATTCTGTATTTGTCCATGTAAACAGTCTGTATCATAATCACATGTTCTGCTGCTGAAAATTAAGCAGCTCTACTGAGGTTAGCAGAGCTATGTGGATTCTGCAGTTATGCCATGCCAACACAGCACTGGATATTGGATACGGAATTCAGCCTCTTGAAAAACCACGCCTGTCATTTAATTTAAAAAAACTGCATTTCTAATCATGCATTTCTGACCATGATAGGTAGAGCACGGAGCCCGATAGTATACAGGTGGTGAAATCTCCAAAGCCAGAGGAAGGTGAGTAGGAGTTCCAGGGGTCAGGAGTTCAGTGCACAGCAGAGCTCTTAGCTCCCCAACTATGCAAAATAAGTTGGTCTGCTTCACAGATTCAGTTGAAAGTGACCTCCTAAGTCCATCCCCCTGCCAGTGCAGGCTACCAGCAACTGCAACGTCCATGATAAATGTCTACCCAGCCTCTGTTTAACAACCTCCAACAACAGAAAGTCTACCACCTGCTGAGGCAGGCCGTTCCACTGCTGAACAGCTCTTATTTTCAGGAAGCTCTTCCTCATGTTTAATCACAATCTGCTCTATTACAGTTTAAACCCATTTGTCCTGGTCCTATTCTCTAGAACAGGGGTAGGCAAACTATGGCCTGCCAGCCAAATCCAGCCCAAGTCATCTGGCCTACACAGAGCTTGGCTTGAGAGGCAAAGCCTCCCACCTCATTTGACACATGGCGCAGGAGCTCTGCAAGGTTGGGCAGGAGGCTTTGTCATTCCCTGTCTGGAGTGCTGCAAATTAGGTGTTTCGCCTCACAAGCTGAGCTGTGCAGCTGCGTCCAGGAGCTCTGCAACCCAGACATTCGGTGAGAACATGATTATGTCATGCTAACTGGGCAAGAGGCACTTTTTCAAGTGGTGTCCTCTTATATTTAGCAGGGGGAGAGCAATTGTCCCTCTTCACCCCAGCACAGTGTCTTTCTCGTGGCTGTTGCTGGTGGTGTTCTCCATCCTTTTAGATTGTGAGCCCTTTTGGGACAGGGAGCCATTTAACTTTAATATTATTATTTGCCTGTAAACCGCTTTGTGAACTTTGTGTTGAAAAGCGGTATATAAATACGATTGATTGATTGATTGATTGATGTCACAAATGAACATTCAGCCTCATTGCCCGAAAAGGTTTCTGGAGGAAAAGTCCATTGTGGGCTATAGGCCAGTTGTGCAACCTCCTTATGTTAGATGTCGTGATTTGTTTAACATCATGTTTGCTTAGCCTCTGTAAACAGAAGCCACAAAGGCATCCTAATTCCAATCAGGATATATGAGAGCGAGAGAGCGAGAGACAGACAGACACTCTCTCTCTGCATCATTTTTCCACTGCAAATATCCTCCCCAAGTGGCTGTTCGCCCCCTACCATTTTCCTACAATGGCACTTTGGGGAAAGAATAGCCTCTTGAGTTGGCAGGAAATGGGCACAGGAGCAAAGAGTTAACCCACACACACACACCATAGTTCCAACCTAGTTTTCACTCCCATGCCCCCAGCAGCCATTTTAAGAAGAGAGAGAAAAAAAGAACACACTGATGTGTTTAACAGGCACAGTACACCTAAACCAGAAGTCTAATGATGCCTTGAGTGTGGCCCCTCAATTTCTCTGGCCCATCCACAAAACACAGTGGCCCGTCTTTGCACTCAGTGAACGTATGTAGCAAGGCGTAGCAAGTTGGATCAAATGTAATAAAGAGGCACAAACCAAGGCGCTGACCAGATTCAGACCACAAGATAAAGTCCCAACTGCTTATCTAAAAATGCAGTTAGGCTGGCAGATACTAGCTGATGTGATCAAACCACACCAAAAAGAAAAGAATGAATACCATGAAAGATACAGCAATAAATGTTTGTATTCTAAGGAAGGACACAATATTATCCTTCCTATAAGGTAAGATGCAATCAGAGCACACTTGCTCCTAATTTTTATCAACAGATGAAAGGGGAGCAAGTTTGCTTTTGTTAATAATTTTACTTTGATATACATTCACTCACATTTTATGACAAAATATATTGTACCTGTTAGTTACCTCAAAAGCTCTGTCCACATGCAAACTAGAGAAATGAGGTACTACAATTAGGATGATTGTGCCGAATGTCTTGGAAGCTGCTCAGGGTCCAGTCCAGCGAGACATCTGTCCATTCATAGCAAAAAGGAGCAGGTGTTGATAGCCGGGGCCTGAGCAAGCTGGAAAACTGATCTGCATCATCCCAGGGAACAGCACTGATTGTGCTGTTTGCCTTTTCCCAGCATGGAACAATGCAGAAGCGTCAGCGTTGCAGCCTTATTGAAGGTGCTTTCTTGTTGGTTCCTCACACAGGCCCTGCCCCAAACCATGCTGGCGACTGGGGAACTCTCCCAACTCCTGCAGAGGCTACGAAAGGAAGTGGCTGGGAACGGAGCCAAGCAGCACTGCTGGAAGCAGCAAGACGGTGGGGAAGGAGAAAGAGGAGAGCCCCGAGGAAGAGGGGTGAAGCCTTCAAGCCTACAGAGGCTGCAAAATGGAGAAAGGAAAGGGCTGGGAGCAAAGGACGCTGCCTCTTGAGAGGAGCGGATGGAAAGCTAAAACTGGCAAGGACCTCCTAGGCTGTGTGCGAAGCATTTTGAGAGGAGAAACTGGGAGAGCTGCAGTATGCAGTCCTCTCTTGTCAGAGGCTAAATAAAAGTAGCACTTAAAGAGCATTTTCTGAACCTGGGGACGTTACAATTCAGTTGTGCTCAAACACTCTCATTTATTCAGTGGATGAAAATTCTCTTGGCCAAGAGAAACGCAGACTGCTGGAAGGGAGTTTGCTCAGGGTCCTCTAGTGACTCAATAGTCACAGAAGCAGGTCTGCCCCCAGAGCAAGGCTGCCTGCGAAACTGGCCCTCACCAGGGAAAGATTCCTAAGGCCGAGATTACACATCCTTCCGAAAAGGCAGTCTCCTTTTGTCCTTTGCAGCATTTCGCTTCCTCTTCTTGTTTAGGAAGCTCTCCAGCTTCCCACTCTTCTTCAGCTCTTTGTACTTCTGAGCCAGTTCCAATTTCTGCTTGTCAGCTACAGGGCATAAGAGAGGAAGGAAGTCTTCATTCAAGCCAGCAATGCTCAAACACTCCCTAGCAAAACTGATGCCCAACTCCAGCTCCCTTTTCCATTCCAAGCTCTCTGCTACTCAAAATGCAATCTTTCAATCAGCCCTATAATTAATTACTTAGGTTTTGCTGATAAAACACACATCCTGATCAACAAAGGGCCACCCAGAATCATCACCAAGCCCCTTGCTTTCCATCATTTCCCAGTGTCTATGGCTAGTAATTAGAACCAATGAATACAACAAGTGAGGACTCACTTAACCCTTATGCATTCAAGGAGGTTGAGCTGGCAAGATTATTTGGCAGCTAGCAGCCCACAGTGGTTGTGGCCAATCAAAAAAGACTAGATCCATTACTATCAACGGTCTAGCCAGCTCCACCAAGGTCTGTCTGAACAGCTTGTGATGGAAGGAGTCCTTCCTTATACTCAGTTCAAGAGCTGCAGCATTGTCAACACAAGCAGCCAACTGCTGCAAACCAGTTTACAGCTGTCAGCAATAGGTCTCCTGCTAGATAACACATATTAATCATAATGGGTAATAGGCTGAGGTCTCAAGAGTAGAGGTGTATTTATGGTGCCACAATGGAAGGTGGGCAGCGGGTGCCAGTTGTGGCGGAGCACAGCAAGGGGAATAAAACGGAGCGCTTTTTGGCCGACCCTCCCTCCCTTGTGTTTCCCAAATGGAGTGATTTCAAACACTGTAGGGTGTGGCGGGGCGGGCGGGGCATGGGCGCAGTAACATAGCCCCACCTCTGGCATGCTCTGGCAAGTTACAGCTCTGCTCCAGAGTAGCCCAAACTTACATTTCTTCAGATAAAAGGGCTTCTTCCCTTGCTTGGCCAGCTCCCTCTGCTGCCTCTTCAAGGCAAGGTCCTTTTCTCTCTCCTTCTGGTATCTCATCTGTGCATCCTCCTGCTGCGACTAAGGAGCAAAATGGGCATCAGAAACATTCCAGGGCAAACTCCTCCCACTCTCAACCGCAGCAGTGGACATTCTGCTGAATGGCTGCTGCAGCCCTTTGCCTGCCTCAGTGGCACAGCTAGGGCATTGGGCACCCGGGGCCCATCCAGTTTTAACACTACCTTACCCCCCCCCCCCAGACTTCAGAAGGTCTTCTCGAGGCAGCTGAAAAGCACTTGCATTTTTTGGTGAAGGCCTTTTGGAGGCCTTCTGAGACCAGGGGAGACCATGTGCAGTCGCCTCAGGCTTCAGAAGGCCTCCTGGAGGTCGTAGAAAAACAGGCACCTCTTGACATCCCCTCAAGAGACGGTATCCAGTGCAATGGACCACCTGGGCCCCCTTTAGTTATGCCACTGACCTGCCTTCCTCCCACACCTCAGGAAATGCGAAGTGCTCATAATTCACCACAACATCAACTCACCATTCGCTTTAGGAGCCACTGCAACTTATTCTGCTGTTCCACATTCCGACTTTTCTTCAGTTGCTTCTGAACTGCCTGCAAGAGAAAACTGGTGAAGCAGGAAACCCATGGAACACTATCCTCCCCCCCCCCAGCACTCTGGGGAACATGATGCTCAAAAGAGGCACTCCCCTCTTGCAGGCCTGTTGCCACTGACATGAACAGCTACAGCATTACCTCTTTCTCTTTCTTTCTGATGTCATTCAAGAAAGCATAGGTCTTTTCAAACACTTCTGGCTTGTACTCCCCTGAGAGATTGTCAAAACGTGGGTCGCGAGGCACCTGTGGAAAGCCAGAGGGAAGTGAGCGCCTACACTGGAGCAATGCCAGGATGCAGCTATTCTCTTGAAGGGCTCTCTGCATCACTTCATATCTTGGGATTCAGGCTAGCTTCGTGCCACTTCCGCATGCACCCTGATACGTTCCTCATGCAGCACTATCCTATCCACTGCCTTCCAAGAACAGCCTTCGCCAACATCACGAGAGTCTACTATATTCCCCCCTCTAGCAGCTGTAGAGTCTTATGCCCTTGAACATTCTCATAATCTGATATTTTCTGCATATTTCTGTGCAGCTACCCACCTTCTTTCTAACAGGCACCACTCGCCGCAGGAAGGGAACCGGCTTCTTGGCTGAAATTTCCATTGGCCTGAGAAACAGAAAAAGCGCACTTTGAAAAGGGAGGCGAGACAGAAAACATTTCCCTGCCATTTATTTATTCATTCATTCAATTTATAACCTACCTTTCTCCCCAAAGGGCACTCAAGGCAGCTCACAAATTATTTAAAATACATAAAATATAAAAATACATACAATAATTAAAATAGAAATAAAATTATGGAAGTATAAAATTGGTTGGCTTGGCTCTCAAAAAGCAAAAGTGAATGATTCCCACACTTTACTGTGACAAGCAGAGAGAGCCAAAGGATGACCTTCAGCAATCTTCCAGAAACCAAGGCCTGTTATGTGCAAGGGACTGAAAGCCCCTTTGAGGTGAGGCACTTGTTTTCACCTTGACTTATTACACTGATGCTACAAAAGACAAGATGAAAGAGACTGTACATTAACAGAAGACAGGACTCAATGATTTGAATTCTAGAACAGAAGGTCTCACTTCAGGGTAGATATATCATTACTACAATAGTTTATAACACTTTGGGCCCAATCCTATCCAACTTATCCAGGGCTGATGCAGCTGCAATGCAGCCTCAAGGAAAGGGAATAAACATTCCCTTTTCTTGAGGAAGGCGCCATGACTGCCCCCCCCCTTGCAGGATGCAGTGCATGCCCCCACTGACACTGCTACATCAACACTACAAAGTTGGATAGGACTGGGCCCTTAATCAGAAGTCACTTTATCTGTGTGGATATTTATGTATAAGGGCTGTTAAGGGTTTGGGATTTTAGTTGATTAATCATCTCCTTTCCAACCGATCAATTATTTATTACATGTAAAATATAATATATGTACATTATTACAAGCACCTTATTATAGATAACTTGAAAAACTGAAAGAAATGCAAGAGAAGTTGAAAAAACAGAAACTAGTGCTCATTCTTGGAGGGAAAGGCTATTTTTGATATTGTCTATTCCTTTAATTTACTTATAATGAATTCATTCATAAAGTCTTCAACACGGCTTAAATCATTCACCACAACTAGGCAGTCTTCACTTGCCCAAAACTTCTAAGAGAGAGAGAGAGGGATAGGCAGGCCTCTCAGAGGAGGAACTTGGCAACCAGCAAAAGTCCTGTGCCATGCAGTTCAGTGTTCCCAAATCAGAATTACACCAGGACCAATGAAAAATAAAGAAATGTGCCTTTCACTGATTAGACCTGCCCTCCATCACTTAAAACATTCGTTGACTAATCTAGCAATTAAATTTCATAGCCCTAATTATAGAAAGTTGTGTGCTATGAATATTCGTGAAGCAGTGCCCATAACTGATATGCCAAAGAGTAAGCTGTACAATATATTAACGGGGTGTGTATGTGGATATAACAAGGGGTGTTTATTTTCATTTAAAACACAAAACACAGCCTTTTGAGGGTTATTATGTCCAAATAAAAACCACATTTTGGTATTTGATATTTTCCAGAAATTAACAGCGCAATCCTAGAACACACGTAGCACTGATGCAACTTTGTTGTGTCAGCGCTACATGCCTCAGAGGCACATCCAGAGTGGTCTGTTCCCCTCCAGCTTAAAGCAGGTCCTTTTGCAGCTTTAAGGAAATCTGCAGTGGGACTGAAGCTTGAAGGATACATGCTTGAGGGTCTGTGCCCTCTCCAAGGTTAACTCCCCACTCCCTTGCAGTTCTTGCAGCTTAAAAAACCCTTGGGAGAAAAATTTGGCTTGGAGGACCTTGTCAGGGCACCCCCCCCCCAATTCCCTCCCTCATGACCCATTCTGGCTCCAGGCAAGCTACCTGCTTCTCTTCAGCTAACTCCCAAGCTTGGCCCGCCTAGATCGCATCCTGATTCTAGCATCGGGGGGGGCACCCACCTGCAGCCCTCAGCCACTGAGGTTTTTAGACGGCCAAGAGGCAGCAAGAGTTGTTTCAACCTTCAATATTTTTCCTACAAGGACAGGCAGACCCCCCCCCCCTCCATTTTGGTTCCCAGTGCATCCACCAGGTACCCACATTACTAATAAACAGAATGACAGGATATAAATACAGAAAAGCATGAAAATATTTTAATTCTATTGGCGTAGGCAGATTCTGATGGACTGATTGTAGTGCGCTGATTGCAATCTATATGGCAAATTAATTTATATAATCAGTGTGTATAAAAGAAAAATGCTAATAAAAAACCTTCCTGGCTGTGCACATCTAATTAAGTGCTCTTATCATTCTGTCCCCTTTCCACCTTCATTCATTACCTTTCAAGAGGGCTTTGTTTCCCTCCGAATTGCAGGGCAGAGATCGACTCATTGGTATACACTACTCCAAATAACAGCTAGAGACCAAACTTTTAAATAAAAACCTCTCTGCATAAAATTTTGCATGTTGATATTCAAAGGGATTTTTGATTGGAATTTTTGGGTTTTGTGTATTCTGACCTGAACCCAAAAAACTAGAGAAACTGAACACCCTCCTCCACACACACAGTGATTGTTCTTATCTCCAACCACAAAAGACAGGAATATTTTTTAAAACCCATTACAAAATAAAGAGGTTCACACTGGTGGAACATGATCTGTACCAGTAAATTACCTTCCTAAAAGAAGATTTGCCCTCAACTACTTGTGGATGCTCAAAATATCTCAGGTATCCAGGACTGCTTTTTTATCAGTATCACTTGATGAAAGATCAAGTGCAACTTCTCTGGAGAGGAAGAATCTGTAAGTCTTTACCATTTCCCTCCAACAACTCACTCATATTGCTCACGTGGGTCTCGTTCACCCTCTTGAACTAGTATGGCACTACCATGATGCCAATATTAACATTTAAAGAAAAACTGTATACGTTTTTAACAGTCTGAAAATATTACATCTATAATCTATTTGGCAGTGACATTAACAAAAGTCACATTCCTTTTATATGAACCGCAGCTTTATGCTGTAGCCTACAGACATAACAAAAAAGGCAATTCATACTGCTAGCGCCAGAAAAGAGTAGATTCGATAAAGTAGTGCTCCTCAGACTGGTGGGTTATGGGTTGCAACCCACCAGCCTGAGGAGCATTGCCCTGTTTCCCTTTAAGAGGTGGGAAGAGGTTAGGGTTAGCAGCGACACGATGCCTGGGATCGCACTGCTGTTTTGGCAGGAGGGGTGTGTGTCCTATGCATACCTTACAATCGCGCTGGCCACGGGGTGGTGGTGGTGCAGGGAGTCCCAGAAAAGCCTCTGCTTTAAAAATTTGATTGCAAATCACTTCTGGTTTAGCAATAAAAAAACGAAGTGGTTTGCGATAGCAATTTCTATTAACAGAGGATTGGGGAGTCCTGCAGAGGCTCCCCGCGCCCCCCTATGGGCCAGGTCAATTGTAAGGTATGTGTAGGACCTCCCCCCTCCGCCAAAACAGCGGTGGGATGACCTTGCTATTGAAACTCTGAGGAGAGCAAAAAGGAACTCTGGAAAAAGAACTGACAATAAGGGAAGTCAAAAAAGAATATGAGGAGTGCATGGCTTCCACTGCCGTGCAGAGCCTACTCAAAGGCTCTCGCTTCTGCTCCAGCTAAATAGCTGGCACAGACGTGAGTAGACCTATAATCCGCCCTGCGCCCTTATCATGGGGAAAGGGGATGAACGGCCCCTTTCCCCATGGAGGCTTGCACGGCTACCTGGCTGCCATGGGATGCAGCGAAAGCCGCCTGGCTACCACTGCGCTCCTGGATGGTCAGCCAGTATAAGATTGGACATTTTCAGAGTGGCAGGAAATAAGAAGGAAGGATCCTTTCAAAACAAAGAAGGATAAGGCAGTACCATCATTGGATTCCATCTAAGCCCTCTCTTGTACAGGCTTTGAAAGGTTTCCGCAATCCCCCAAATGAGGCTTTGTGACCCCACTGAGGTCACAACCAGATCTAGACATTTTCTGTCTTGGTCATGGCCTGGACAAGATTATATCCACTTGATGTAAAGGCAATTGTAGTCACCCTTTACTACACCACCTTCTCATTTGAGTGCCCCGATTTCTTTCTCAAAGTCATGATCATTCCAGCATTGTGATCAGGTGGGTAACAGAACGTTCCCAGTACCACATTACTGGGGGGGGGCTGGTATTTCCACCCACAGTGATGCTGGAGAGGAGTCTCCCCCCACCATTTTCTAGTTTGTTGGACTCTATGCCTTCTCTGATATACAGAGATTCATTGCCCCCAATACAGCCCCTCTACTCTATGAAATTGGTGTTTTGGACTGGTTCTCTTGGTTCCACCAGGTTTCCACTATATATACCCACTATGTTCTCCTTTGCAATCCAGAACTTCATCTCCCCCATCCTTGGCTTGGAGGCTTCTAGCATTTGCATATAAACACCTATACACTGTGCTCTGTTCCAAATGGTGTGTGTCTTCTCCCCTGCGGCCTTTTATGTTTCTGACCCTGTCCTACCAGAGGACTGCCTGCTTCTGATCCAGAGGCAGCACCTGATGCTTTAATAGTTCCAGGACTACAAAACATTGTTTTTTTGAATTGGTCCTCCTGCTATACTGCAGCAGTTGTCCCTTTCCCACTCGCCTCCTTCACTGGAGTTTTGTTTTTCGAATTGGAGTTTTGTTTTCTGTAGTAAAATAGCAGAGCCTGGACCATAGCAGTACTGGGACTGGAGGTTGCTTTGCACTTCTGAAATGCACTGGCCTCTCACCGCCATGAAAAAGATTTTATAAGGTCTGCTCTGTTCATTTTTAGATCTCTAATCACCGTGCTGGGTTCCTTCTGAATCCAATTTCATTGCAAAATGCATCACTGAACAGAGCAACATTTGGGAAGCATTTCCTGGAAGTCTTTTCAAGATGCTCCTTTAAAAAATACACACACACACACATCTGATTTGCGTCTAGCTACACTGGGGGGTATGCACAAAGAATCTCTGAAAAGGCTTTGGAGAGTTAAAAATAGAACTAAGTCACCCATAATAGAAGAGGCATTTTGAGAAGCTTATGGCATTGTCTGGGAAGCCCAGTGAGAGCCTCAGGTACAAGGTAAAATAACAGTAGAAGGTATTAATATGGGGGCAGGGGAGAGAGAAAGTGGAAAATACACAAGGTAGAAAGAATGAAGCAAAAGAGCAGGTTCTGTTCAGATTATCTCAGATGTGACACTTATGTACGAAACCTGGCTTCAGGACCATGAACAAAGGGTAATGACACACAGGAAACATGCAGAGCTGCAGGGAGGTGTCCGAGGAGGGACCCAAGTGATCCATTTACATTTCTGTCGTCTTTAATGTCTAAATTGGTCATCACATCAATGACATTTATAGAATGCAGCAAAGTGCAAGGAGCCATGCAAACACAAGCAAGGGCCAAGGAGCCATGCAAAGGGAAAGAGGCTCAGAAATAAGGGAAGGGATGAAGGTGTGCCAGGTCGTATTAGAAAAAAAAAATCTGAGACAGTAGGGCAGCAGCACCCATGGGGCAACCTATAAGGTGGACTCTTAGACTGAGAGTTCTCTAGCCAAGTCCATCCTTTCCAGAAAACAATCCACACTTGGGGAGGGACACCTGGAAAGGAACCTCTATGTTAAAAGTCAGTCCCTTCTCTCCATCTGAAGGCATTTTGCTCTTAACAGCCTGCCATCATTCCTCACACCCCTCATTCTCTCAAGGTAGCAATTCAGTATTAGATGGGCCTGGGTATGACATCTTGGCCTTTGCCAAATATCACATGTCATTTGCATTTCCTTTTGCCATCCCCTTGAATCACTTTTCAGGTCGATTACATGCACCAGATCATTAGACTGCAATTCATGACCCGCCTTCAGCCACCTTCCTGGTATTGCTTTTCTTTTCCCTCTGAATCACGTGAAATACCTCCAGTCTCTTGCTCACTCCCCCGCCAAGGCATTTCCTTCTTCTGCCCCATCCTCTTTTCCCATCCTTGGGTTCCCTTTTATTCTGCTTCTTATATGTCCTCTCCCCTGTCTTCTGATTCTCCCTGCTTGTCCTCTAGTCTCTTCCTCTTTCCAATTTCTTCTGCTCCTCCTCCACCCTTTTGCCTTTATTTTCCCACCTTTCACAGATCCTCCTTCCACTCCATTCCTCCAACCAGCCGCCCTGACCTACCCGCTGCCTCTTATGCCTACCTCTCAGACTCCTGCCCTCTTACCTCATGGGGCCAGGCCAGGGTAAGCCGCAACATGGGAGGCAAGCCACGACACAGCCCTCCCAAGACATTAGAAAGCTCAACGCTCTTTACGTATCAGAAAAGGAACATATGGGGCAATCTTAAGCAGATTTACTCAGAAGTGCGTTCCACTAAATTCAACGGAGCTTCCTCTCAAGTAGGTGCAGCCTAGACACACAGGTGGGTTTGCTCTGAAGTTGCATTAAAGAGAAATGCACTGAGGAGGGTGGTATATAAATGTGAAAAATAAATACCCTTGTTTGTTTGAACCCTGTTTCTTCCCTGTTTTTGTGGCATCTTGTGCTTTCTTTCCAGTTGTCATCTGCTGATAAGCCTTGATTCCAACCCTGTTTCTTAACTGCAGCAGCTCTTCAAAAGACATCGAAGACAATTCTGAGGAAGAGATAAAACAGGACACAAAACCTATCACAAATGTCACTCTCCACTCAAAAGCCTTCTCCTCTCTGTCTGCAAGACACGCTGAACGCTGCAATCTCTTCTGCACTCAAATTGGTAGGACAACTGAACTGCCTCCCCGCCCCACAGGCACATGAACACTCTGCCTGTATACAAATCTCAAATGTAGAGGCAGCCAATACAATGCCTGTCATCCTTACTCCCTGTAATAGTGCTCCCTTCCTACCACTGCAATCCATCAACGCAGGCAGCAGAACACTCAGAGTACTTGTGTAGTGCACCTGCTCCCAATGGTTCCTTCAAAGACACGCAAAGTGTCTCCCTGTGGTGCTAACCGATGTGATTGCAATGAGTGGGGCTGAGGTCAGTCACATGGATCTTTCACATCTGAGCAGCACCCCGCCTGAAGGGAATGGTCCATATGATCACCTTTGATTGTGCAGTATTCACATACATACCACAGCTGCATGCCAAAGCTAAGAATGAGCTGCAAATCAGAACTTCCTGGATTTGAATCTTGCCTCTTTTAACTCAGTGGCAAGCCACTCCCTCTCAACCTCAGACTCCCAGCAGCAATAGGAACATAATGGTACTTACTCACCTTACAGGGTTTTTATTACATACACCAGTGGCGAACCTGAGGGGGGATAAGGCGTGCAAATGCCCCCAGGCGCTGGCCTGGGGAGGGCAGTCACTCATGATACACTCATGATACATACATGATACTTTGCACACTCAAAAAGAGATTTCTTTCTGCCCACCTCAGGCTGCCTTATTCTTTTTTGCCCTGTTCCCTCTCCCCCACCCCGTGTCACAGAAGTTCCTTCCCTATGCATGTTTACTTGTACGTACAGCTAAAAAAATCTTTTTAACACTAGGGCCAAGCCTGTTTACCCAGGCGTCTTAACATTTAACACTGCTTTGCTTAATCGGCATGATACGTATGTTCTGAGGTTGTCTTTTTGATTTGTCTTCTTGCTGATATTTTACATTGCTGCTTATTGAATGCATAAGCCGTTTTAAGCAACACAATGGTAGAAATATATTGGTATAGATGTAGATATACAAAATGGCACAGATATTTATATTAAATAAGCTATTGCCAGTGTGGTAACGTTTGAAGGCCAAAGAGGTACCTTTCTTTTCCCAAGTCACTTCCGGTTATGCACTACAGAGTGCTGTTAGCAGCAAAGGCAGTTGCTGTGCAGAGCTCCATATCTATACAGACTAGAAACTTTTTTTTTACATTAGCAGCCAAGATTCTCAAGAAGTAAAGTTCTTCATGCAAGATCACATTATGGACTTTTTCTACATTCCTACAGAATCATGGCAGTCATAGCCTGGCACGACAGAACATTTAATGAGCATTCACCAAATGAACACCCACATACTACCCAATCGTCCTCATTTTAGTAACAGTGCCCAAAGCACCAACCAATGTTCAAAATCACTTTACAAATTATAATAGTTAACCCTGATAATTATTTCATTTACAAATTCAGGCTAGTTAAAGAACTGAAGGCTGTAAATTCTCCTTTAAAAATCCAAATATAGAGCAGTTATTTGACATGACCTAAAAAGAATTTGGGAATTGATTTTCCCACAGGCCCAAGATCCAATTTTGCTTGTAACCAGTCTATAAATGCAAATATAAAAGCAACACAGTTTGGAATATAGATATATTCCATTTCAAAATGGCTCCTTTCTTCCCTGCAGTCACACGCAGCACAAACAGTTGGAACATGGCTCAAAGGCACTTTTGAGTGTCAAATGTAAAAATGCACTAGACGTTCAAGCATATTCCAAGTAAAGGCAAAGCAAGAGACATCCAGAGCTTCCTCTATGTCTGTTAGACTGCCATCAGCAGACTTTCCATAAGGCTTAAGAGCGGAGTTTTGAAGTCAGACATGCCTACAACACAAATCTTTCTTTAGGCTTCTTCCCTGCTCCCCAGGGTGCCCAGTCCTTATTTCTCAGGCTGCTGCAGAGCCTTTTGCATTACAGACGCTGCCCTAAAGATACAGAAAATCCTCTCTCACTCCCAATCTACTTTATGACAGAAGCTAGGACAGAACAGGTTCCATACAGTGAACACTTTGTGGCAGGTAATCCCATATTATAAAGGGTCAAAAAGTAATTAACATTACTATTAGTATACCGTCAATGTGCATGATGCTGTCACGAAAACAAACAAACAAAAAAACCCAGAGTCAGAGCCCTACAATGAGTACCCTTCACATCTAAATGCAACAGTGAGGGTGATAAGGACACAAGGAAAGAAGAAAATGGGAAATGCAGGGGGCAATCATGCGAAGTGATGGACCTAGCACCACTGGTACCTGGGGCAGACATATCTGCTCAAAGAGTTGGGTAGAACTGGCTTCCTCCTCAAAAAAAAAATGCCAGGTAGACCAGCATTCAAATGCCAGGTAGACCTGGCCTCCACTTCAAGGTTCCTCACCTGGCCTTTCAAGGAACAGGCACACCGGCACCCCCGGTGGCACATACCCCCGGTGGCACATACCCAGGGATGACAGCCGCTGCCTCCTCCCTGATCGTGTGCAAATGCAATTCCATATGCTTGACACTGTTTCAATTGGGATAAGGACAAGGTTCTGGGGCAAGGTCTGAGGACACATGATACCACCTTGTTGGAGCTAAACATGACTAGCCTATGAGTCTACACATGTCTACTCAAAAGAAAGCTCTGTTGAGTGCAATGGAACATATTCCCAAGTAGGTGTGTACAGGATTACAGCCTAGATGTTCAGTGCCCGGATGAGGCGAGTGCTTGAAAATTCATGAATTTGATCATGGAAGATAGGCAGGATATAAATGTAACAAATATAACCAAGGCACAAAATTAAGCCAAAGGCTCATCAGAAAAGGTTGGGATTTGATGGAAAAACGGCAGTGCCATATAGGTGTTTTGACAAGAAATTCCAGGGCCAAAGATATGCTTCATAATGGAGGTTTACTTTTCTACCATATATTATAATGGTATTTTTTTTAAAAAAAAATTGTTTAATTTTGTGCAGTTTCAGTTGTCTATATGTATTTTTACCTTTTCCTGTTTCAATTTGCCTTCTAACCCCCAGGCCCACCCCTTTGCCCTCTTTGTTTAAACATTTACAATGCTATTTTGACATTACACCACTCTTTTTTGGTGTGCCAAATATATAATTGCTCTTTTAATCGTACCTTATGGTAAATGTCTGGAACGAGCATTGGTGGGTTTTTTTTCTAGATTCGCTGGATAGGCCAACAAATAGCATGTGTCAACTCCTGCCCCCCTGATGCAAAGTCTCTGCAAACGCAGGCCAAACGATGCGGTCCACCTCAGACATCAACACAGGATTTGTCATATTGGATCAAACCACTGGCCCATCAAGCCCAGCTATCCTGCCTTTGGCAAAGACCAGTGCCTTCTGCTTCAAAAGATGGAGGAGGGAGGGAGGGGAAGACTTTTAACCACATTGGCCTGCTGTACACAAATTGCTTTGGGACACTGTAAATGTGCTTTGGGGTTTTTTAAGTTAAAAACCAAGACAGAATGAATACAATTGAAGGGCCACTTCCATATAGAAAAGGCAGCTTTGCCATGGCTAGCTACAGTGAATTCTACAGGTCGCCTTATGCTTGATTAAATAGCATTTCTATGTCCTCATTTTAAATTAGTAACACCGCTTGCTGCGATACTCCCTTGGTTTCTGTTCCCCCACTCCCCCCAATTATTCCTTTGGAATTTTCACAAATGTCAATTACAGGGAGCACAATGGAAACCACTAACAATATAAAAAGAGCATGCTGCTTAAAAGGCAATTGCTTTATCAAGGTTGTTTCAAATACATAAAGGCCTACAAATTGGTTTGGGTCCTTTCATATCCAGACAGCCCAAGGCAAAGGCTGGCTCCAATAATGACAAATGAAACAAGAACTGCAAACTGCACTGAAACTCACAGCTGTTGAGTCAAAGAATGAAAGGCAGGAAGGGGAAGAGAGAGGTGCTCAGGGTGGCTCTCCTGTTGCTCTAGTGCAAAATCCTATCTGTGCGAAGAGAAGAGAGTGCCACATGGGGCCAGGAAACAAGTCCTTGGGTATTCATCAGTGGCCATCCCACAGTATTTCTTGATGACACAACTGTTATCATCTGCAGGTTTTATTCCTCGGTATCTTGCTCTTCCCCCACTGCCTCCTTTCCTGTTTGCCCTTCCTCCAAGGCAAGGTACATGGTTCTTCTTCTTCTGCCATCCTTTATTCTCACAACCCTTTGAGATGGGTCAATCCCTTTGTCTCTGCCTAACCCAGGGGTAGTTAACCCGCAGCACACCATGTGCCACTTTCTACACAGAAAATCCTCAACATGCCACTCAGTCTTAACTGCACTTTTAGCAATTACCGTAATAGCTAAAGAGAGCCTCCAAGGGCAGAAGGTACAGAGCAAAAAACACAGGAGTACTGTTAACTATTTGGGGCTTTTAAAAAACACCTGACTGCTAAAGAGGCCTTTAGTCTGGCCCAGCAGGACTTGTTCTGAGATCCATACAAGATGCGCTGATTCTCACAGCCCCAGCCCCTCTCTGCTTTCCCACCTTCTCAACCTCAAAGATTATCTTAGCTGGGAACTCCTTGTAAATGATTTTACCAAAGTTGTAATCTCCACCTGGCTGGGTCAAGCTGGGCTTTGCTGATCTCATCAGCCATCTTTGCACTGCACTGCTCAGCCCTAGACTCCTTCTAGAGTCCCCCCCCTTCCCTTCAGTGATCCACCAATCTGGCTTTCCTGGGTAAGCAAGTGACCCACCAGTAAGCAGGTCCTCTCCCTGCCTTTCTCCCCATTTTCCAAATCCAGAAGAGTAGGCATGGCTGTCCTGAGCATTAGAAACTGTACATGGAATAGCAAAGAAATAAGGCAAACCATAAACTGCTGTGGTGCTTTCTTTGTTACTACTTAAATGTTTTTTTCAAAAAATATATGGTGATTTTGCATGTGTCACTTGGAAAGTGTCCGTGTGCCACTAGTGGCAGGTATGCCGTGAGCTGGCCACCCCTGGCCTAGCCCAAGATCACCTGAAGAATTTCAGGACTGAATGGGGATTTGGATTGACTAGGATTTGGACCCTCATTTCCCTTGCCTGACTCCAGCTTTCTAGCCAGAGTGCCACACTAGCTCTCACATACATGTATAGGGAAAATAATAATAGCAGCCAGTATGGTGGATAGAGTCTGCAGCTTGAACCAAGGAGACTTTTGTTCCAGTGCTTGCTCAGCCATGAAGCAATCCTTAAATCTTGGGCCCATCACTCTTTCAGGCTAGCTTATCTCAAAGGATCAAATGAAGTAAATCCACAAGCACTACATTCAGCTGCTTGGAAGAAAGGCAGTGTAGAAATTTAATAAGCACACGGTTTTCAGGTGTAACTGAAGGCACTGATTTCCACGTGATAAATGCCCTCCCTGCCATATACGGTCCTAATAGAAGGAGCTGGGGGCAGCGTTCCAGTGCACTATTGTAGACATTTGGCTGGTATGCAAAGGCCATTCAGAAAGCACAAAAGAAACAACAGGTTTTCATGCAAGTTAATAATATAGATTTTTAGTTTTAACAGGACATGGCTGGATATGCTTTTTGTGGTAACATGCTCATAAAGTTCAAAAAGCAGGGCATTGCCATCAATCATTGGCCTGCTGTGCTCACTGGCTTCAGCATTTCCATCCTCAGAGCTGAAAATGCTCTGAAAACGAGGCTATAATTGGTATGCATTGTTTTGAGGACATTTCCTTTAATATTTGTGCATGCCTTGATACAATGTCCATTCCATGGTTCTCCACTGAAAAAGGGAATAAAGAACTGACTTGATTCATCACAACATGATCCTTCAGGATTGCACTTTTATACAGTTACTACACAGGTCAATTACCTCAAAATATCTGTGATTACCAGCTGAACATAATTACTATAGTTATGTGAAATATAGTCTTGCAATTATAGTGAGTTGGATCAGCAATTAGGGAATTAATTCAATTTAAGTCTTTGAACTTCAAAAGATAATAATAGTTAACATCTTTCCATCATCTGCACAGATATCTAGGGGACTGTTAGTAATATATATATTTATTTTATTCCATGTTTCTTTCCCAAATGACCCAAAGTGGCTTACAATGTAAATAAAAAACATAACCATAAAATGCACACAAATAATATCAACTGAAACAAAAAGATACAAAAAAAGCAAAAGAGTCACATAAATCAGCCCTAACATGGCAGCACAGAATATGCAACTTACTGAATCTCTGTTCCTCTGTTGTCTCTGTAGGCAACTCTCTTGCCTATTACTTCTCTTCCATTAAAATGTCAGGAAACCACATTCCCCATTGTTGTGGACCCTGGCAAAATTGTGTGTGTGGCAGGAAGGGGAGTCCTGTTATATGGATCCCAACTGCAATCCTTAGGTCACTAGTGCCATTTGTTCAGGGGTCAGGAACCTACATCCAGCCCACCACCTAAAGTCATCCAGTCCACACAAAGCTTGGTTTGGGAGGTGAAGCCTCCCAATTTGCTGTGTGCCGGACAAATTATGGTAGAGATGTGTGCCCAGGCTCACGGAGTCCCTGTGCTGTGGCTCTGCCATGCAGGCAGCTCTGCCTTGCCCTGTCCAGTGGGCGGCAAAGCTGAGCTTGGTGCAGCTGCTTCTAGCAGCTTGGCAAACCGGATGTTCAGCAACGATGTCACCACCAAACATGCTGCTCCTTTGCCCCAAAAGGCTGACGACCCCCCCCACCTTAGTTATTTTTAGGGCATCACTGTCTTCCTAAAGAAATTACAGACCATTGACAATCAACCAGAGAATACCATCCTGGAAATCACGGATGCAGAAGCTCCATATGCCAACACCTAACAAAAATATGAACTATAAGCCACTAAGAAAACTATGCCAATGTCAAAGGATACCTGATCCTCAAGTTTTGTCTTCACTCACAACGATTTCAGAAAGCTTCTAACTTCACATCAATCACACTGCCTTAGGGACTTGCCTGGCTTCACCACTCACCGACATATTTCTGGCTGTGTTCAAGCAGTGCTTCCTCAGCTCCCGTCGTCACAAAATACATTGACTGACATAATCGTATACTACAGGATAGACACTTGGGGAATTCCTCAACTATTTCAACAATATCCACCATCAACCTGAGCCTGGATCCAGTTCATGCAGTGGGTTCACTCTGGACTCCACAGTGGAATTATGCGATGGACATGTAAACATCACATTACAATGGAAACCCACTACCATGACAGATATCTACATGCTTCTCACTACCAAACCAGAGCACGCCACACAATCCATTGTCAACAGCTACACTCTATGATACATCTGCATTAGATCCATTATGCTGGACAAGTCCTCATTCATGAATAGCTTACATCAGGCATGTCTGATCCTGTGCATGTCTACTCAAAAGTAAGTCCCACTGAGTACAATTGGACTTACTTCCAGGTTAGTCTATTTTGGATTGTAGTCTTAGAACTTCAATAACGACTCAGTGAAGTGAAGCAGCAGATTAAGAAGGCCAGACATGCACCCCAAAGTTGCCTACAACAGGACAAACCCCAAACAGAAAGTGACAGAACATCACTTGTCACCTGAAACTCCCAGTAAAACCCTTCCAAAATGTTATAAATGATCCCATTTCCTGCCACTTACACAAGATAAACCAGTCTCTTTGCAAAGATGAAACAGTAACAAATCTGACACACACAAAAAAAATAGCAGCATCCAGAAACAAGTGAAATAATATTTCAGTCTCAGGATACTATGAGTCATCATATGCCTTCCCTCCTCCAAAAACTGAGGAAGGAATTGCTAAACCAGAATCTATCAGCAAATTGGACTGTACTCCATTTAGGCTTAATCAAGTAATCAGGTTTTTTCCTCATCAAGGTGCTAAATTAGGATTAGCTGGCAGATCGAATTATCACACTGATGATTGTGTATACATTTGAGCTCTACATACAACAAAATATCACTGACCTACTATTGCTCCTTTTATTCAATGTTCTTTTGCTCCCACTGCTTACAAGGTGTGACTTAACTCCCTCTTCTGAGAGAGAGAGAGAGAGAGAGAGAGAGAGAGAGAGAGAGAGAGCGCATATATGTATGCATAAATCTGCCAGCTAAGGACTACATGTATCTGATGAACACAAGTGACCAGTTTTTCAGTCATGAAACATGCCTCCCTCGCCAGTCTGGGGTAGGCAAAAAAACCTGCCATCCATGGCCAATTTGAATGACAAAAAAATTCCTACCCGGCCCTCATGATGAGTGACTAGCTAATCTCTCACCCATCATAGCTTGTAACTTGTGATGGAGTTTTCCTCCATAAATCTGTCTAATCCCCTTTTAAAGGTATCTAGGCCAGACACCATGACCACATCTTGTGGCAAGGAGTTCCACAGACCAATTACACACTGGGTAAAGAAATGTTTTCTTCTAACGCAGTCTGATGTCTTTCTCAGGGGTCGTGCAAGGGTAATAGGCTACCTCAGAATGCTAGATGCAGGGGAGTGACAGCAAGATAAAATATCTGGTTGTCTTGTGTGCTCTCCGAGGCATCTGGTGGACCACTGTGAGATACAGGAAGCTGGAGTAGATGGGCCCCTCATCTGATCCAGTGAGGCTTTTCTTATGTCAAAGACTCTGCAAGACATTGTTTCTGCAAAAAACTAATACTGGGAAACACAATGAAATAGAGGTAGTAACTCTAGTAACCACAGAGTTACATAAAAACCAGTTATGTTAATTGGCCCTATACTATATCTTCTCAGTACCCCCCTTCCTTGACCCTCTTTCCCATATCTAGCTATTGCTTTCACCTTGTTAACCATCAGCAACATTCTCTCCCAATTCTTCCTTAGTCTTCTCTCATTGCCACCTTTGCATCTTCTTCAGTGCTGCTTCTTATGCCTGAGCAGGCTTCTGACCTTCAAGTGACTTCCTGCAGTCCCTCCAGGCTCATTTTTAAGCCCAAGTCTGTCCTGAACCTCATTCAAAGGAGCTGGGAGGGATATGATAATGGTTGTAATGCTATAATTTGGGCTAAGTACAGTACAACATTCATAAGTTCTTCAGATCCTGATTGAAACAGAGACAAATCCACACAATGAAGGTATAGGACATTGTTAATACTGTGATTTTAAAGAGGATTAGACAAAATTAGTGAAGAATCTGACTATCAAGGACTATTCACCAGAACTAGTATACCTCTGAATATCAGATGCCTGGGAGGGTCCAGCAGCAGATACCAATTTGCCTGGATTTTCATACTCTGAGCTATGAACCTGTCAGAGTCAGAAATCTGTAATGATGAATAATTGTTGCAATTTCCCTGTGCTCTTGAAATAAACTGATAAACATAACACTGCCATGCCTTAAAAAAAAAAGACTAAGTTATTCAAGACTAAAGAGATTGTGACGAATGCTCCAATCAAACTCTAGGTAAGCTGGGAACACTACAGTAAATGCAAAATAATGTTGGCATATTCAGAACCACACACAATGGGAAGAAGAATTCGAAGTGCCCTAAAGTTAATAGATGCTAAATTATCTGTGATGCCTCAGGGAACAAATAAGAAATCAACTGTGGTCTGGTCAATAAAATGTTCTCCGCTGCACTCAACAGCAGTCAAGAAGAGACAAAGAAATGTATAGATGCACAAGAAAAGGGATGAAAAATAATACTGAAAATCCATGCCATTATATAAATAAATGGTACATTGCTCTCAGGCTGATCTTCAATCCAATTCTCCCTGCTTGCAACTAATTAAAGAGAAAAAAGACAAATGACTACAAACGCGTGGGACGGGATTAGAAATGCTTAGTTTAGTGAAGAAATGAAGGGGTCATAAAATAAATAGAAAGAAAAAGACAAGTCAAGCAATTCAACTTACCATCACATCATAAAGAAATGTTCAGGAAAATAACAAGCAAGGTTTAAAACAGATACAAAAAACAGTATAGACAACGGAGACCTGTGAAAATACATAAAATGCATAAAAATTATGCTTAGATCTGTTAATTCTACACAGATGCCTCTGCAAAAATGGGTAACACACAACTGTAGGTACCAGTACTATTCTGGCATAAAATGCCATTATGGAAATATTCCCAACATAGAACAAATACTCTAATGCACCTAGCTAAGCTGGATGTCAACTGTACAATTTGGAGAGTTGCCCATATCCTCATCAACAATAAGATAAATATAGATTAAAAAACCTATATTTCTAACAGTGGTGTCACTAGGGTTTGCATCAGCCAGTGCGAGACCTTACTGTATCAATCCACTGATGGTCTTCCTTTGGTACCATACAGAATAAATTACAGTATCAGACCCCCAACCTAAATGTAGTGACATCACTAGGGCTGGTGTAACCCCCATTAACTTTATTTATTTAGTTTACTATAGAACGGTGGTCAGCAATGTGGCGCTCACAAGCTACTGGTCGCTTATGACATGTTTTCCAGTAGTTTGTGGTTTGAGGAACTGCGGCTGCTGCCACCAAGAAACCTGAAAGGGGAGGATCTTCCTCCTTGGCTCTGTGCTGGCTTCAGCCTATGCAGAGCCAGGGAGGGAGCATCCCACCCTTGACAAAAGCATCACCACACTCTTGCCGAGGGCAGGGCTTGAGTTACCCCACCCTTGGGCAGGATGAAAGAGAGTCCTGCCCAAGCAGCTCTACAGCTCTTCAGCATTTTGTAGCTTGTGTACATCCAATGGTTGCTACGCCTGCTATAGAACAACACAGGTCACCCAACAAACCAGTAACACACAAAAAAGTGGTCAACTTGATGTGACTCACCCAGTTGAATAAGGGTGCAATCCAACAGCCCCATAGGGCCAATGTATGTATGTTGAGTCAGCACATGAAAGTGCTGTAAGGCACTTTTGTGCCAGCACGTGTGGCGCTGGGCCAACGCTACCAGCAGTGTTAGCCCTGCTGTGCTGAGGATGGGTGCAGGTAATCCACCCTTGCACTGGCCAGGTTCAACCAGTGCAAGGGCTTTTCTGACCAGGGGGGAAGGCGGGAGGGGCAAAATGGGGCAGAGGGAGGGCATTCCGGCAGGAGGAGTGGCCTGGGGAGGAGCCCAGATCTGCCAGTTATGCCAGATCCAAACCCCCATCCCTGGACTGCTGCAGCCTGCTTGGACACTGCGCCTGCTAAATAGCGGGTGTAGGTCCAAGCAGCCCCACAGAGATGGCTGGCACTTACCCTCGGGTAAAGGGACAAACATCCCCTTGCCCCGTGGAAACTCCAGTGGCCTCCCAACCTGCACTGGATATAGCACAGGCCAGCCTGTTCCAGCACAGTTTAGGATTGTGTTTAGAATTAAAATATTTGCTCCAATAACATGGAAATGACAGATGACACATAACAACACCTTATTGGTTCCCTGTTGTGTCTTAGTAACATCTCACTGGCTCTCAGAACAATCAACCCCATTGGTCAGTTTTAAGAAAATCCACTTTTTGTTACATAAGGCAGTTGTGTTTTCCTTTTCTGGTTATTTGGCTATATCTTTTGACAGATATTTCAACACGGTGTTTCACCACATTCTGCATTAAATTCCACATCGAATTATATACAACATGATGGTATTATTCAAAAATACCAAGATTAAATAAATAAATAGGAACTTTTAAACTTACTTTTATGCTGTGGTACATCATTTTATAGGGACATCATTTTATTGACCCCTGCTAACTGGGCAAGAGGCACTTTTTCCAGTGGTGTTCCTCTTATATTTAGCAGGGGGAGAGTAATTGTCCCTCATCACCCCTGCGCAGTCTTTTTGGTGGCTGTTGCTGGCGGGCTGCCTTTTTTTTTTTTAGATTGTGAGTCCTTTTGGGACAGGGAACCATTTAACTTTATTATTACTATTTGCCTGTAAACCGCTTTGTGAACTTCGTGTTGAAAAGCGGTATATAAGTACCTGTTGACTGACTGACTGACTGACTGACAGCGGCCAAAATGGCTTCCAAGTGCCTGGAAGAACAGGAACCACTGATGTATCCTGCAGATGCAGGGAAGCTGGAGCTCTCCTTAGGGGAGCATTTCTTTCAGTGTCTGAACTGCAGCAGTGGCTTACAGATAATGGGAGCAATGCCAAAGGGGGGTTCTCTTTGGATGACCAATAGGGCCAAGGATGCTATTCCCCCCCCTTTTTTTGGCAACTGACTCCCCATGGATGGAGGTTGGTATGAGAGGGAAGTTTGGGACCATTTGATTCTTAAAATCTATTCCCACCCATTGTGGTGAGAGCACAAAATATTGATGCATTTGACTAGCAATCTGCTGTACCCTATGTCTGGGGCCTGGTTTGTTTTAGAGTCGTCTCTTTTCCAAGCCTACAAGGTCCAGGTGGGGTTAGTGACAACCTTTCTAAGGAAGCCTGAAGCTGCTGCTGTTTAATGCCAAGTTGGTCAGTAAAAATACCATCACCATCCAAAATTTAATCCTGGTGATTAAATTTGGAAACTTGCTAGATGAGATGGGAGGGTGGAATCACCCCCACCTCTATCCCCCAGGTTCAGGATTATTGCCGCAGTCAAGGTTTGAGGAGCCGGGAGGAGGACTTGGAAGTGATCTGTCCAGAATAATCTCTCTCACTGATTCACAGAATGATACAGTTGGATGGAAATTTGGGCATCTTTTAATCCAAACTCCTGCTCAGTGCAAGCAACTATAGCATTCACGGCAGACTAACTATCCATTTTTGGACAAGGTGCTCAAATATACAGTGGTGATGCAAGTCCAAAGGCTTCTGGAGGAAACCAATCATTAGATACTTTGCAGATCCTTTCCCAGCTTCAGGCTGGGATTTGGAACAGTAGATGACTTGCACTAGAAACTGAACAAGAGTGCATCCCTGTTGGTTCTGCTGGACTTATCTATGGCTTTCAGTACCATCAACCATGGGATCCTTCTAGACCATCTGTCTGGGATAGAAACTGGTACCATTAAACAGTTGCTCCAATCCTTCTTGGCAGGCAGGTTCCAAAAGATGGTGCCGGGGCACCTCAGACCTATGTTTTCTATTCTATCCTCTATGCCTTTTAACAGCCACATGAAACCACTTGGGGTTGGGCATCACCAATACGTGGATGATGCCCAGCTCTCTCTTGCTCGCCCATTTCCATCACCAGCCAGGAAGGCTGTAAAATTCCTAAGCTACTATCTGGAGTCTATTACGGTTGCAAACAGCTAGTACATATTCCAATATGTTTATTATCAAAAGAATGTAAACTACCTCAATTTTTTGTACTTTTTCATTTTCTCCCTATGGAAGCATTTTCCCCACACTATTTTTTGTTTCCTTTTTCCCTTGTGCTTAATTCCTTGTTTTCTTCTCTCCTCCTGTATTACATTATTTATCCTGCTCACTTGCTTCACACATCATCTTTCATTTCGCTCTAAATCACCTCCACCCTCAAAGCCATGACTCTGCTTGCTAATCAGTCATTCAGGCTGGGTTTCATGGCACTTTTTCTGGTACACCTGCTTCCTTACAGGCCGACTTTTTCACGGTTACAGGCCTTCTAATACAGTACTATGAAACGCAACCTCAGAGATGACAAATACAGAAAGAATCAAAAACAAAGACTATGAATCAGAAGCGTAGGCCATTAGATCTAGTAAGGTGCTGTACACTATCCACTAAATCAACAGTACTGTTTTTAATCACACCTGCAAGCTGAAGAGCCAGGGCAACATGCCTCTTATTCAGTTCTCTTTTACAAAGAGAAAAGACCAGGGCACCTAATTAAAAGAAGAGGGGAATTATTGGAATATTTTGATTAAATAGGAGAGCAGCCCGATGCTAAGGACTCTAGTGCCCAAATGGCGACTGCTTCATCCCAAGCCTCCCCAGGCTACCACCAGAGAGCATTTGCTCCCTTCCCTTGGGGAGACAGCAGTCTGCGGCAATGGGTCTCCTTGGCTCTGTGCCCATGTTAAACAGGTGCAGAATTGAGGAGGCCCAGGTAGGGCCACCAGGCTCGTGAGAGGGTTTAGGATGCAGTGGCAAACGCTCGTGTCGTCCCCGCCCGGTGGGAATAGCATTCCGTGTGCCTTGGAGTCTAGTCATGCCGGCCACATGACCACGGAAGTTTGTCCTCGGACGAACGTCGGCTCTTCGGCTTAGAAATGGAGATGACCACTGCCCCCTACAGTCGGTCACGACTAGACCATTCAGTCGCAGGGAAACTTTTGCCTTTTTAATATCCTATGAAACCGCCCAAAAAGGATCAATCCAGCATAGATCAAATCCCACAAGCACATAGCCAAACCAAATATTTTAGTTGTAACAGTTAGCACTGAAGTCAGGGCCACCAACTGAGATTATTCATGGTTTCAAGCACAGGTACTAAGATCTGTCAAGCTTGATTATCTATCAAAATGTAATACTGCCTAACACATTAAGGCAACCATGCCAAACTCAATAGGACTTGTGAGTAAACATGCTCAGGTTCATGCTGCAAGAGTATACAGTTAATAAGAACCTGAGAACATTAAGGTATTTAACTGCTTGACAGATAAAGTCACAAAGTAGTTTGCTAAATAGCAAAAAAGATGTCCTAATTTTAATGCAATTTGCAAAAGTCGATTTGTATAATGGCAACATTTACCAATGGGAATCAACTTTACTCAGGAAAACAAGTGCAGTACAAATGAAAAGTCTGATTAAAAATTGATTATTCAAAGAGGGACTTTCAGCTTGTTAGCTTAATTAGCTTTAATTTAAATCAGTCTACTCCCAACTGGTAAGTTCTGAGGCAAATACTGGATGCTGTCTGGGGGCTCAGAAGAAAACTGTCCATTCCATTTCACTCACAGTTGCAAAGACTTTCTCATGGCAGTTGGGGGTGTGAGCAATGAGTGCATTCCATTCAGATTCTGCTCACACTGGTTGCCTGGCTTCCTCAAGCTCATCTCAGTTGGCAGCTCCAACTACTCCTTCTCACTGAAGTCTCTTTTTGCAAATCACTGAACTCACCCACTATAACTCATTTTTATTTGGATTATTAAGCCTCATCCCATATCTGTTCTTCTCCTCCTCTCATAACCGGCATTCGCCTAATATAGATTGAAATCTTTCTAAAGCACCAGGCAGTATTACAGCACGACATCGCCGCCATAAAATAAAATTGTGATAAAAAACCTCCCAACTCTCTTTATAGCTCTCATGCCAACAGAGGCCTTTCCTCAGGCTTTTTATTCTTAGATCTTTTATTAAAATTGTAGGCATCCAAAATTAAAAACACAAGCGCATATGTCATAATTCTGCAGATTTTTTCCTTCTTTGTCTATGCTCTCAACACGTTTATTGCTCTCAGCTCTTTCGTCGTATAATGGTCCTCTAGCTGTATTACAACCACTTATTATACATGTTGCCATCTTGTCAGTAGCATGCTGCAAGGAAGGTGGGCAACTGGTGTGAAAATGTAGGCTATCAGTTGATGCTTCTGGACTACTAATCCAGTCAATGGAAAGAAGAATGCTGACACAAACACAGAAGGAAGTTTCCCCCAGTTCTATCGTCATTCAATTTCACTGCTTCACCTTGCTAGCTCTCCCTCAGCTGCCTGAATGTCTCCTGCTCCTTCAAACAGCTCCACCTTTCGGCCCCTTATACTGGGAACTATCTCCTATGACACTTTCACGATGCCTCCTCTCTCCCTCCTGTTGAGTTCCTCCTCACAGCCCACTTTTTCTGTGAAGCCTTTGGCATAACCCCTAAGCCCCCCCTGGCCTTCTCTAACAAATTATTATCAAGTACATTAATATCCTCGGGGCAGATACCTCAGTACGGCATGAATGGATCTTCCCATTTTGTTGAACAAAAACTCTGGAGATACCTGAGAGACAACAACTGGCCCTTCATTATCCAGTGAGCTTAATGGTTCAGGAAGGATCTGAACACAGGTCTGCCCAATACTAGTCCAGCACTCTAACCAGCATACCACATTGGCTCACCACACCAAACCCAAGTGCACATAACCAAAATGAATGATATTCTCCCCCCAAATTTGCTTTCACCCCTTTACTCTATTGCTTCTTCTGTATAAGATTTCAGATTGTAAGCTCCAGATAGTAACCGGTCTTTTTTGTTGTCCTGTAAAGAACCACACACACAGCTGGCACAACAGCAATCAACTGAATAATTAAGAATAAATGCCAGCTTTTGTATAGTGTGCAAAGCACTTCACATGTATGAACTTGGTGCAACGCTTACAGCAACCCCATAAAGCTGAGGTTTTCAAACTGGGGAATCACGACACCCCAGCCAGAGAACCTCTGACCCTGTCCCCTTAAGGGGCGAGGAGGAGAGAAGGCAGCAGCACAATCCCCAGGATCACACTGCTGCCTGAGGTCCAGGGGCTTCAATTACCTTACATGTCAAAGCACTAGCCTCCTGGGGGTGTGGGGAGTCCTGTGGATGCTGCTGCAGGGCTTCACAAGCCTTGTATAATAAAAAAAAAATCACAACACACTTCCAGTTTTTAATCACATAACCGGAAGTGTGTCACAATCATTTCGCTCCCAAGGCTTGGGGAGCCCTGCAGAGGGGTCTGCAGGGCTCCCCACACCCCCAGGAGGCCACGCTTCAACAGGTAAGGTGATCAAAGACCCTGAGGGCACCACTGCCTTATTTCCTCCCCCGCAAGCACTTACAGTGGGTCAAACTCTCTTAAAGAGTTTGAAAAACGCTGTTATAAGATCTTATTATACCAAAGGCTTGTTCAAGACCACTTTGCAGGTTCATGGCAGAAACAGGATTCACTCCAGAGATGTTCTGATTTGCACCTCATCTTAGATGCTATGTACACCTGCTCTCTAGGTACAGTACTGCATTACAGTTCCTAAGGAGCATGTTTTTCTCTCTATGGCTCAACCCCCCTCCATATTTAACTGGCAGGTTGTGGGCCAATACAAGGGACTACAAAGGCAGCACTGGCTGTGTACTGATTCAGTCACATAAACCTGTCTCCATTAACATCTTTCCACATTGCTTTCTGGCACTAAATAGGTGCATTTAAAGTTAATCTGCTCTTGGCTGATTTGTTCCCTGCCAATGAATAATGTTGTATAGTCATGTTTTGTGTCACCATATAGCAGCCTATTATTATTTTTATGTCATGTCATATCTTCTATTTTCATATAATTTCAATGTCATTAGTGCTGGTTGCTCTGTCTTCCAAATCCATTTATTATGCTAAATGAGACCTAATTTGTGTCCTCGATGAACTCATTAGACACTTTCCTAATTAACTACATTGCTAGTTATAATTGCACTTTGTTTGTAGTACATCAGCCATTTTTAATTCATATAAAAGCATTTTAATTCATATAAAAGCTCTCACTGCATTTTATTGGGATTTCTGAGCTAACTTAATTTTTTCTTTTTTTTCTTAATTTTTTCTTAATTTTTTCTGAGAGGTAGCTCAGAATCCTGTAAGCCTAAAGATGAATCTTAGTTCTCGTTTAAATACATTTCTGTCTTTGGAACACTGATAAAAAGATGGCAGAGTGATTCCAGTAGACATTTAGCATAAAGGAGGGGCAACAAATACACAGAATATAATTTCAATACTCTTACGTTATACAACTCTTCCATCCAAAAATCAAGAGATGAGCCAAAGGCAGGCACAATTCTGATTGCTTGAATTTCATAATGCCTGTATAGTTTTGAGAGATTTCATCACAGCCTAATTCTTACAACCAAATCTTGCTTCTGTTGGTTGAAACAAGAACTCCAATGCCAGCTTATAAGATGCCTTAAGACAGGGGTCAGGGAACTTTTTTACCTTTTACCCCAAAATATATTTAGATATGCTGATGTTACCCCAGCCCCCGCCAGAACAAAAGGGAAAAAATTACATATTGG
>JAJKFI010000008.1:22819384-22837814 GCA_029204185.1 Lerista edwardsae
TGACCAAATGTGTCAACCAGAAAGTTCTCAGTTCAGATTCTCAGCAATAATACTCACTTGATGACCTTAAGCAAGATCATCTTCTCTCAATCTCACTACTCCCCCTGCCTTCCCAGGCTGTAAAATGGGGAAAGCATGGTCTTCATTGTTACAAGGATGAATAAGATCTTATTATAAGGAGTTCACTCTTTATAGAGTGTAGTCACTCTACAATGCTATATAAATATTAGCATTTATCATTCAGGCTATAACTCTTATCCTGGTTATTCAATGTTTTACCATAGAACAAAAGCACAATTGTTAGAATCCCAACAAAATTCCTTCCTTAAATATAGCAGGTTGTTCAAATGGATCATTCTTGTTTCTTCAGTATCTGTATAACAAGAGATACAAACAATGCAGCATATGACACAGGAGGTTACCTTCAGTACCCTTTTCTGCTCACAGAGGTATTGTGATAAGGTAGTTATATAGCTGATGATAAAAGGTAGCTATATTGACAGCTAAGCAATAGAGTGGTGTCAGGAAAAACAACTGAATGGTGGTCATAATGAATTTTACTAGTAATTGACAAGACCACATCAAAGACAGGCAAGCAGAAATCATCACAGAAAGAAAAGCTCAGAACTGCCAATAGGTGACACAAAGGTGCACAATTTATTGAAATTTTCCAGGCATCAATGTTTACCTTCTGTTATATCATGCCTAGCGGAAGGCTGGCTTGCTGTTTCCTCTGCATCTGGCTCGTCATTCCTGCTTTCTGAGGTATCACTGCCCGTTTCATCATCATCGTCACCTTCACTGTTTGTAGCATCACTGTCGTCATCATCGCTGTTTTCTCTCTCATAATCACTGTCTTCTGACTCCTCGTCTTCAGATTCCTGGCCAGTAGGATTGATTTCAGGCAAGAGTTTTGGTCTTTTGGCATCAGTGCCACTTGCCATATTGCCCAAACCCTGCACCGGTCGCTTTTCAGCCAACAGTTTAGAATTTAGGATGGCAATTTGTCTGCTTTCTTCTGAAGAAGGCACTCTTGGGGTGCTACTGTCTTTAGCAGAGGAGGAACGCTTCTTTTGGGGATGGCCCCCGGGTGTACTCCTACGTTGTTGCTTCATAAGGCTTTTGAAAGTTTTTGATTGTTCAACTCACTAGCCTCAAGCTGAAAGAGAAACTACTATTAGCCTCCATCTCATCATTTTAAAGATGCAATAGAAACTGAATCTGACCCTTCACTTTTGGATTTGCATGTCAGATTCTGCACAACTAAGAACCTTAAGAACATAAAGGACCTTTGGCCTGATCCAGCAGGGCTCGTCTAGTCCAGCTTCCTATATCTCACAGTAGTCTACCAGATGCCTCATGGAGCACACTCAACAAGATATCTGCACCTGGCATTCTGCGGCAGCCTACTTTAAAAACAGTTGCACAAGTTGCAGTGCTGGGGCATCATTTATCTGAGGGGCACTGAGGCATGGTGTATATATAAGAGGATAGGGAAGGGAAAGATACCCCCCTTTGCTATAACCCTAAAGCAGATTTATGATTCATTTCAGAAAAAGAGTATTTTGCATGTTATTTTGTGAGGCTCTAATACATTGGCAATGAAGGTCTACTCATTAGGCCTCAACAGACTACAGCTTAAGCATGGATGTTGTCTGTTGCTTAGCACTTTACAAAGTTGGGTGGGTGCACATTAACTTTCTGTGCAATGATTCATTACAGGTTATCCTCCTTGGAATGAAACAGAAATAACTATCATGGGCTTTAAGGATCACTCCCCCACAATCCCTTTTGTTTCCCTCAACATTTTGCACATTTGATATGCAATGCTCATCTTGGGTTTGATCTCTAGCACTGGCTGCAAGATAGATACCGGTATTCAATCCTAGGAAGAGAGTTATTCAGCTGTTTCTGTAATCTCCTCAATAACAAAAACCAACAGTGCATATCAAACACCATGTGGCACTTTAAAATTTAACATGTTTATTGTGCCATAAGCATTCAGGAGGTAATGTTTTTGTTGCAACAGATTAATGTAGCTAATTGTTCTTTTAAAGTACTTATCACATCCCAACCTAAACAAATGGAAATAAAAGAGGTAACCCAGCATACCCAAACTGCTTTCCATATCCTACTGGAATAAAACCATATTATATTGCCAGGTAGCTGGTCTCCCACCATAATCATAATGCTAGACTTTTGGAACTGTTAACATGGGGTACTTTCAGAATACTTCAATCCTAATAGACACAGATAGTTCCATGCTGATAGCCAAGAATGGAACCTTTACATTCATCTGTTTGGCCAGAGAACTGTATGATGTGATCCAGCAAAGCAACTCTTCTGTTCTTCACTGTCTGCTCCTTGCCTCTAGAACCGAGACAGGTCTCCTCTGTTCTGCAGTCTGGGTTGTAATAAATCTGATCTCAGCATTATGTGTAGGATGCTTTGAGAAGACATGTGACACATGGCAGGAAGGGACCTTAATTCATCATAGTGCAGGACTAGACAGGTGTAAGGGGCACAGGCAGATACAATAATTTAATTCAGTGCAGAGGACATCACTTGACTTTAAACTGAGGGTATTCTGTTGTAAGGATTCGTACTAAGGCATGTAACAGGGTTGCCACCTTTAAAAAAAATCATACTCTGTTCTGATAGAAATCAACATGTGAAGCTTTCATAACAGTGGAAATTCAAAAGAAAAAAAAGCTTCACCTACTAATTGCTGTCTGCTGTGCAGCTGCTAACGACACAGAGCCCCAAAAGGTAGCATCCCTAAAGGACTTTTGTGATCAGTTGGGAGAGTCACATGGCTTTTTTATCTCAATTTCCAGAGTAAGGGGCGCATACATGTGCATATGCTTTAACAGCTGCAAGACTCTCTTTTCAAAAAGAGGATAAGAAGGGATATTTTCTATGCAGGCTCGGGGCCCTATATTTCCAAGCCATGAGGTGCCTGTAAACTGCTTTGTGAACCATGTGTTGAAAAAGAGGTATATAAATATTGTTGGTTGGTTGGTTGTGCTTAAAACAGAATGGGATACCATGGTGGAGGAAGTAACTTCCCACCTAACCAGTGTTTCAAAACACATGCAATTATCCCTCAGGAGCACCTATGTGTCTGGTTATTAGGAGGCATGAAAGGTGTAACCACAGCAAATACACTTAAATTACTCTGTTTTCTTTGTGATTTACTAGGCAATCTTATACATTTTTCCTCAGGGGTTTCCCCACGCACAACGGAGCACTCTCCGAAACAGGATCAAAGTACTGCAGCCTTAAGCCTTTAATGTATTTAAGAGAGGTTTGCTGGCAACCTCACCCTACAGAAGTCTCAATTCTCTCTCCTCAAAATGGTGCTACTGAAGGATCAGCCCTTGGCAGCTGGGCTGACCATCCAAGAAGCACATGGCGGCCTCGCAAAACTCACCCAGTTAGGGGCAAAGACAAGAGAGGTTCATCCTACAGGAAGCCGTCAATCCACCCGAGGGCATCTATTCCACCAGGCACAGTATGAGAGAAAGTAGGAAGAGCCCTGCTGGGTCAGCCCCATTTCTCCCACTATATTCTTTCCACGGTCGCCAACCACGTGCTTTCAGGACACCTACAAAGCGGACGCGAAGGCCATAGACCCGCCCCCATCCCTTACCCGAAGATACACTCCTCCTGAACCTGGAGGCTCTACTTCCCTATTTCTCTATTACTCTTAACCAACCAGCAGCGCTACGGGGAACGTGGCAGCTACAGACCCTCCCAAACACTCGCACGTTTAAATAAAAAACCCCAATCCATGTGGCCCACGAGCCGACCACCGGAAGGGGCGGGACCTGGGAGTAGCCAAAGGGTTGTAGCCGGACACGAGTTGTACCTGTCGCTGACGAGTTTCTCACGATCATTGCCAACGGACAGCTACTTGGTTCCTCTCCCTGGCCTGCTTGCAGACGCTCCGCGGCCGGTAGGCCGCGCCGCCGCAGCTCTTTCCCGTTTCCTGGCAACCGCGATGACTTCACGGAAGTCACAAAGGGCGGGGCACGCCGCACATGAGCAGGCTGCGGGATAGATAGCGCATGCGCGCGAGTTCAGAGCCCCACCCCCTTTCTACGCCACAAATAAATAGCCAAGAGGCGGGAGCCGATTGAATGTTTTTATTCAGCGGCGCCAGAAGATATCGCGCCTGCGTTGTCGTGCCCCCCCGCCGGCTCTCCACGTCTTCAGCCATTGACATTCCTAAGTCACTCCCACCAGCAGGGATGAAGCAAAGAAATTCAGGTCCCTAGTAAAGGGGTCCAGACATTTCCTTGGTGATGTGATGTGACACCACCCCCAATTCCCAGCTGTCCAAGCAAGTACGGAAGGCCTTCCCAGCCCCGTTTATTTGGCAGCAGAGAACACGACTTGTGACACTGAGTTCGAGCAGCTGAATTAGGAGAGGCAGCTGGTTCCGGAATCCCCGGGCCCAAGGGTTCAGCCGAAGACCGTCTCCTCTGGAAAGGCACCTACAGAGTGGAAGAAGATACAGGGCTGAGCAGAGAGAAGCGGAGCATTGTTGTGACCAAGTTCTTACAAAGAAGATGAGCAATGCACAAAGGGACCTGTCTGTCTGGCCTTTCAACCTTTCTGTAACATAACAGTGATTATTTCACAGTGATACTTTTTCCTTATTGAACCTTGCATCAGGGACATGACTGAGGACTCAATTGGTGCAATGTTTGGCGCAACACTTGGCGCAACGCTGGGAAGGGGGTGGAGGTGGGATGTTGCCTTTGCGCCGCATCCAAGCTCCCATCCCCAGGCCACACGGCCCCAATTCAGGCCACACAGCATCCTCAGCTCTGTGTCTGCTAAATAGCAGGTGCAGATCCAAGGAACCCATTGGGGCGGCTGGCGCCTACTCTGGGGTAAGGGCACAAATGTGCCCTTGCCCCGTGGATGTTCCAGGCGGCTTCAACTTGCGCTGGATATGGCATAGGCACGCTGGCCTGCCCACTCCAGTACAAGTTAGGATTGCACCCTGAAACACATAAAATTATGCATGTGATGGCTAGAGCAGATATAGAGGGAAGTTAATTCCCCTCTTGCACAACAGCAGAACACAGGAATATCCATTAAAATATTGATAGGAGATTTGGAACAGGCAAAAGAAAATACTTCTTTATTCAGTGAGAAATTATTGTGTGGAACTCCTTGCCACAGGAGGTGGGGATGGCAGCTAGCCTATATGTCTTCAAAGTGGGATTGGACAGCTTTATGGAGCAAGAAGTTATGCATCATGATGACTATATGCAACCTCCAGGCTTTAGAGGTAGCATGTCTCTGAATGCCAGATACAAGGGTGTAGTAAGAGGATGCAGATAGTTCCAGAGGCATCTGGCGGGCCACTGTAAGATGGATGCTTGGCCTGCTCCAGCAGAGCTCTTCTTCTGCTCCCTTAAGGAAAAGATGTGTGTGGGGGGGAAGAAGAGTTCAATCATGGAGAATATAATGAGGGCGCAATCCTAACCTGCAGTTAGGCAGGCACAAGTACTTGTGCCAGCCCAGGAGTGTCACAAACACTCCATAAAGCATACTTGCAGCACTCTCAGCAGAGTCAGGAAGGATGTGTGCTGGCTTCCTTGACTCCAAGAGTGGTCCAAACATACTTTATGGTGCATTTGCGACACTCCTGGGCCAGCACAAATGACTTGTGCTGGCCTAGCTCCAGGTTAGGATTGCACCCTCAGTAACAGAGGATCTGCTTTGCATACAAAAAGCCCTAACATTTCAATCCCTAACTTTTCTAGGTAGGGCTGTAGAAAAGCCAATGCTGCCTGAAATCTCAGAAAATCATTGTCAGCCGATGCTGACAATCATGAACTAAAATGGACCAACAGAAAGCAGGTTCCTAGGTTGAGAACCCATTGACATATTTCTGTGTACCATCAATCAGGCTGCCTTTGTACTATGCTGCAAGTACCATCTGCAAGAATATGGATCTAGATTTGTGAGGCAGGCTAAAAAGTGAGCTGGTCACTATCCCTCAGTCTAACGTACCTCACAGGGTTGCTGTGACAAAAGGAGGAAAGAAACCATGTATACCACCCCTTATTTGGAGGAAGGGCAGTATAAACATGTGAAAAATTAAAAAAACCAAACTTCTCAAAAATAGCTAGGGGAAGGCACACTTTGGAAAGAGAAGCAGTGGGCAAGATATGGGTGATTTAGGAATTCTCTAGCACCTGCCATTTTCCTCCATATTCTTCTCCCCCAACTGCTTTTGAAACCCACAGATCCTGCCAAATACTCAGTTTTGTTTTGAAAATGGAAATATGAAAAATTATGACAGTGGGTTTTTTTAATCAGCCCTGCCAATATTTCCATTCTCAAAATCATTGGGAGAGAAGGAGAACTCACAAGTAATGTGGTCAAGAGAATGATTGATGAGTGACTCCTGGATAAAAGGACCTAGATTTCTGATCCCTCTTTATGTACAGACACTCAGCCTAGGCCCTCCTTACCTTGCTGAAGTGTAGTGTAGAATCTCCCATCCCACTGGGATTCAGGCACATGGGAATCAGAAGAACTCAGAGGGTGAGGGAAAAGGCACTGGTCAAGGCAAGGAATTGCTTCTGTTAGGGGCATCTGGAGCAGAGGAAGCGGCAACTCAGAGCCAGCCATATTAAATGTCTCTGATGATCCCAGCTCGCAGGTTGACAGATTCAAGGTGTCAGTCTCTAGGAGGTTGCTTAAGATGCTGGAGATTATTTCTTCATCCATGGGAAGTTCCTCAGGGACATCTAGAGTTCCACTTGTCCCCCAGCCTAGTCTAGGCCCCAGGTGGGTATCCTCAACAGGCCGTTCAGACCAAAGTGGGGTGCCGAGAGTCCCCTGGGGTATGCGCTTTGTGTACTGAGAGAAGATTTCGGCCAGGGAGTGCATTTGTTCAGCCAGCATGCTGATGGCATTTTTGTCAGGGTCAGAGCTTGGGCCCATTGCTGGGAACATGTCTGTGGATGGTGTTCCTTCAGATAATGGAGAACAGTCTACAGAAGGGCTGCTATCTGAGAAGAACACACTTTCTGGGGGACAGAGAACATGAGGGCTCAAGGAGGGCAGCCTGTCGACACTGTCGGGGCAGGAGATATTCTTGTGCCAACCAGCAGGGAAGAGGGGAATTTCAGTTGGTTGGGGGGACTGCTGTGTGGGTATATCTGCATTGGCTCCCACTCTAGGAAAGCTGGTTGGAAGCCTGAGAATAGCAGGGGGCATCCACTCTTCATAAGAATCAAGAAGTGAGCAGGGATTGTACTTAAGCATATCGTCCCTAAATGTCTCTGGAGGGAAACATCCGGCTTCTTTTGGCTGTGTCTGATTATCTGTTTCTTGAGCGTAGTGGCTCATAGTTGGGGTCACTGGAAAAGTGTCTCTGTGCTGTGTCTCATGATTCTGGATATACAAGGCCTCCTCCTCACTGTGAGTAAAGCAACAAAATGTGAATTAGAACGAGTATTGGAAGTCATACCAATAGGAGCGTAACTGACAAGAATATTGACAGTCAAACCACATTTGTCACTCCCATCCCACTACAGCATAATTAAAGTCTGTGGGCACAAATTGTACCACAAGCCTCAGCCTGCCTTGGGATGTTTTTAATTACTCTAGTGATAATCTCAGGCAGCATAACCCTAACCCCCTTTGAGCTAGCACAAGTCCTTGTGCCTGTTCCTACGTTTTGTGAACATGACGTAAAGCATGTCCTTGGCTACTTGGGAGAAAATTAAGCCTGCGCACAGATATGTGCTGGCCTAGCTGTGCTGGAACCACACTGGGATGGGGTGAGTTTGTGCCAGCCTGGGCAGGCTGGCAGAGGGGGTTGGAGAGGGTGGTGGGAGGGCATATCAGAGTGGGGAGGGAGTGTTTATAGACTGATCAGGCCTGGGACAGGAGTGGAACTGGCCTGAGCAACCTAGGCTGGTTCCTAACCCCTATCTCCAGCCTGATCGGCCTTACACAGGCTGCTTGGATTTGTGCCTGCAAAATCACAGGCACAGATCCAAGTAGCCCTATAGGGCTCGCTGGCTGGGGACGTGGGGTAAGGGGATTAAAATCCCCTTACTCCATATTGCTCCCAAATCTGCTCCTCAGCTGCATTCGTTACAACATAGGCCTGTTGGCTTGTCTGTTCCATCGCAGGTTAGGATTGTGCTCTTAATAAAACATGGAAGTTAGTGGTGCTGCAGTTTTGCACTTTTTCAACATCATGATTGTCTGGGCCATAACATATCCAAAATGTAGCCAGATACCATGTACAGTTTAATTTTTTTCAATAAAAATATACCACTTGTCCAATGTTCACCCATTGTGACACAAGACAAGTGCACATTTGATGAAAACGCTATCCTGGTTAGATTTTTCAATGAAAGGAGGAGGGGTTTATCATTGGCACTCAAGATGATCCAGAGAGATACTAATTGTTGCTTAACAACTCTACTATCAATGAGTAATCACATGAAACACTAATGTTTGCAATTCAGGACTCCTAATCTGCAATTCTAAGCTTCAGGCCTTTGCAAAGACCTAATAAGTGCTTTAAAAAACACTTATCGAAAGGGCCAGAACCATTTTTGTAAGCTCTAGCACGGTGATGGTGAATCTTTTGGACTTGGCGTGTCCAAAATTAGGAAAATGCCTAACCTAATTTTGCTAGCCTCCTGAGCAAAAGAGAAAGTACACTTTACATATTGAATTGTTTAAAAAATATACAGCCCAATTATGTGTAGTCCTATGTATTATATTTTTAAAAAGTCAAATAACTACACAAATGAAATACGAGTAAAACAAACTCAGATGTTGGGTGTTGGTAAACGCTGGCATGTCAGACCAAAACATATGTCACTGTTGACACATGAGTCAGATTTGCCATCACTGCTCTAACAATAGTCTTAGAAATATTGTAGATACAATCTACATTTCTAACAAAGGAAGTGTAAAGCAAGTTCAGAGTGCCTCTAATCAAGCCGTTGCACAAAGCCAACTTGAGCTGCTTCAGGCAGTATTGCTCTGTGCAGTCCTATGGGACTCATCTTGTGAATTTCAGCGCAGGGAAGTTTTTCATGAAGATTGTCCAGAAAAGATGTATTTTGGGTGTTTGTTTCAGAAATGACAGCTCTCTCTGCATAAATCTTAGGCAACTTTGTTTATGGCATGGCAGTAATACTTGGTAGCTTAAAAATGTTTTCTCATGTGTGTAAGGAGAAGTCTGCCTAAATTTTCCTACGATTTATTTTTTAAAAAATAAAACGCCCCAGGAACAGGAGATGCCTGTACCTTCCTGATTCAGTTTGAAAGTTAAGGGAATTTTTGCAGAGGATGTGAAGATTGGTTTTTAGACTAGGATGCGTTTCTTGGGGCAGTAAGCAGAGGAAAATCATTTGCAAAACGATTTATGTATGTATGTTCAAGCCCATGTGGGTTTTACATTCAAATTGCAGGTTCAAAAGAGGAAAAGAGATGAAGCACCATTTGCAAAAATGGTCTTAAACTGGTTTAAATGTCAGGATTTCACCCAAAGGACTCTGAGAATTATAGCTTTGTGAGAGACTTTTTAGAGGCCTCCAGGGACCAGCATCAACTTCCTTACACAGAATTAACAGTTCTAAAGGTTTTGTAAGGCAAATCAGTCTGGTTTTAATTTGTAGTACGTATTTGTCCAAAGAACGTGGGTTAACTTGCACTGCTGTCTTTCCAGGGCCAGATCACCTGTGTGTATATCAGGGTAGGAAAGAAATATTTGTCCCCAACAGCATGTGTGGAAGGACGAGCCAAATAAGGAGGGCAGTGGAGCTACATGTTGCCTCAGGCAGCCCAATGGCTTCAGCTAGCCCTGGGCAGCAGATTGGTAGGGGAAGGAAGCCCGCCTCCATCTGCTTACATATGTCTACTGCTCCTGTTCCCGCTAAGCACTGAACATGACCAAAAGGACTGTCCTTACAGGGTTGTCTACACCTAATCTAGGGAGAATTCTTGTGGCCTTCACACGTCCTGAAAGGAAGGCTTTCAATTATGGTGGCTTCTCTCATCACTGTGTTGTGGCATTGGAAGCATCAGTTCATTTCTTCCTGGTGCAGAACTTCACAAGAGCACAGGAATGCCTTTCAGTGCAAGTTTCTGTGGAACTCCTTGCCACAGGAGGTGGTGATGGCATCTGGCCTAGATGCTTTTAAAAGAAGACTGGACCGCTTTCTGGAGGAAAAGTCCATCACAGGCTACAGGCCATGATGGTTAGTGCAACCTCCTTATTTTAGAGGTAGGCTACCTCAGAGTGCTGGATGCAGGGGAGTGGCAACGAGATGCACATGTCTTGTGTTCCCTGAGGCAGCTGGTGGGCCACTGAGATACAGGAAGCAGGACTAGATGGGCCTTTGGCCTGATCCAGGGTGGTTCTTATATTCTTATGTAAGATCAGAGAAGCACTGTGATCCATTGGCTTGTCAGGTCGCAACTCAGAGAACCTGAGTGGGTTTATGTTTCTCCATGCTTCTTTCACCCACTCCCTCCTGGTCCATCACCCATCCTGTGCCCCCCATCAGCACTTCTAATCCAGTTTATTACAGCAGGCAGGGGGTGGAGGAGGTGGCACATAGCAGGACTGGAAGAGGAACAGGTGAGTGAAAGTACAGCCACCTCATCTCCCGCTGCATTGGAAATTAAAGCCGGATAACAGTTTCCAGATGTCAGCCTTGCAATCCTACTTGTCACATCTGCCCAGTAACTGAACTGACTCCGTTGCCTTATGCTAGGGGTCCCCATCTTTCAAGTGCTAGCAAGCATTGTGGGGCATGGCCATGCTCCAAGGGGTGGGGCCTGGCACGCAACTTGCAGTACTACTGTCCGCAACTACTACAGCCTCTGCTTCTGCCATCCTCTTCCATTTCTACCATCGCACCTACCCAGCCAAGAGAAATAGGGAATAGAAGAGGAAAGGACAGAGAGAAAGGAGTAGGTTTCACTATGTCCTCCTCTTTCCTTTGCTCTCCACATTTCCTAAACTCTGTGTAGCTGGACAGATAGAGGGGGAGGAAACTGAAGAGAGCAGCAGGGCTGGTGGCATGGGTGGCAGAGAAGGTGGTAGCTAGAGATGGATAAAGGTAAAGGTTTCCCCAGGACCGAATGGTCTAGTCGTGACCGACTGTAGGGGGCAGTGCTCATTTCCATTTCTAAGCCAAAGAGCCACCATTTGTCCGAGGACAGGTTTCCGTGGTCATGTGGCCAGCATGACTATAAGCCAAGGCGCATGGAACGCCATTACCTTCCCACCAAAGTGTACCTATTTATCTACTTGCATTTTTACATGCTTTCGAACTGCTAGGTTGGCAGGAGCTGGGACAAGCGACAGGAGCTCACTCTGTCGTGTGGTCCTGAACTGCCAACCTTCCGGTCAGCAAGCTCAGCAGCAGCGGTTTAACCCACAGCTCCACCACGTCCCCTATAAGAGATGGGTAGGCAGGTACCAACTGGCTTCTCCCCAGTTGTATGTATCTGTCTTTATCAGGCTCAAGCTGCAAACTTATACATGTCTTCCTGAGAGCAGGCCCCACTGAACACAATGGGACTTACTCCTGAGTAGGCACACATAGGATTGTGCTCTCAGACAGCAAGTGCGTTATGGCAGATTAAGCCTCCTGCTTCTGCAGTTTTTCCCCAAACTACTGGCTAGTGTCCCAAGCATCATCTGCAGAGGGATGGCAAAGAATGGGGCTTTACCTGAGGATGTGGTTGGTGCAAGTGATCAGATCTGCTCCCTTTCCACTCTCCTTTAATGCAACGACTTGCACCCAGGCCCAGCTCAGGTCCTTGCAGAGCACACGGACTACTGCCTGCTGACGCTCCGCACCACACGCTGAAATTACAGGCATGAGAAGTAATTAGAGCAGCCTGCAATGGTCCCACAGTTGGATCATCCTATAGTTTGGGCAGCCAAACAGAGAGCAGCCTGAAAACTAAGGAATGGGGTTCAAGATGAGCAGAGATCTGCTTTATAGTCACAGAAGGCCCCAAGTCCATCCAGCCTTGCAATGCTTCCAAAACACGCTCATTCTTGGAATCCAGCCTCCCCTTGTCTCTGTTGACTTCTTTGGCTTAGCACGATGTGTGGGTACAGAGGAATCGGGAACCCACTGCCCAGGCAATCTCTGGCTTGCTCTTGCAGTCACCAGCTTCAGTGCTAAGGGAACCCTGAACTTCTGGAGTTTAACCTGATGGGAAGTGGTGTCCGGAAGGTGCCCAAGCTTTATTGCAGGTTTGGGGATGCAGATTTTTCTTCATGGTGGCGACAAATCCACCAAGGCTTTGTGCTTAAACAGTATCCCCTTTGTGGGCTGTAAAGCTGCATTGAAGCACCACAGGATGCTCCAAACCACCGTAGCTCTGAGTAAATGCTCTGGCAGACATCTTTGTCCCTTTCTCTCTTTTCAGGGAAGATGTGGTTGGCATGCAGGACTGTGTTACGTGCAAATCATGTTTCCTTAGCAATTGCAGAAAACTTCTCATAAATAGGTTGGTTAGGAGATTCAAAGGCACCTCAAGCATATGCTAATCAGATCTGGCTGGGCTGTGGCTGCTGCATCCACCATCCTTTCTAGATCCCAAGCAAAGAAGAAGCCTGTCTACCACATCCTCCCAACCAGGGAGGGACTCGACAACTGGGTCAGAAAAGGCAACCAAGGGGCATGCGGCAGCCCTGATCTCTAAACTGCATCACATCACATGAGATCTGAAGGCAGCAGGGCAGAGCTCATGAAAGAGTAGAGGGAGTTTCCATATCCAGCTCCAAAAAGGAAACTTCTGTTGGTACCAAAGGAAGCTTCTCTCTTGGGGTTACTAGGAGTTTTCGGGGGCGGGGGACAGGGACATGATTTTCAATAGGTTCACAGTGCAGTAGGAAAAGGTTAAATGCCCACTGTCTATGGTCCTGATCTCTTTTGAACACACACACCCTGTGTTCATACAAAAAACTAACTTGCAGGGTCAAATTATGCATTAAACATAATGTGTAGTTTACCCTCCACTATGATAGGCCTGAAGTATTATGCAAGCAATAGAAGAGCAGATCTAGGATGGGACTCTACAACTCCAGCGCAGGGCTAACATAACATGAGCGTTCTCTTGTGGGAGGACTGAGACGAGATGGGAGGACTCAGTTTTAGACTGAGTCGAGATGGGTGGACCCTCTTTGTCCTTCATTGGGTCCTCCACTGGGTAGCACAGTTGTGTGATCATGCCTGTATTTCTGTCCCAGGCACAACACTCACCCAAAGTCCTGTGCAGCTCAGCACCTCTGCCAATATCTTCTGGATGCAGGAAACTGTACCAAGACTGCCCAATCAACTCCGACGTCTGATAACCAAGGTGATAAATAACCCTGGGGGGAAAACCACACACAAAAGGAGTGGAGTCAATTATCAGCCTTCAGAAACCTCTGTCTTGGAGTGGGAAATAGCTGTGCAATTTATGATGAGAAAAGCCATGATACAGAATAGGGCTACCAACATTTTTCCTAGTCTCTGCTGCTGTGCCATTAACAGAAATGTGATTTGCAAGAATGAGCAGGTGATAATGCTTCTGCCTAAGATGGGAAAAGTTTCATCTTGTAATGCAGGCATGGCCTGGTATCCATTTTTTCAGTTATCCACAGATACCATGGATTCTGGGATGCCTATTAAAAAGACGGGAACATTAAACAAATCTCTTTTTTGTACCTTGTTGCAGCAAAACCACTGATGTTCCCCTATCTTTAAAAAAGTGTCCCCAGTATCCATGATTTCAGGTATCCATGGGGGAGTCCAGAACAGAACCCCCACAGATAGCAGGGCATGCCAGTATTTGCAGATCAAACTGCTATTGAAGACATAGGAGCAGCCCAAGCTACTCTTCATCAGTTGACAGCCCCCTGCCCCTTGGACTATGCAAACTTCAAGTTCCTTTTACCTTTCAGTAACTTCAGCAATCTTCATATCCAAGGTGTGCTGGCTCTGGAATGAGGAATTCTGGGAAGTACCATCCCCGTCTTCAGCTAGGTGTCCAACAGGTGTACAGAAGGCAATGAAAGTCAACGCAGGACAGGTGGAGGCCAATTCTGGGTTGAGCATTAGAAATCTGCCCCTCATGGCCATAGTACGGTTTGTTCCATATTTTGCCCGAAATGTTCTCAAGGTGCACATCTCAGTGACAAATTTGATTTCTGCAGCAATTTTAAAAATTAGAATGTTTGAAGTCAGTCAGATTGAAGCAATCAGATTGAAGACTGCTGGGAGTCCAAATGAGCCAGTAACTTCAAGGCCTTCTCAGAAGCGAAGCCTTCCCCCTTTGCCATAGAAGGGTAAGGTAAAGGTTTCCCCATGACCGAATGGTCTAGTCATGATTGACATTAGGGGGCGGTGCTCATCTCCGTTTCTAAGCTGAAGAGGTGGCATTTTGTCCAAGGACAAGCTTCCGTGGTCATGTGGCCAGCATGACTATACGCCGTAGCACACGGAATGCCTTTATCTTCCCACTGAAGTGGTCCCTATTTATCTACTCGCATATTTACATGCTTTTGAACTGCTTGGTTGGCAGGACATGGAAGGTACTTCCATACTATATGTAACTCCTGCCCTCTTATGAACTCCTTGGGTAGCGTTTACCAGGAGGAGCTTTTTCCAGCACAAACGTATATACTTCTGTGCTGTAAAATATGTATATTTGGTCATGTTTAAATGGTAACCTGACTCTCCACCATGGGTGCACCAATCTGGAAGTTTCCAACCATGTTGCTGTCTGGGTTGCCAATTTTTGATCCGGCCCTTTTTGCTGTGCCCTAAATGGTGTTTTATCTCTAGCACTTAGCAGGCCAGCTTCCTTCTAGTTCCCAGCGTGCCTGCTCCCATCCCCCTCACCTGCACCAATAATCTGAATTTCAGCAAGAAAAATCGTTGCATTCAAAGCCTGGGTAGTGGTCTCAGAATTGCATGCTTGCTTACAGCAAAGCTTGAAGCTGAAGAAAAGCCTTAAGTTAGTATCACAATTTTTTTCAAAAGGAAGCTGGAAGCTACTTGAAGCAGAGGATTAACACCTTATGAACTGGAATTTTGGCTATGCTTAAGAGGAAAAAAACTGTTGTAAATTATTTCCGACATCTTTCGAAGGTTTTGCTTTTTATATTTTCTCTAATTTTCTTTTGAATTGCAAAAAGCAGCCTGAAATGAGCAAGTGTGACTGGGGGAAAATGGGCGAAGGAGAAAGGGTTAGAGACAACCCCTTCTTCCATTGGACTTCTGTTCAAGGCCTTTCTGAGGATAACGTGTCATTTGGGCCTTAGTCTCTTATTTGGTCTGGCTGACAAGTAGAAAAAAAAACATTTTTTCATTCTGTTAATTGAAATCATGGACATGTCCCTGCCAAACTCCTATACATTCAAAGCTGCAATTCTTTGCAAATTTACATTGAGAGTAAATCCCACTGAAATTATTTAAATTTGTTTCCAAGGAAACATAGACAAGATCAGATTACACGGCACACTGATTTCAAGGGGAGAGTTAATTTTCAGTGCAGTAATGAGCAAATTTGGTAATTTCTGTTACTCTTGCTTGTGTCGCCACCTCCTAAATCTAAAGATAGAAGAAGCAACAGGCCCCTCATCAGTTTAATAAGAATTTTGGATAAATGCCCTCTTCAGGCAATTATCTCAGCCTATAGGGGGAAAAAACCCACTGTCTTCAATGTGTTTCAGCTCATCATGCCAAATCAAATAAGTTGCCTGCAGTGCAAGGGACCGCATTCAACCTATGGGGGTGCATAGAATTGACTACAAAGGGTGCTTCTCTGCTGTGAAAGCTACAGGCTGATGTCTGCTTCATGCAACTGGCATTTATTCTTTCTATGCAACCCTACCTACCTTTCTTCCACCTACAATGATGTTGTCCCACATAAGCACCAACTATCCCCTGGTAGCAAAACTGACCTTTTCCCAAACCTTTCCTGCCCTTACCAGTGCCTGGATACTGCTGGGCAAAACAGAGCTTCTCTTGCACATCTTTGCTTGCTGTGCTGCTCAAGAGGTCAAAGATGGAGTCGCCATGAGCCAGGAGTTCTACCTGAAAGAAGAGGGCAAGGAGACTCCTGTTGACTATCTGTGAACAATGTCACTGACTTGTTTAGTACTGAAGTCACACTAGAAATGTGTGCCATTGCAGCTGGAAAATGCACCCATGAGGGCTAGAATTAAGAAGGCTGGATTCAGAAATCACATGAACCTGTAGTTTGTTTAGCCAAGGTTAGTTCAGAACCTTGGTTTTGAACTGTTTGAACCTAAGCCTGCCCTCAAACAGTGGTGGTTTGGGTCTGACAAGCCAGTATATAAAACTGTGGTTTGGTTCCCCAATCCCTAAAAATCAGAGTGCAATCCTAACCTGTGCCGGAACAGGCCGGCTGGCTGGCCTGCACTGTACCCAGCACAGGTTGGGAGACCACTGGAACTTCTACAGGGCAAGGGCATGTTTGCCCCCTTGCCCTGGGGTAAGTCCCAGCCAGGTCAATGGGGCTCCTTGGATCTGCTAAACAGCAGGAGCAAGTCTAATGAGCCTCAGTGACCTGAATCGGGGATGCACCACCTGGGGACAAAGATTTGGATGCAACCTAAAGGCTGCATCTGAACTCCACCCCCTTCCCTGGGCCACCTCGCATGCAGGAATGGCACGTGCATGACATTGCAGGCCTGATACAAATGGCTTTTGTTGGCCCAAGGAGAGGGGGAGGATTTCTCTGTGAAGGTCATGCAACTCCCTTTGTATATTTGCCCAGGTTTGACACCAGGAGCATTTGATGCTTCATGAGGGCTCACCTGCTTGCCTTCCTATGAGTGGGTGCAAGGGCCAAGAATCTGGAATAGCACACATAAATATGGAAGGGAAAGTACCCAATGAAGTTGCATCGAGTTTTGTTTTACCTGTTGCTTGCATTTTATATGTTGCATTTGACATGCTAGTCAAATTTTGCTCCCCTCTCCCATCTTCTCCTCTTACTGGAATCATCTGTCTTTCTTTTAATCCTTGCATTTTTCACAATTGCTTTGCCATTTTGTAGTCTTTTAATAAACTCCTTGTATTTTTAGAGTGTCACTTGCCTGATTTCAGTTCACTGGGAAGTGTTGGAATTTGCATGCAGCGACTTCAGGGCAGGGTATTGTCCAGACATCCAAGACCCTTGACCCGTCCTCTGTAATCCTTGCAGTGTTTCCTTCCTACCCTTTCTCCCTTTTCTCTCTCATCCACATCATTGAAGCAGGAGGAGGGCAGACCGCCTCCTCCCCTACACATCCATACAGAGAACAGCTCTAGGGTTCTCTGTTCCACAAGTGGTAGGAACCTCTGACCACCCAGAGGATACATAGTCTTAGTGTGTAAAGTATTTCTCTTGAAACCTTCCTCAGCTTCTGCTCCTGTGCATATTAATTGATAGCAGAAGTCTAGCTGGATGGTGGATTTCACAATAGGAAAAAGGTCCTTCAGCTGATTGCTCTATTTCCCCCTCTTCCAACAGGAAGGGAGTGAGTTGCCCCAACTCCCAAACTAAATATATTCTGATTTTAAAGAGATCCCTGGATTAGGAGTTCCCTGTTAATCTGGGGAGGGAGATTTCCCTAGATAGGCTCCATCCATCTGGGCTCTCTAGCTTTGGGTGATGGTAGTGAGAACTCCTTTTCCCAGCTCATTGATGGTTTACACACAGAAGAGCACAAGCCTGTGCTTGTCTTCTTAGAAGTAAGTCCAGTGGTGAAATTCAGCCAGTTCTCACCTATTCTGCAGAACCGGTTGCTAATTTTAGGTTGGGAGAGGGAAGAAAGGCAGCGGATGGCCCTGAAGGCCGCCCTGAAGGACATAGAACTGGTTGTTAATTTATTTGAATCCCACCACCGAGTAAGTCCTGTTGTCTTCGATGGGGCTTATGCTCAAGAAAGTGCACATTGGATTGCAGCCAAAAAGAGGATGAAGTGGAGAGCAAGGGAGTGGGTGTTGGTCATCAACCACTAGGCACTGCCCCCGCCTTGCCCTCTGTCTCCCCTTACATCTGCTCTTACCACAGAGAAACCAAGGAAGTGTGACACATTCTCAGAGACGTAGGCCAGCTTGCCATTTGCAGTGAGGGCCAGGATGAACCCTGGGAGGGAAAGCAGGAGTTCCGGATCTATCACTGGCGCAGCATCAAGAGCAGGGGCTGGTCCCACCATATCAGGTGTCCCTGAGAAGAGAGCGGGGCATCGGTTCAGTTTAGAGGGCAAAGAACTTCTTCTACTCATGAGTTAAAGGCAAAATGATGCCACACAACCACCAAATAGTGCTGGGAAGCCCTGCATCACACCAAATAACTGCAGAGAGAGAGAGAGAGAGAGAGAGAGAGAGAGAGAGAGAGAGAGAGA
>JAJKFI010000008.1:22837824-22969556 GCA_029204185.1 Lerista edwardsae
GAGAGAGAGAGAGAGAGAGAGAGAGAGAGAGAGAGAGAGAGAGAGAGCCCTGATCCTGGTTGAAAGAGTTCACAGTCTACACTTCACACAGCAGACGCAGTCGCTGGGGATACACCACTATTACGCCACACATCCCTGCAGCAAAGTGCAAAGTGTCAGAGGAAGCAAGTGTTGACAACCATCGCAATGCTTCCCCCCTGGGGTTGCATCCACATTCACTTGCCTCCATGTAAGTGCACTTGGCCAGCAATCCTGGGACACCTTAACTAGGGACTGCATTCTAGATAGACTCAGTCAGGGAATTCAGTGTAATTTGTCTTGCTTTCTCTTTCCAATTGAAGCCAGTTTTGAATTTTTTGTTTCTTGTCCTTTTCTCATAAGTAGCTGCCTGCCCCCTGCATCCCATTTCGTCACGCTATCTCTTAGTCTCCAACCATTCAGACATCTTTCACCAGCCTGCTTGTGGTTCTCTCCTCCACTCCTTCCTCATTTGCTTAATTCCTTTTTCTTGTGGTTTACGTTTCTAGGCTGCCATGTATACACATTTACCTGGGAGCAAGTCCCATTGAATTCAACAGGATTTATTTTGGGGTTGACATGCATAGGATTGTGCTGTTAATAAACTAGTAACATGAAATTGGGCGAACTCCGGAAGCTAGTGGAGGACAGGAGGCCTGGCATGCTGTGGTCCATGGGGTCGGACATGACTTAGCGACTGAATAACAACAACAAAATCTTTCCTCGCCTGCCTAGCCAAAAAGTATTTCAGGATGTTGTTGCCTCTGATTGCTGGTGGGTGCTACTTCAATTTGGTTTTAAACTGGAATCCCTGGGCTCTGGGCTCTCTCGATAGGTGAGGTTATTCCCAGACATGCCCCCCTCTGTCTGCTTTCCTTAGGCTGGGATGATGGCAGTAGTTGGATCTACCAATTTCCCCACTATTCAACTGCTGACCCTGTAAATCAACAAAGGGGGAAGGGGTGCAATGAACGTTATCTACTACTCACGATGGTCAACCTCCAACTTCCTTGACGTGGTATGTGAACTGTTGTTGTTTTCTTTTCCCCTTAGTTCCTCCTTCTACACCCTCTCTGATCCTTTGTCTCAGGGGCATAGCTAAAAAAGTGCAGGGGGTGCAATTGCACTAGGCAACAAGCTGAGCCAAAACCTTGTGGCCCTAGTGGCCAAAACCTTGGCATGTATGAATAGTACCATCATATTATTTACCATTCAATGTGGAAATTAATGCAGAATGCAATGAAACAAATTGGATTGTAATATCTTCATTCTATCAAAAGTTATGGCAAAAAAAAAGGAAAATATAACTATGATGTCACTTCCTGTTGTGACATCACTTCTGGGACATCATTTTGTTCTCTGCACCAGGCTACGCTTTCAATAGCTTCGCCAGTGCTTTGCCTAAATTAAATTGTGTACCACTGCGAAAGGAAGCCATTCTAGTGCAGCCCTGATGCCTGTTCTGAGCCCTAAGAATAGGGCAGACTTCCCCAGCTAAATCAGACAACACATTGCCCACTTGCTGTATTTAGTCAGTTTCACTCATCAAGGCTAGTCCAGCAAATTCCTCTCCCTGCAGAGTCAGTTGCAGTGGGGTTGATTTAGGTCTTCGCTGTTTTCTGCCAAGTGAGCTCCACCCTCCATGTTATAGATTAGAAGAGAACAACATCCTTCACGCAATACATTGTGCAGAACAGAACATGCCCGTCTTGGAAAGTAATTATGGAAGAACGATATCAAGGTCATTGCTTCTTTCACTTTGCAATGTGATCTAATAACACTACAATTTTTTTAAAAAGCAGCAAAGGGCATGTTGGCTCTTCCCTCAGGAGGAAAATTTAAAAAGCGAAAAGGGAAGACAGGAAAATTTCTTCAGGTAAAAGACACCTTTGGGGAGGTGAGAGCATGATTGATCATGTGCTGGGACTGAGGAAGCCAGCTGTTGCAGATAGCACTGTTGTTCTTCACTGTCTCTTCTATGCTCTCTTTAAAGAGAAACACAGGTCCATCTGGATGTGATGCAAGAGATCAGGACCTCCAGAGGTTTAAAAAAAAATTAATTGCCATAGGAAGGAGGAAGAATTGGATTGAGGACATATGGGCCACCTTGAGCCTCAAGGGAGGGAGTTGGGATGTGCCTGTGGGTGCAGTCCTAACCTGGAGTTAGACTGGCACAGTTAGGCCGGCAAAGTTTGGCCAGTACAAGGGCCACCGTGAAGTGCGTTTGGACCACACTCGGAGTCAGGGAGGATGGTGCACATTTGTGTGCTGGCCTCTCTGACTCCGAGAGTGGTACAAACATACTTTACAGTATCCCTTGTGCCAGCCAAACTTTGCTGGCCTAACTCCAGGTTAGGATTACACTCTGTGTCACCAAACCTGAGCAAGATGGACCTGTATCAGGCAGCTTCATATGCTCCTCACATATGCGCAGTCTGGCTTTTATCTGCTGACCATTCCGAAGGCTGCTCCATCAACAGGCAGAGGAAGCTGAAGAAGAGCAGAATAAAAAACATAGAGAAGGAAGCATCTCTCGCTAGATCCATTGTTGATCGCCTCTTATCTCTCTCCTTAGCTGCCAATTTTCCGTAGGAGGTTCGAGGTGGCGGAGCTGGGAAAACTAGCCTCTATGAAGACAGATAGATGAACAACTGTCTAGCCACAGCTATTCCATACCTGCATGTTGACAACAGTCCCATCCAGCTTTCTCTGCCTGTTGCTCAGAAAGCCTATTATATAGAATTTTCAGCAGGCAGAAGATTCTTGATGGGCTGTTCCTGATGGTGTGTACAGCCCGGCCAACAGACCAGTGGTGAATTCTCACCCCTCTGTCTTTTGAAATGCATTGAATGGGGCTGAGTTGCATGGCAATGGAATGATATGACATGCCCATCAGGGCCGGCTCCAGGGGGGTCCAATGTGGGGCATGCCTGCGGGGGCCCCCACCTTTCCCGCAGGGTCCCCCACTCACCAAGAAAAGCGCTTGTGGTGCTGTGCGTGGCACCCGGAAATAGTTGGTGGTGACATGATGACATCCCCACCAACTGCTTCCAGGAGGCCTATTTTGGGTAGGTCAGAGGCAGGGACAGGTGGAAGGGCCCAAGGTAAATCTGCTCTGCTTGCCCCACTGATGTACAGTTCATAGAAATCCCAGCTGCAGCAGCAGGCAATATGTTCAGTGTGTTGGTGCAGCCCCCCCCCCCAAAGTGCAGGGTCCAATGTGATGACATCGGTCACATTTGGCTTAAGGCCAGCCCTGTTGGCCTTAAGGGCACTCAAACAAATGGTCAGCTGTAAAAAAAACAGTATAACCCACTTCACTCATGGGGGTTTCATTACCGCTGCAGCTTTTCTGAATACATCCTGAGAAACTGAGGCTGGCAGGAGACAATAGCAATGTCTCACTGGCTGAGCACTTGCCTTGCATGTGGAAAGTTCAATGCCTGCTGTCTGTAGTTAAAATGGTAGTCAATGCCAGTCAGACACCACTGGGCCAGATGGGCCAACAGCTTGATGTACAATAATTAGCCATTATATAGTACCGTAGTTTCAAAGTGTGCAAAGTGTCTCATCATGTGTAATTCTTACAATAGCACTGGAAGGCAGGCAAGTATGCATCTTATTCCCCCTTCTGCAGCTGAGAGAGAATACTGTACCTAAGGTCACCTAGTGAGATCACAGCAGAGGCAGGATTCAACCCAGGGCAGCTTAGTCCCTTAGCTATTATAGAGCACAAAGCAGCAGTTCCTGGGTCACCCTAATCTCTGACTGCAGCTAGGGCGCAATCCTAACCTGGAGGTAGGCCGGCACAGATAGGCTAGCAAAGTTTGGCCAGCCCAAGGGCCACCGTAAAGTGTATTTGGGCCACTTTCAGAGTCAGGGAGGATGGCACACATCTGTGTGCTGGCCTCTCTGACTCCGAGAATGATCCAAACATACTTTACGGTGCCCTTGTGCCAACCAAACTTTGCAGGCCTACTGTGCCGGCCTAACTCCAGGTTAGGAATACTCCCCTAGTCGTATGCAAAAACTAGGGAAGGCAAATGTTCCATGGAAGCATCCACATCTTCTCTGGCAACTGATAACACTTTCTTAGGAAGCTCCACATGGTATTTTGAGCAGGGATGGCCCAAAACAAGGTGCCAAACGTGGCGTCATCTGTCCCCTGCCACAGCAGCAACTGGTAAGGAGACACTCTAGCCTAGGTTCTCATCTCCTCCCCATTTCCTGCTCCTTCCCCTTCCTTCCAACACATGCCAATGAAGAGAATGGAGCACCTCTTCACTCGCTATGCAAAGCCAGGGAGAAACAAGAGGGATGGGGAGGTGGGGGGCAGCAGTAGCAGCCCTCCCTCACCCTCATTATCTGCCTGAGCACCTTTGAAAAACCTGGCAACAGTGTGATTGTCTGCAAAGCGGATGTTAATTGGAGCAGCTGTATCCACAAGTTTGTTTTTTACCTGGCGGAAACAGCTGAGTCTCTCGCATGTGGAAGCAAACCAAAGCCATGGTGTGCAGATAGGAGAGGCGCTCCTTCTCCTGCTCCGAGATGGGCAGCAGGGAACGCAGAATCTGCAGCTCCGCATTGATCTGATCTCGACGAGCCTTAGAAGCACTTTTCGTTGACCTGTGAGGACCAAGAGTTCAGAGAGGTGAGTCAACTGGGCAACCAGCTCACTCCTCACAGCTCTCACCAAAGACTCCTCCTGGGGCCACCTCCAGACTGTAGAACCACCTTCAATGTTCACTCAGCCCTTTTATTTGTTTTGTGAAGGGGCAGCCCTCTGTTTGGATTGTAAGGAGAATTATCCTGAGAATGACTCATTTTCCAACTCTGTGGGTCTGTTTTTATGACATGGCAATATAGCATTTCTCATGGTGAGCTGACTTTTACAAGACGGTTTCATTAGAGCAGAAATGAGGGAGAAATCATCTTTCCCCCCCAAAGTAGCTGTGTTCTTGGCCCTAGTTCGTCACCAGGACAGGTTTGATCTTCAGAAAAAGACACTGTGGGGAAAGGGGCGGGGCCTGTTGTTGTGTGCAAATGCAACAGTGAATTGTGAGGAACTTTCCAACCCAATCCCCATCTACATTTTGACTTGGTAAGCACTTCTGATATGATTTTACCTCGGTTTCATATGGGCATTTTCATTTCCCTTTGTTAAATTGCCACAGGAAGGGGGTGAGCAGGGTTGGGATCAGACCAGACAGGCACAGGATGGGTGGGTGGGAATCCGTTTGGCTTAGTCAGGCCATTGCTCCGGTGACTGCACTGGCTGCCGGTTTGTTTGCGAGCGCAATTCAAAGTGCTACTTTTGACTTTTAAAGCCCTTTACGGCGTGGGTATTTGAGGGGCCACCTCCTTCCATACAATCCTACTTGCCCACTCAGGTCATCTGAGGAGGCCCTTCTAACTGTGCTACCTCCACGGAGATGAGGGGGATGGTAGCAAGAAATGGGGCCTTCTTGGTGGTGGTGCCCCACTTGTGGAGTTCCCTCCGCCTGGAATTGGGGACAGTTCTTCCTTTAGAGTTCTTGTGGTGGGGTCTTAAGACCATTTTATTTAGGGAAGCTTTTGAATGCTGACACCGGGGGACTGGTGCTTTTTATGGAACGTAATTTTAATTGTGGTCCATTTAAGTTTATTTATGTTTTATTGTATTATATTAATGCTTTAGTATTATTTTATTGTTTTCTCTGTAAGCCACTTTGCGAGCTCTTAATGAGGTAGAAAGTGAGGCATACATTCTATAAATAAATAAATAAATAAATAAATAAATAAATACATACATACATACATACATACATACATACATACATACATAAATCCTTTCCTCTTTTGCAGTCTGAATCCAAACCAGGGCCCCCCCCAATGGCTGCTATTTGCTCCTGGAAGTTAGCTCCCATCAGAGGCAAGTATGGGCCTGAACAGATTTTTTAAAAAATTGATGCAAATGTATCATTACAACTTCTAATGAAATAGACAAACAGACTATCCTCTGAGCATGTCTACTCAAAAGTAAATCCCACTGTGTTCGGGTGACTTACTACCAGGAAAGTGTGAATAGGATTATGTAGCCAGTGGTGGGATTCAAAAAAAAATTAACAACCGGTTCTGTGTCTTTCAGGGCGGCCTTCAGGGCCATCCTCTGTCTTTCTTCCCTCTCCCAACCTAAAATTAGCAACCGGTTCTGCAGAATAGGTGGAAACTGGCTGAATTTCACCACTGATTGTAGCCCAAATCTGCCTAATATACCAATAAACAAAACAAAAAATAGTGCTGAGGAAAATTTTTAAATACTTATATACTGTATTGTTATCCCTCCTTTCTTCTGGACCACTCCAGGGGAGCATATGTGGTTCTCCCTGCTTTTGACCTCACAGTGGCCCTTGGGGGCTAGGGAAAAGTTTCCAGAAGAGAATGTTTTAGACGGATGACCTACATTCATAATATTTGAGGTCACAGAGCATGTTTCACCAGGGCCAGGCCCAGACATGCCAGCCACTGGTTAGTATGATTGGGGCTGTTCACGTGATATCGTTCAAATATTGCACCCCTCTGTGTGGAGCCACTGTTACCCAAAGAATTCCCCCGACACCATCCTCAAGTGGTCCTTGGCTGGAATTATTCCTTTGACTGGAAATCCTGTCTTCTGCTCAACCATGATGAACTTATTAGGTGGCCTTGAATAAACCATTTTCTGTTGGTTTCAGTCAGTGCCTTCGTATATAAAAAGGGGAATATTAATGATCCTCCACAAATTGCTGTGTACGGTTTGAACGATCAGGGTTTTGAAATGCTTGGCACACTCCATGCGGCTTAGACACAGTTTGTTACAATTGTTAGTCACAGCCTTAACAGTGCAAACCTATTTGTGGTTACACAGAAGTCAGACTCACTGTGTCCCATGGGATGTGGATGCATGTATTACTTTCAGGTCATTGTGCACACGATCTCAGCCTTTGTGCAGTACTTTAAAGACTTTTCTCAGCACCTGATTTTCATATAGTACCAAAGGACATGAGAACATAAGAAGAGCCCTGCTGAATTCGGCCAAGGGCCCATCTAGTCTCACAGTGGCCCACCAGAAGCTTCTGGGAGCACACAAGATAACAAGATGTCTGGATCCTGTTGCCACTTTCCTGCATCTGGCATTCTGAGGTAGCCTACATCTAAAGTAAGGCCACCCATCTTGGCCTGCAGCCTGCATAAGAACATAAGAAGAGCCCTGCTGGATCAGGCCAAAGGCCCATCTAGTCCAGCTTCCTGTATCCCACAGAGGCCCACCAGGTGCCCCAGGGAGGCATGAGACAACAAGATGCTTGCATCCTGTTGCCACTCCCTTGCACCCGGTAACAGTAGCCCTCCACCTTTGTAAGGAGGTTGCACAATCCATCATTGCCACGATGGACCCACGATGGACGCAATCCCATGATGGACCTTTCCTCCAGAAATCCGTCCAATCCCCTCTTAAAGGCATCAAGACCAGATGCCATCACCACCTCCTGTGGCAAAGAGTTCCACAGATTAACTACCCGCCGGGTAAAAAAATACTTCCTTTTATCTGTTTTAACTCTCCCAACCCTCAGTTTTAGCAAATACCCCCTGGTTCTGGTATTTTGAGAGAGGGAAAAGAACATCCCTCTATCAACTCTATCCCTTCCATGCATAATTTTGTATGTCTCAATCATGTCCCCCCTCAGGCGCCTTTTTTCTAGGCTGAAGAGCCCCAAACGCTGCAGTCTTTCTTCATAAGGGAGGTGCCCCAGCCCCGTAATCATTTTTGTCGCTCTCTTCTGCACCTTTTCCATTTCCACTATGTCCTTTTTGAGATGCGGCGACCAGAACTGGACACAATATTCCAGGACTTTTCCTCCAGAAATCTGTCCAATCCCCTTTTAAACCTCGGCCAGATGCCATCACCACCTCCTATGGCAAGGAGTTCCACAGATTGATCACCCGCTTGGGAAAAAAGTATTTCCTTTTATCCATTCTAACTCTCCTAACACTCAATTTTAATGGATGTCCCCTGTTCTTTTGAGAGTGACCCTCTTTGCCTTTGGAAAACCCTGTCCCAACTGAGAGCTCTGTACAATGCAAAAGCCAACAGGGCTGACCGGAGTACGTTGCTTTGCATTTTGTGTTGCCTGGTCTTTGCAAGAACAAGATGGCAACAATGTTTCACAGGTGGCTGTATTTTGATCTCAGCAAGGGCGAAGAGCTAGCAACCGTAGCTTGCCCAGGGATTCGCTCCCCTTACCCCCAAGCCCCCATGGGGAAATGGTGCTTTCCTGAGATTGGAGAACAATGGATGTTTTGTCAGAGTTTCCTCCCCTAATGCACCTCCACTGACGAATCCCATTCATTGGGGTCTAGGCTGGAGCATGGGAATGAGCAGCTGCGGGGCTGAAAGGGAGAATTCTGCCAGAAAGGACAGATTTCAAGAGCCCTTTTATTTGCCAGGCACTCTGCTCAGATGAGAGAAAACGGCTAACCAAGGGAGGTCCTTGGTTTTGTGGATTGTGCTGGAGGCCTGCTGTGAAGCTCTCTGGACCAAGCTTGCCTCCTCCTCCCTCCCTCCCTCCCTCTGCTGTTCATTCCATTCAGGGCATGAAATGAACAACCAGAAATGCCCTCCTGCTGTCTTGTGATGATTGCGTGTTGCATTGAATCAGAAATCAAGGCAGCCTGGGCTGTGTGTCTGTGCAAGACAGCCCACTCCTCTCTCAATTAGATCCGCGTGTTGACCTCACTGCATAAAGCATGGAAGGCAGCAGCTGGCCAACCTGAAACACCAGGGAGGGGCATCAGGGCATGATAAAGCTAAGCTAATTCCAGTGGTGACCTTTGGGACTGGGCTCTGTGAAAGGGGGGATCTGGGCAGGTAGGGTGAGAAAAGCTGCAGCATCTGCTGTGATGCTCTCATTGGCACAACTACACAGGCCAATGCACATTTTGCTGTCTTAAAAGTTAGACCTAGTCTTGGGTGCTGATTCCAAAAATGGCATCAGTTTGCCCTATCATATCTTGTTTTGGAGATATGGCAAAGCCTCATAAGTGAATGGTTCAAGCAGCTTCCTTGTGAGGAAGCCCAACTATGCCTTGGCTTCCTCAAGGAAGCTGCTTGAGCCATTCACTAATGAGGCTAAGCTGTATCTCCCAAACTAGACGTGATAGGGCAAAACTGACACCATTTTTGGAACCAGCACCCCCAATTCATATAACACCACGATAAATTTTAACAAACAATTTTTCCTGACCCTCAATTCCACAGGCCTATGCTATTAAGGGCACTGGGAGTCCTTAGAACATAAGAGTCCTGCAAGGTCCATCTTTCAACCTGCTTTTCATAGTGAACTTTCACAAGCAGAACTTGCAGGCCAAAGTCCCTCCTGTTGTTGCTCTCCTTCAGCAATTGCCATTCGAAGAAAGATACACTGCCTCTGCTTCTGGAAGCTCTACAGTAGTTAACTATGCATCTGGTCACCCTCAATTCACCTGGGGAGCAGTCCTGGGCTAGGGCCAAGTTGACTATTTGCTTTTAGAAAGCAGCTACTTTTATTTGAGGAACCTTTGGTCTGATTTGTTGTTGTTGCCTGCTTTGCAAGGAAATCCCAGGAAGATGGTCATAAGCAGCAATCAAGAAAGAATGGGCAGCAACAAAGAGCTCCAGCGGGAGGAAGTGGTCAGACTGTAGAGGATTCGGTGCTGCCCAAAATGGACCATTCAGCATGAAAATTCAATATGCACCGCCGTATTGTTCATGATGGTTTCCATGACGACCACCATGCAGCCGTGAGGTATTCATCTGTGCAAAGGGCTGGGAGCTGGGTGTCAAAAAGTCAGCATTCCCATCTCGTTAACCTGGGAAACTACCATGGTGAGAAGAACTACTGAGGCAGAAGCCGCATTGCTTTCCAGCTGCACAAGGACATGGGAAGCCACAACACCACTGTGTGCGAGACCAAGTACTTCATTGGGCCAGGTTGTTACCAGTGTGTATTTGTGTGTGTATTTAAACATATTTTTATAAAACATTCCTTCCTCGAAGGAGGTTAAGGTGGCGGTGATCAACTGGATCTCCACCCCATTCCCACATTATCCTGGTAACAACCCTGTGAGGTGCATAAGAAGAACCTGCTGGATCAGGCCAAGGCCTATCTAGTTCAGCTTCCTGTATCTCACAGGGGCCCACCAGATCCCTCTAGGAGCACTCAAGACAACAAGATGCCCATATTCTGTTGTCACCCCATTGCATCTGACATACAAATATAGGCTCCCTCTAAAGCCCAGAGGTTGCATACAGTTATCATGACTTGTAACCTGTGATGCACTTTCTGTCCATAAATGTGTCCAATCCTCTTTTACAGGTATCTAGGCCTTCAGGTGCCATCATCACATCCTGTGGCAATACAAGGAGTTTTACAGATTAATTACTCTGTAAATTAATTATAAAGAAATATTTTCCCTTGTCTGTTCTGACTCTCCTGCCACTCAGTTTTAGTGGATGTCCGCTGTTCTGGTGTTGTGCGAGAATGAAAAGAACTTCCTCCTGTCTAACCTATCTAGGGGATGTTGGGATTTGAACCCTGCTCTCCCATTCCCAGTCCAATACCCTAACTACTACACCATATTGCTTCTCCATGATCATGCAGCATCTAATATGTTTTAGCAGCTTTTACAGGCTAAGCGATGACACTGCAAAACCCAAGCCCCAAGCCATGTCACTTTCTTCCCCCGAGGGTATTCCCCAAAATGGTCACTAGGAGGCTGTCCAACCACATCTAACAGAGCACACTGTCACAGAGCACGATCCTAAGAATGGTGGTTGACTCAGAAGTAAATCCCTTCCATTGGACTTACACTCTAGTCTGAAAGTTTAGGTGACAGCCTGATGCTTTATCTTAAGATGGAGAGCAGGGGAGTGGGGAGGGGCATTTGTTTGTAATACTCCATAACATGTAATAAACAGTTGTCTCCTATGCATTCAGATGCTACATGACTGAAATGACTGAAGGCGCTTTTAGAAAACAGCTGGACACAACAGTTCTTTGTTAATAACTCACCTCTCTACTGCTGACTCCATGCTGGAAAAATCCCATGTATAGAACAAGTACAACGTACCTGCAGACTTACAGAGCAAGCCTATGCGTGTCTACTCAGAAGTAAGTCCTATTCAGCTTAATGGGACTTAGTCTCAAGCAATGTGTGTAGAACTGCAATTTTAGTTTCAAGTTCATCGAAGCCTGGCACTGCTCAAGCCTTAGAGGAGATCATGCAGCCCAACCGTTCACATGCCACCCAAACAGCAAATGTTCCTCCATTTCTCTCATAAGGTCTTCTCATCCTGAGGCCTTCTGGACTTAAAGAGGCAAGGTACAATGTCCCATGTCACACTTAGAATGCAAGCCTCAGCATGTCTACTTGGAAGTAAATCCCATTGTGTTCAATGGGGCTTCTCCCAGGAAAGCATGTATAGGACGGCAGCCTCAGGCAGCCACAGAACCATCCCCAACAGAAAGTTGTCTAGCCTACCCTTAAAACCCTTCCAGGAAGGTGACCCCCTATGCACGCACGCACACACACACACACACACACACACACACATATCACCAAATTACAATTCTATCTAATCTGAAATTCTCCTTTAATGGGCAATCTGGAGACAGATGAGTTCCCAGCTTCAGGCTGGAGCCTGGCCATACACTCATTTGCCGTTTCAGTGATTCATGGTTTTGCACCAGGTCAGCCTCTGCCAGCTGATGCATTTCCACAGGTGACAGGCCTGTCTTTTTGTTCTCCTAGCTGTTCTTGGCATCAAGCATTCAGCACAGCTCCCTGTCCCAACAGAGGAAGCGACTGCTTTGCAGATGCATTGGAACAGCTGGGCAACTGCTGAAATATTGTTAGGAAGCCATAATGTTTACTCGCTGGACCTCAGGGTCTACCCATAAATAAATAAATATGCTGGCATTGCCTCAGGCCCACTATGGCACATCGCGTAGGATCTCAGTTTGGCATGAGTTTCAAAACTCTGCTCACAGCCAAATTACATAAGCTTGGCAATTGCATGCTTTCCCCCCTTCCTAAATAGCAGCCATGGAGATGGGAGCCAGATACAGGCTGGGGCATGGGGAGAGGTGGCTTTCCTTCTATGTCACATGAGCGTGTTCTGGATAGTGCACATGTGCATGCATGCCCATGCTTGCGCATGCACACCCCCTAGCTTGTATTTGGCACCCATTGGCACCAACTGAAGTTTCTCATCTTAGGCAAATACCAAATAAGAGGAGTGCCCAATCTAGATAAGGACCATGGCAGGGTTAAAGCCCCCTTCTGTCCATACTGCAGCGCCAGTCTGAATCCCTCACCCCACTGCTGCTGTTTTGGGGAAAAGGGAAAAAAAGTAAGCAATTACAAAGCTTTTATGCAGGCTTCCTGCAGCATGTCGCTTGGCCCTTAATCATCACACTTAATTTAGTCAGCTTAGGAAAATCACTCTCTCTTTCTCAGCCCAGTCTATCCAACATGCCTGTGATGGCGACCAATTAAACAAGAATTCTAAGCACTTTGCATGTTAGAAAGCTACACAGAAATACTGTAGTGCATACATATTATATTGCAGCTGTCACCCAACACAAGAAATCCAAACTGATTCACTGTATTAGTTTTACTTGATGAATGGATTAAATCAGTTAACTATGTATTTGCATAGGAGAGAAAAGCAATCATTCTAATTTTAAAAACTTGGCGTTTGTAGCAAAGATGCTTGCACAAATTGCTGCAGTATAATCTTAGAAGAGGCCATTCCCATTCTCTCTCACCCTGAAGGAAATTTGGGGTTTTAAGACAATGCTGGCCTGCTGTATCTTTTGTAGGTATGCAATAAAAATAATTAAAAAAAAATAAAATCTGACTAATTGGGGTCACCTTTTTCACTCATCAAAATATTTTAAATTATTAACCTAGAACCAGTTAACCTGTTAATCAACTCAAAACACACACACACACACACACACACACACACACACACACGTTAACCATTTAATCAACTCAACATATATATACTGCACAGTATAGTTTTAAAGGGGACGTGGTGGCGCAGCGAGTTAATCCGCTGTTGCTGGGCTTTCAACCGCAATGTTGGGAGTTCAAGACTGCGCGATGGAGTGAGCTCCCGTTGCTTGTCCCAGCTCCTGCCAACCTAGCAGTTCGAAAGCACCTACATGCAAGTAGATAAATAGGGATCACTTTGTTGGGAAGGTAACGGCGTTCCGTGCGCTACGGCGTAGAGTCATGCTGGCCACATGATTGGACAAAAACGCCGGCTCTACAGGCTTTGAAACGGAGATGAGCACCACCCCCTACAGTTGGTCACGACTAGACCATTTGGTCGTGGGGAAACCTTTACCTTTACCTTTTATAGTTTTAAAGAACCCCATTTCTTCAGCTTGATATGCTGCCTTTCGATGCACTTTGTCCTCCTGTCCTCTAGTGGGTGCATGCACTGGAAATAGTTTGATGGGAGGACAATGGACACAGCTAAGTAGCCATGGCAGCCATAAGCTGGGGCCAATGATGTGTAGAATGTTCAAGTGCCTTGTTCTTTAAAACCAGCTAGGCTGGTTTGGATTATATCATCACCCGGCCCTTTACTTCCAAACCACATAATGGGGTGTAGAAGTACACATGCCCTGCTGTCCCCCACAACACCATTTCACCACTGCCTTATCACAATGAGGAAGAAGGTCCCAAGTTCCTGAACTTTCAAGTAGCATTTCAATTGCACCATAATGGGCAATTCTGACATTCTGCCCGCAGGCGATATTGTAGAGCTGAATCGTGTGCTGGGATGGGGAGCCAAACATGCAAGTTCAAGCTCCCCATTGCAGGGTTGGGGTCTGTAGAGACATCATCTGATGTAGACCTCGGCCATGCTCACAATCAGATTGTGAAAGGACGGATTTGTTCCACATCTGGAAATTTTAATAGGTGTCTATGGCTATCAGTATACACAGCCAGTCTTAAGAACGGGGGGGGGGGGCAATTGGAAATATTTTTGCGGGACCCCAGGTTCACAGCCAAGGTCTATAGCATCTTAGCGATACCCTGTATAAATAAAACGTATTTTGATTTAAAAACAGTATATTGATATGTCTATAGTAGCATGGAAATCAATCAAAATGTGTGCTTAAATAGTGCATATGAGTTAATAGACTGAATGGATTAAGCACATTTTAATATGAAATTATATACAAGACTAGAGTGAATTATCTTAGCACAGTGCCCTGAGGCACAGGGCCCAATTGGGAGCATTTGGTCCAATTGGTTTAAAGCTGGCCTTGATAATATAGATCTCAGATGTCCTGGGATTGATTCATTAATGCTGGATGCAAATATGTCAGTTTGTTGTCTGTTGATACAACTGGTATATCCTGGTTTGTATTTGGATGGTAGATGCTCTCTGCTCTGATGTATAATCAGAACTGGTTGCATAACCCCAGATTATCACTTGACCTCTTCCTTCTCTTCTTGGTTTTGTCTCAGTATTCATTATCACTGGGAATATTGTATATATGATAAGGCTTGTCACCTAGCAACTTTAAAGAGGCACCAGGATGTCTTTGACTAGTTCCAAGTACATTGTTGATTAAAACCTTGGAGTCAAAGACTTCGCTGGTTAGTTCAAATCAGATGGGAAATGTTGTGCCTGTCCTACTACTTTGTTGCATTCACTAGCACCAGTACCAACTTCTATGGCAAAAAGCAGCTTTGCCTGGACTGTGGCAAGAAGAGCAGAAAATAAACTCCCACCCTGTGTGCCACACTCCCAATCTACATGAGGCCAATTTGCAGCTCTGTGTCTGCATGTGCACGTAAACAAGTGTGCGCACACGCACGCACACACACAAAGAGTCAAAAAGCAAGCAAGCAAGCAGTATTTATATACCGCTTTTCAACCAAAAGTTCACAAAGCGGTTTACAGGCAAAAAAATAAAGTTAAATGTGCACACATTTTAATGAGTTATAATTCAGTGAAGTATGTATTGTAAAATACTTCATTGATCTAAGTGAAACAATTGAAGAGATGTTTGGAACCATCCCAGCACACAAATTGGTGGATCTCTGCAGATCTTTTCGTCAATGATGTCAGTGGAGCCATAGACGCAAATGGGGAATGTTTCAAGCACACGATCTATTTCATGAATTGATTGATTGATTGATTGATTGATTGAATGAATGATTGATTGATTGATTGATTCATTCATTCATTCATTCATTCATTGGGTCAAGCAACTGCTTCTCCATAAGCAGTTTATGTATGAATGATAACATAATAAATTTGATACTGTAAAGTACATTTTCTTGAGATACCCTGCACATGTATGTGTGTGCGCATATGTGCACAAGTTTCATGACACAAAGTCAGATACTAATGGAGGCACCAGCTGGAAGTCGTCTCCTTAAAAGACTTGGACCTGGCAACCTACGTTCCCTAGACTCCCCATGATCAACAAGCATTTTTGTTCTGTTCTTTCCACAAATTTTGCACATTTGAAGGGTTCCTCAAAGGTGCTTGCGTTCATTGGGAAACATTGTGAGTTGCTAGCAGTGCTGCAGCTCACATCAGGCAAGCAAATGTGCTGAAAGCAAATCACAGTTCACCTTTTGCCTGATCGCTGACCTTTAGCAGAACCCCTGTTAAACTCATGTGCATCCCTCTGTCTTGTGAAGTGCATGATTGGATTCTTTGAGACTTCAGAATTCTCTAAACCCCCCCCCTCCACCCCAGAGGTTTGGCTCTCTCCTTCTCTCAGAACATTTAAAGTGGATGGTGAAGTCGGGCTTCTTGCTTGATTGTGCTTTTCACGGTCACAGTGAGGGAGGCTTATGTCTCAAACTGTTTCTGTTGTGATTTGTTTTCTGAGCTCTTGCTGTCAGTGAAGGGTCTTTGTTCATTAAATGGGTCCACTGACTGTTTTTCACTTTCTATGGGCTGCTCCAAAGTTCCTTGGTGGTGGAAGAGGCAGGATTTAATGTGGAAGCAAATGTCTTGTTGTCGTAAGTAGCCTTTTCTATGCCCAGAACCTGCTTTTGAATCAGCTGATGGCCACATGAAATTCAGCCTTCTCCCCTTACCTCTAATACAGGCCAGGGAAGGGAAGGGAAGTCTCTGACCTGTAGGACTTTGGGGTCCTGATTTCCTGCCTGGAAGCAGCCATAGAGCACCAAGGACTGCAGCTCTCCTTCCGGATCGGCCTGCTACAGCTTTTGCATAAGACAGTCGTGTTCTGCAGAGGAATGAAAACGTGAAGAGGAGCAAGCGGGGGCTGAGATTCTTTATGAGGGAGGCATGATGCACAGGGCCAGAATAATTCCTTCCATCCCAATGTGCCAGCATTAAATTTTCAGTAGCCAGCATCAATTTTTTAGAGGCCAGCCCCATGCAGGGTTGAAAAGAACATTGTCAAAATTCTTAGGAGCCGACTGCAACCTCCTCAGAGGCTTTCCAGCCCTGATAATTAACTTACTAAGGTGCCTTCCCCTGGGTCAGACCCCTGGTTTGCCTAGTGGAAAATAGTCTTTGCTGATTGGCTGCGGCTTTCCAGGGTTGAGGCAAGGTCTTTCCCAGCACTACCCAGAGACACTAGCAAGTGAGTTTGGGGTTTCCTGCATGCAAAGCATGTACTCTCCTGCTGAACTATGGCTCCATCCCCAGGTTGCTGCTCTTCAGAGCTTTCTGTTATAAGGATAGGTGTCATGTCTCAAAATTGAGAGGGCACTCGGCAGAAGCTGAAATAAGGGACATCCCATTACACAGAATGGTGCGCAAACCATGGCACTTTAAAATAAGAGATAGCCAGAAATCCTGGGAGTGAGGGAAGAAGGGACTAAACTGGAACCCCATTTCCATCATTCTGGCCCACCAGGGACTCACCAGGTCCAGCGGCTCAGTATTCAGCAGGGCAGCACTAACTCAAAAGCAAGAGAAATTAAGTGCTTGAGGTTGGCATGTCTGCTCCAGGGATACTCAAACACTGATACCCAAGAGCAGAGGTTAATTTGTGCTAAGGCTCAACGGCAAACACTCTTTCAGTGATGCCCCCAAACCCTAGGGCATGTGAAGAGATGATAAAGATAACCCTTGAGCATGCACAGACTGCCTTTATGACTGAGTAACTACAGCCACTCCTGAAGTATCTGAGGTTAGAGGAATGGGATTCCATGATAGAGGGTGGACAGATCTGAGCAATAGCAGAATCTCTTAAAAAAAAACAACAACAACCAAGCCTGGTTTCAAAGCCAGCAGCAAGACCTGGAAATTTGCCCTGGTTCTGCAATTTTATTTATTTATTTATTTATTTATTTATTTTAAAGATTTTTACCCCGCCTTTCTGCCTAAAAAGGCATTCAAGGCGGCAATTATCTTTGTTTCCTGTGCAGACTGGCATGGAAACCAGCACAGTCCGATTATTCCATGCAACTGGACTTTCAGGTCAGTTGGTTCCAAATCGCACCTCCCTTCCAAGCTGCCAAATGAATGCACCCTCCAGTTCAATGTCTCCTGCTGTCCACTGGGTGGTAGCGCAAGGACTGAATAACTGTATTGCTACAGGGTGGCAGATATATCTTGACTGCAGTGACCCAGCTCCATTCAGTTAGCTAGCCAAAGCGCCACGGCAAAGCAGCTGGATTTATTATCCGCTTTGGGTCAGGTCCTGATTCGGAAAAAGTGGGGTGCAAATAACAACCATTACTAATCATGGCAGACAAACCCTGAAGCCTGGATGCTCAAATCTGTCCACTAACGAAGAACAAAAGGCTCTCTTACCTCTTTGCTCTCTCTGCCTCCATCTGAACCTGCTGACCCCCTCATCCTTTCTCTCCCTCCTTTTGTATTTGCCCCCTCCTGGGGAGGAGGGGGGAGAAGGGGCGCCCTGTCAGGCCAAACAGGGGATACAATTACTCCTTGTGACGCAATGCTAAACATCTCTGAACTATTTTTAGAAAGCAGTCTTCTAAAAATAGTCTCTTTCCCCCCCTGCCCCCCACTAGCCTGGCTGTCATCTGATAGGGGAAGCAATAAAGAGAAGCCAGGCTCTTTAAAACAAGCTTGTCATCTCAGCAGGGAATTGGGGTGGGGGTGAGGGGTGCCAGAGGAAAAGGATTATCATCCCGTCTCTGCCTCTCATCCAGATGGCACTTGGGGCAATTGGAACGGGCTCTGGCCTGGGTGATGCTCCAAGGCAGATGCTGAGCAATGCATTAATAATTATCACACCACCCGGCAGTTCCACAAGTTTTTTTTTACAGTATTAAAATGCATGTCACAAAAATTATTTCTGTTGTCCTTACAACAATCCTGCAAGGCCATTCTTCATTGGTTTATTTTTGCACCTTTATATTCCACCGTTCATAAGCGAGCACCTCCAGGATAACACAGGCAAGAACAAATATTGCCCTGCTAACTGGGCAAAGGGCACTTTTCAAATGGTGCTCTTCTTATATTTAGCAGGGAGAAAGTAGCTGTCCCTCTTCACCACCAGCACAGTGTCTTTTCTATTGGCTGTTTGCTGGTGCTGGTCTGTATTTTTTTTAATTGCAACACCTTTTTCGGACAGAGAGCCATTTAGAATTTGATTTTGTCTGTAAACTGCTTTGTGAACATTTTGTTGAAAAGTAGGATGATGATGATGATGATGATGATGATGATGATGATGCCGTCTTAGTCCCCTGAGTGGGGACCCAACTAGTAATCAACACCATCCAACTACAGAACGGGCAGCTGTGATATGATTTCAATAAAATAAAATAAAATAAAATAATAGATTGAATACATGCATACAACAGTTAAACATCACAGGAAAGACTAATCCTGGTCTCCATAGTGGCCAAGCCGATGCTCCTGAGAAGCCACAACCGGTTTTCAGTGGCACACTTCCTCTGAACATGGAGGCAGCGCATTGGTGTCCTGCCCCAGCCATTGAAAGACCTCAGCTCCTCCTGGAATTTGTCAAATTCCCTTTCAAAACCGTCGAAGACTGTGGCCGAGCAGAGCTGCAGTAGGAAAGTATCATTATTTTTTTGTATTTCTTTTAAAGCATTTATATTCTGCCTTTCTTGCTGAAGCAAGTCAATGTGGGTTACAATAAGAGTGAAACCGTAAAACAACACATGCGAACCTATGTTTACTTTCCGGGCCCAATCCTATCCAACTTTCCAGCACTGATGCAGATGTGCTAGTGGGATGTATACAGCATACTGCAGTGTGTGTGTGTGTGTGTGGGGGTAGTCACGGAGGCCACCTCCAGATAAGGGAACATTTGTTCCCTTACCTCAGGGCTGCATTGCAGCTGCATCAGTGCTGGAAAGTTGCATAGGGTTGGGCCCACAGTGATTTCTATGTTTAGTACAAGATTGTCCCAATCATGAATCAACAAAAGGGCACGGTGTACATTTCCACAGTGCAAACAGCCAGCACAATTTGCCATGGCGACTGTCCTGTCTAGATGGAATGGTCCAGTATAATCAGCAAGCCACATGTGAATCTGAATGCATGTTCAGCTAGGTATACGGAATTATAATATCTGGAACCAGGCTTAGGGCCACTTCCGATGTTACTTGCTTCTCGATACTGTTCGTAGCTTATTTTCATTTGAAACATTTGAAGAGAAGGCAAATTAGCAGGCCAGTCACACGGGCCATTTCCCAGTTCTGTTGCCCCCTTCCTATTGTTAACATATTTTTCCGTTGTAAAAACATGTGTTGGCTAAGAGCAGCTGCACAGAGCGCACTGCTGCCAGGCCATCTGAGCTGCCTCCGCAAAGCAGCAGTGGCATTGGAGCCATCGGACCCCAGGCTGCATCAGCCACAGTAAATTGGCAGCCGGGACGTATTACGAGTGGGGAGGGCGAGGAGTTTTGGAGAGGATTGGGGGAGTTTCAGAGAAGATTGGGAGGGAGGGGTGGCTTCTGGTGGCTCCAGTGTGCCCTCCCCTTCGCCCGGTCCCTATGGTCCCTTCTAGCTATATACAACTAGCATAGGTCTGAGAAGACCCATAGGCCTGCCTATGGAGAGGTGAAAATAATTATCCCTCACCTTTCGCAAGCCACCCACCATAGCATGCTACTTCAGAGTACTGGGTGCAAGGGAGTGGCAACAGGATGCAAGCATCTTGTTGTCTCATGCCTCCCTGGGGCACCTGGTGGGCCGCTGTGAGATACAGGAAGCTGGACTAGATGGGCCTTTGGCCTGATCCAGCAGGGCTCTTCTTATGTTATGTTCTTATGCTTCCAAGGTGCACTTGCATGCTACAGCATGGCAGGGCTAGGACTGGGCTGTAAGTGATGCACAGATATATAGAGTTCTGTTCTTCTCACCTGCCAGAAACCATGTGGGCAGAGGCACTTTGGGACGGGGAAGAGTAAGCAGTACACATGACCTCTGTTCAAGCAACTGGTGTCGGACATCTCATGTGACTCCTCTATGTGGCATCTGTACTGTTCCTCTCTCCTGTGCCACATGAGGGAACGGCCGTAGCATGTCAAGTGGCTCTCTGCATGAACGGCTCACATTGCTTGGAGAATTTCTTCACCACCAACAGGCACCTTTGGCAGTGTGGAGATTCTCCCTACAGTGGGGAGTACTGTCCATTTTAAATGGTGCCGTTTTGCTTCACTGGCTGGGTTTCCCTGAATAAACATGGAAGCAGCAATCAAAAGTGGATCGAATTCCTGCGTCTGTCTTTGTTTCAGGGAAGGCCAGCCGTTTGCTTGCACATGCACTGTTCACAGAGCTAAACATGTTTTGTACCATCGGCGCCCCCAGTTAAGTAGTTTCTGAGCCTGAGTTTGAAATGTGAACTGTGAATCAGCCCTTCGCTCATGAGGGACATGGCGGCGGGTTCTCCATCTCTCAATTGCCTTCCATCTTTCAGCTCTAAGATCGTTCTAAACGCGATGCTCCCACCTGGCTCACATCCAGCTTGTTGTGTTTAGAGAAGAAAGCAGTGGGGAGAAATTTCTGTCACTTCTGATAAAAATGAAAAGCTGCTTTGGCTGTATCCTTTTTCATCCAAAGGTTCCTGATGGGATTCAGAGCCTGGTATGGTTTATTTAACAGTGATCAGTTAACATCGACTGCAGTGTTCTGTGTCGGAATTGTAAGTCCTGCAGGAAACCTTGCTGTAGCCTGTGATTACAAGAACCCAGAACAAAGGCTGGGTAGCAGCATGTCATGTCAACTGAGCAAGACCTTGCTTTGCTTTCGGCCTCACGCAGGGCCATGATCTGTTGCCCTCCTAGTACTCATGCTTGGCGCCATGAATACTCTACACTTATACAAAAACACAGACCAAAAATTTGCAGCGAGACATGCTGAATGATGCAAGTTGTACAAATTAAGCAAATGTGCATGTGTTTGCATGGTTTGCATGTGATGTTTGTTGCATTTTAATACTACCCTTTCTCCAAGGAGTTCAGGGTGGTGTACATGGCTCTTCTCTTCCTTTTGTCCTCAGAACAACCCTGTGAGGTCAATGAGGCTGAAAGATAGTGACTGGCCCAAGGTCACCCAGGCTTTTCATGGCTCTTCCAGGTCTAGCACCAATACAACTCCATCATGGGTTTGTAGTTTGTTGAAACTTGACTACTAAATTGAGGTTCCACATAGAAGCTGATAACTGGAGCACTTCCTTTATACGTTTATGCACAGTTCCCTGGCAGGGCTCTTAAAACAGGCCTGCAGCAGGTCTCCTAACAGTCCAAGGGACAGAGGAAAGGTGAAGCCTGGTTGCCCTTACGGCAACTGTGAACTGTTTGATTTTCTGTGCCAGAACGCAAAGCAGTGAAGAGTGGTAGGATAAATGCAAGAAAACTGAGGGCACAATCCTAACCTGGAGTTTGGCCGGCACAGTTAGGCCAGCGCAAAGGAAACTGTGAGTTAGGTTTGGACCACTCTTGAGGTCAGACAGGCCAGCACACAGACATGTGCCATCCTCTCTGACTCTGAGAGTGGTCCAAACAAGCTTTATGGTGTCCCTTGTGCTGGCCAAACTTTACTGGCTTAACTGTGCCGGCCGAATCCCAGGTTAGGATTGTGCTCTCAAGCTACGGCTGAGATGCTGCCATGTAGAGGTCTGTGAAAAGACAGTTTTTGCACAGGGAGTAGAAAATGCAAGCATTATATAACCTCAAATCAAAACTCAAATTCTCGTACAAATTCAGAAATTGTAATGAGTGAGTGACACAAGCCACATCCAAATTGTTACATACAGCACTTGGAAATCTGATGGAAGAATAATTAATTCATTGATGATCTATAGCTCTGGAGTCATTTGCAGAGCTCTGCATCAGAATCTGTATTTCCTGTACTGGCTTATTTAGATATCAAAAGAGCCACAACCGCATCTGAACTGAGATCCCCTGTTGTCAACGCCTCACTCTATCATCATCATGGTGTTTAGTAAATAGTGTCAATTGGGGCCGTTCTGTTCCTGCATTTTCTTCTCATTGTTCTTTTGATCAAGATTTAATACGGAAAAAAAGTTGGTGACAAGACTGGCAGTTCAGCAACAGGCCAGATGTGCTTATGCAGCTGTGAAATTCTCTTTTTTGGATGTTTCCAGGGAAAGACTGAACACAGGCTAGAAGGGAGCGAATCAGATGTGCAACCTATTGTGGTGTGCTTGAGTGGTCGCAGCTCTTTGTCCTGCAGGGGATAGGGGTGTTTCCCAGTGTGATCACCTAAGCAAGACCACCTTGGTCTGACTTGAGCCAAAGCAGCGCCCACAGGGATGCCCAATTTTTGCCTCCTCTTTTTGGTCTTTGACATATATGCAAGTGCACACCCCACCTCCTCCTCTGCCCACCACCATCAAAAGTGGTTTCTCCTCCAGCCAGTGAAGATGTGGAGGGGAGAAGTGGGTGACCATCAGCCACAAGATCACAGCAGCCACCCCGTCTCCTTTAACTCCACCACCATGTTGTTTGGCAGTGGCACTAGAGGAGGAAGTGAGCCCCCCCTTCCTCCTCACACTCGCTCTTCAAGGAGAATAAGTGGGAAGCGAATGAACACTGCACACAAGCAGGGCAGCAGCTATGGGGATCTTGTGTTTGCAATCATAGTCTGTGTACTAAAGAGACTCAACTCTGTCTACCCCTTGCGCCTTCTGGCACACATTTCTTGCTTCTTTTAAATTTCAACTCGAAAGATGCAAACCTGCTTTGGATGTTGGGGATTCAGCTACCGTTTTCATGTGTAAAATACATACCTGAACATCATGCTCGGGTGCCCTCCTGGTTAGATGACTGTAATGCATTCTGTGTGGGGCTGTCAAGAAACAAACCAGTGTAAAATGCTGCTCGTCTGCCTTTGGACTGACACAGCTCAGCCCATCACCAGTCCACCAATCTTATGCCCACTTCCTTCATGGCTGTCAGTGTGTTTCTGGGTGTAATTCAAGGTGGGGCTTTAGACCTTCAAAGCCATAATGCTCAAAGTCTGGACTCTGGAGAATCTTAGGAAGTGGCATCTCCTGCTCTTCTCCCATATGCTTTGGGTCCGAAAAGAGGTGAATGGAGCAGAAGAGAGTGGTTGGCTAGAACGTCTGTGATGCTAGCCTACCACTCTCCTCTCTTCTTCCTTTCTGTATCTTTTCTAACCCAGGGAGTGGGCTGAGCAGAGGTTGGCACATCACCTGCTAAAGGGGGAAAGCATTTGCTATGCCACCTCAGGTGCCAGGAGGTCTTGGGCTTGTTCTGGGAATAGCCACCCAAGTGTTGCACTCAGTGCTCTCTGGTTAGTTTGGGACAATGGTGGTTGTACAGCTATCTATTGTGTGCTGCTCAAGACAAACTCAAGACATCTTCTCCTGTCAACCAACCATTACAGATGAAAAACAGGAAAATAAGAAGAGAAGGAGATGAACTAATCTACCAGATTGTCAAGGTTAATTTGCAGCAGAAAAGGTTAATGCAGCTGGAAGGTGTGAGGGATAATGATTTCTTTGACAGATGGGCTGTCCCTTTGGTGTAGATGGTTGTGAGAAAGTGGAACAATAATGCAGTAGAACAGGTAATTCTGCATACCAGCTGCAGAAAAACAAAGGAGGCAATTGCCCCAAAACTAATCAGGGTTACCTAGAACTTGCAGTATCATCTACCAGCTCCCATTAAAGTACAAAGCATTTGCCACAATGAATGGAAATGCTCTATTGTCACGTTTCTTCTGAAGTTACTGTTGGGGGCAGACCTAACCATGTTACAAATGACATCAGAAAAACAGAGCTTTCTGATCACGTATAGGCAAATAAATGAGCTGAAATTATGCTGATCAGGAAAGAGTTTAATAGACAGTGTTATGAGATGCTTAGGACAGGGAGCAATATAGTGAGTGCTGATAAAAAGTAGTCCCATAATTGCATATTCTCCAAGATTTCACAGATGAAAAGAGGGACCCATTTTTGTCATCCCTATTTTCAAAATGAGGGTCACTACTTGAGCCCCCATTCCATTATTACATGTTGCTAAAACTCAATTCTGCATGTATATTTTTTAAAGCCAGCTCAGATGTCATGGGAAACCATTGCTTCCTGCTGTGAAAATGGCCAGTGGTGGCATTAGACATCAGCCAGGTTGGGGACTAGCCAATAGCCCACATCCTTCAGAGGATCTGCCAGATCCATCTAAATCCTGGTGCTGGTGACAGTGCTGGTGACAGTGGTGGCATTACATGTACCATCAGAGGATGGGTGGCACATGCAATAGGACCCCTGTGCAGGGCTTTGACCAGATAAACCTGAAACGGAGCCTGAGAAAAGCAGAGGCCTGTGAGCTCCCCTCCTTCACTCACTTCCCCTTTCACATGCAGAAGAAAAGCGATAGCTTCTGCTTTTACTTTAAGAACAAACCATAGTTCTGAGCTACATTCAAACTCAGAGAACTGTGGTTTACTTAACTAGAGTTAGAACAAGCCAGGATCAAAATGTAGTTTGATAATCTGGGCTGTTCTATTGCTGTGGTTCCCAAACTGGTGGGTTGCGACCCACCAGCCAGGAAAACACTTGCCTCTGTCCCTTTTAGGGGGGAGAGGGGGAAAGGCAGCAATGCAATCCCCAGGATCACACTGCTGCTGCGGCGGCGGGGGGGGGGGGATTTTTTTCTTACCTCTGCCAGTGCCAGCCTCTGTGGGTGTGGGGAACCCCACAGATGCTTCTGCAGGTCTCCCCAAGCCTCCTGAACAGTAAAAAAAACTTTGAAAAGCACTTTTGGTTTTTGATAGGGGATCATGTTGCTGCCATAGCCCTGCCCTCCCCCTCACACTTATAGTGCTCCCAACTCCCTTATAGGAGTTTGGGAAGCACTGCTCTAGTTCATTCATAGGGCATCATCTATTTCATTTTCTAAAAGGTGGTGGGGTTGGACTTGGAAAGGAAAAGGACTTGGGGTTGCCTAACAAAATTGCTTGGTGCTGTTGGAGGTTTGGTACAGAACAAATAGTTTTCACCAGTGGGCTAGATTATATTTCCACAGCATAATGTATTAGGTTCTGACTCAGCCTGGAGTGATGCTTGCATCCCAGCAGAACACTGTTCTTGTCCAACTTTCAATTACACACCTAGGCAAGATTGCTCTCTCCATGTAGATTGGGGAAATCTAACGAGACACAGACCAGATGCACATAGGAGAACTGCTAGGAATCAGAATTGGGAGCCTTTGATGAATTTTAGCCAAAGGAATTAAAAAAAAAAATTGGAGGGGGAAAGAAAGCTAATAAAATAAAATGGGCACAAGACTCCAACCTCCTGAAAATCAGATGGGGAGGCTCAGCTCTGCATCTTGTCCATTCATGCTATCAGGGGGAAAGAGATGGAGGCTAGAGCCTTTTCTGTGTAGCATGAACTCTCCCTTCCAAATTTAGAAGCCCTCCTGAGTTTGGGGCCAAAGAAGATGAAGGAAGTACATTGCTGTCTTTGTGAACTTCATGTTTGCAATCAATAAAATAAGATTGGGGGGGGAACAGCTGCAGGGGAGCCAATCTGGATTACGACCTTGGCATGGGAAAGAGGAAATTTAAGCTTTGCTGCTGTGCCATTTTCCTAACGCTGTTTGTCCTTGTGGGAAAAATGTTGGGGCCCTCACACTTTTTCCAAGGGCCAATAGCAGCTGGAAAGGGGGATTTTAACTGGAAAAATGATCTACCCCATTTGATCCCCAACTGAGATTAGGATCTCCTGCAGATGCTTAGCTTTAATATTGGTTGGGAATGCAATCATACATTTCTCACTCATCTAGTTTGAACCTAAGCTTCTGTCTGCAGCTGGAGCCAGGCAATACGTGTTCTCCCCAGAGCAGAAAGCTGTTTTGAAGAGGGATGGCTGCTCCACATGGTGTACGCATGACTCACTTTTGCACGTCAGAAACAAGCTAGGCAGAGTTTTGCATCATTTCAAAAATTTGCTTGATCAGAGGGTGACAGTGGGACAAAGGAATTGTGGGCATATACCATGGGAATGACTCAAACCGTTACAAGGATCTTTGAGACAAGCGAAGACTTTCTTCTTGAGGCTGGTTTTGGGCTGTGAGCTGTTGCTGCTTTTTATACTCTGCTGCTGATCATTTTCCTTACGCCTTTAATACTGCTGTGCCTTATTTTATAAATGGGGTTACACATTGTCTTTGATAGCTTGTTGGGAAAGGTGGCCGATACTGGCTCACGTCAAAATTAGATGTGGTTCTATTGGAAGGAATTAATACCGTGAAAGAGGAGTCACACACGTCTTCATGCTCTGGGTCAAGTAATCTAAGATTAGAAATCTAAAGACTAATTCTTGTTAATGTAGGACTACAAGCAATCACTTCCCCAACTGCTCTGTTGGCCTCTGGGAAAAAGTAGCAGCAGCCAAGAGAGGCAGAGATGGCTGGAGATAGAGGTGGGAGCACTCGCCACCCTGGAAGTAAGCAAGCGCCGCTGCTGTTGCCGCCACTGCTCTTGGGCAGTGGAAGAAAATAACAGTCTGCCTTTTATCATTGGCCTGGATAGACAACGGTGGAGAACTGGTCTGGCCCTTGCCTTCCTTGCAGGGAAGAACACAGGTTGATAGTCTCTAGCACAGGCTTGGTAGACATTATTACAGTTTGAGTGTGTCTGTTTGAAATCAAATTTACTTGTGCTGGGTTCCCCCGAAGAATTGTTGTGATATGTGAGGATGCAGAGAACTCCATTATTGATCTTGACCCTCTTCCTCTACAGAACTACAGTTCCCATAGGACCCTGGGGAAAAGGCATGACTAAGAACAGTTCAAAGTCTACCGCATAGATATAGCTGTAAAATACAAAGTGCCCCAAATCATGCAATAAGGATCATACATCAACGTATTTTCTTATTAGTCAGCTAGAAGGCCTCTAAAAAATTGGGGTTTGGCAACAGGCAACAGCTTAGCAGCACTAAATTCCTATGTAATTGCCAACCACTTTGGAAAGCCAAGTTTCAGTGCAAGGAACCATCAATTTATCTGAATCATAATTGTGCTCAAACTGCAAAGATGGGAAGTGTGAAATTAATCTGACCTGTAAAAATCAGCCAGAAGATTGACACTCTTTACTCTGTTTATCCTTTAGTTTCCATTTTCAACTCAACAAAACAGAGCACAGCAGCAATGAGAGGGGTCTGTTTGTGGTTGGCAGAGCACATTCAAAAGAAAGACTGAACATGACTACATGCTGCTCATCAAAGTGGCAAGCAAACATTATAAAGCATACTGAAACTGAACCAGAAACAGCCAGTTTGTGGCATAAACTGAACTCTTGCTGGTGGTGACTTGTGATAGTTTGATTCAAGTGTATGATGTTGGGATGCGTAGATGGGTCTCTGATAAAGATCTCTCTCTCTCTTCTGAGCAAAGGTTAAAACTAGTTAACCACATCAGGGCTGCCTAGTACTCTAATGACACTACAGCTGCAAGATCAGACCTTCTTCCTGAACTAATGTGATCATCTTTTGCAGGAACGGTGCAAGATAACCAAGGATTACTTCATAAAAAGAAGACACTACATTGTTGGGTGGGACACATTCCAGTGTAGGTAACAGAGGAAACTAAAGAAGAGAAAAAAAGAGGCAATTGGGACAGTTCTGTTGCCATGATCTTGTGTGTGAGATACCTGACAATCTGAGAGCTGCTTCTCACATGTATGTATGTATGTATGTATGTATGTACTTCTCTACACTTGAAATGGCAGCTGAGTATAGGCAATTCAAACTGTAGGTACAAACCTTTACAACGCCAAATGGTTTGAGGTTCCTACCCTCCTCTTCTCTCCCTCCCTACTGTAGGAAACTGAACTGGAATGTTATTCCAACATGTTTTGCTTGAGATATGGCTCTTAGTTTTGCTTTTGTTGGTCCTGGGGTTCTTTTGGAGTCTCTGTGTTGCCTTATTTCGCTAACCTTATATTGTTTTTGGTGTGCTTGATTCTGGCTATTCTAGACATCCCATTCTTGTGACAGAAAAAGACACCTTTTTATACATATATTGGACTGACCTTAGAAAAATCATCACATTTGAGATTATGCAAAGGCTCACTCTGTGGTGCTTGATCTACAATTGCTTAACACACACATGAACTAGCTTTCCGTGACTATTCCATGATGGAAAAAACTAGGGAATAGGATTTTTTATACCAGTCTTTCTCCAACCCCATTGCAGTATGCTCTGGCCTAGTTTGTGTCGCCAATATCCCCGTACTGTTCTTCATACATCTGTACTACTTAAACATTTTCTCAACACAGCTGAGCACAGCTATTCACTCCACAATTTTACTGTGTTGCCAAGTACTTCTGATTTTGGTTGGAGCTGCTGTATGTATGAAGTCAGTTGCTTTCAGATAGCATAGATAAGTGCACAGAATTCCACATGGCACTGCTTCTGTAATGAATGATTGTGGAATTGATGCTAAAGTTAAAGTATTTCCATTTTTTCTCTACCCACCCTCAGTTGCATTTTGCAATCCAGAAGTTTCTGTTGGGATGACTCTTGAGATGTTAAACTACCAGTTCAAAAAAGCAGGCATTTAGTTCTAATGAATGGAGAAAACAACAAAAGAGCAATGTATTTGAATGGTACGGAGAGCAAAATTATCAGCTTCTCACCCCTCCCTCCCATAGCTGCCCTCATATTTTAATTTTATTATTAGGTTAAATTGCTTGATGGAAATGCTTGAGGTAGGTCAAATTTAGCTGCAATTCTATATATACTTAATTTTGCACTATTAACTTGGCTGGCTGAAACCTTTGTCTGGTAAGAGAATCCAGGAAGTCTAATTTTTTGAAAATAACACTGAGCATTTATATGGCACTTAGATTATTCAAAGCGCTTCACTTATCCTGTAATCCTTCCATCATCCCTGTAAAGCATGAAAGTACTAGACCTCCCATACTTCGGGTGGGTGGGAGCTGAGAGTGCAGTTATTGAGGGACTGAATGTGTCCATGGCTATGGTGAGATTCGAACTGGGGAATTCCCAACTTGTATTATTAGCCACTACATCACACCAGTTCTGATTTGTCTCAACCTGTCACCTCCTGACCCAGTGCCTCAAGTCCCCTGCATGGGTCCAACACCTGACCCTCTAAGCCATGGAAAGCACTAACACACAAGACAACACGCAATTTAGCTCCCCCCACCCAATATTTATAAATTCAGCACTGCTGCCATTTGTACACAGCATATTGGGCAGCAGCATTAGCATTTCAGATCCTGCATCAACCTCTTCCTACAATGGGCTGAGACACTGGGGGTGCAATCCTAGACTGAGTTAGGCCGGCATAAGCTAGGCCAGTGAAGTTTGGCCAGCCAAAGCAACACCGTAAAGTATGTTTGGGCCACTCTCTGCGTCAGACAGGCCAGCACACAGACGTGAGCCATCCTCCCTGACTCCGAGAGTAGTCCAAAAATGCTTTACAGTGGCCCTTGTACTGGCCAAACTTATGCCGGCTTAACTCCAGTTTGTGCTCCAAGTCTCTGTTCTACTTCATCTTATCTACGATGTCGGGTTGCCACTTCTTGCCCAGCCAGGCAGAATCACAGACTCCCTCCTCTTCCGGTGAAGACTAGAACCTCAGAGTAGCCCGCACTATGTCAAGGAAATGAGTGCTTGGATATCAGATGGAGTTTCTCTGGTCACCCTACTGGGGAGGGTAAACCCAGTCAAGGTCTAAAATGTGTAAAACAGGAATGCTTCTCAGTGTCCATAGCTGAGCAGAAAAAATGGCTTAAGATAGGGCAGCCAGTTCAGCCCTTGGGCCAGGCACTCAAAATGGCTAGAGAAAGAGACTGAGCCTTGAAGAGTCCTTGTTTGTTTGCCTTTAGTCCTATGGTACATGAAGCATATGCTTCTCATACACCAGTTAGTCCTGAGGTTCTTTGTTCATTTCTTTTGATGCTATTAATACAAATCTTATGTTACAGCAGTACATGGACATCAGCTGTAGCTTCTAGCAGCGAGAACAAGAACACACCCAGCTTCCCTTCTCCATGGAGTCTGCCATTCAATTCTGCCTGCATGCTGCCTTCAGGTCAAGGTGTTGGCAAAGTTATAGCTGGGACTGGTGCATCAAGTCAAGTCCTCCTAGTGCCAGGCAGTAAGGAAATCTCTTGTGGTGAAGCAATGCCCCTTTCCAGAAAAGGCAAAACACATTCATGCACAGTGAGGGAGATGGTGGATGACATCTGCAAGGCAGGGGGTGGCTGGGAGGGGCGCAGGAGACCAGATTATCCATGGGAGGAGAAGATTGGCCGGCTGATGTTGCTGTTTGTTGTCATTGCGGCAAGCTCCCATCTGCAAAGACAAAGGATGAGGCTAAAATACAGGCAGGACAAAAGCCAAAGTTGTCCACCTCAACTGACAGTTTTCAACTCAGTGGCAGAGCACATGCTTTGAATATAGGAAGGGTCAACTGCTGGAACCTTCAGTTAAAAAGAGAGGTAGGAGGACTGGCTAAGACCCCCGAGACCCAGGACAGTTGCTGCCAATCAGAGCAGACACTACTGGCTAAATGGAACAATGGGCTGACTCAAAATAAAGCCACTGTATGGGGCGGGGATACTATAGGTCAGTAGTTCTCAAACTGTGCGTCTGGGACCCACCAGTGGGTCATGACCCAATTTTTAATGGGTCGCAAAACTGACTGGGCAGATGAGGCTATGTGCATCAAGGGTTAAACAAGCTGCTACTTGCAGGGGGGAGCACTGCTGCCCAATCACCATTACAGCCTTGACATTTATAAATCAGGCAGCAGCGTCTAGGGCAGTGATGGCAAACCTTTTCGGCTTGCTGCGTCAAAAATGCCTAACTTGACTCTGCTGGCATGTAACTCACCAACAACAATAACAGAGAAAAATTTATTTACATATTAATATTACAAAATTACAGTCCAATCATACGTGGGGGCTATCCATTACATCAAGAACATCAAATTATTACAAATCATCACAAATCTCTACAAAAAACCCCCGCAGGTGTTGGCAAATGCTGGTGTGTCATCCAAAATGTTATGGCGTGTCACCTTTGACAGCGTGTTACAGGTTTGCCATCATTGGTCTAGGGCTGTTAAAAAGTTGGGTAATTTTAGACAGCATTTGAAGTACTTTACATGGGCAGGCTAGTCCAAATTTCAATGGGGTTTTCGCAATATGTTCTGAGATTCACAGACTATGAAATCAGAATTTAATCTAGAAATCACATGTATTAAAAGGAAGAAGGCCGCCACCACTACAACAAAACAGTATACTACAGTAGAAGCTAAAAGATGGGCCATGCTAGGGGCTTGGATGCAAATACAACTTAACCATTTGGTTTGGCACCATGCCATTGTTCCTATTGTTCAAGCACTTGTGACTTCTACTGTGTAGATGCATCCACAATGCTGGGTTTCAAAAAACAACCTAATTTGAGTTAGGTTCTAGGGTTGAATTCCAGAAAAATGGTAGGTAGGTAGGTAGGTAGGTAGGTAGCTATAAATTTGCAACTAGATCTACCATAATGGTATGCCTGCCCTGCAGATACCATCTGTACAAATATGTATAGATGTGCAATATTAATGTTTCAAAGTGCTTCCTTTTAGTAGGAAGCTCAGTGGTCACAGACACTGAATGTCTGCAAATGGACAAAAAGCTTACCTGATGTCATGAGGGAGGACTGATTGGTCCAGATTGTACTGGATCACTGCCAATTTACACAGTGTTTTTAAGCTGGGACCTGAAAAAAGAGAAGCATTACAACCTGATAGACCAACCTTTCTGGAAAGACTTCCATAAGAAGCTATAAAGGGCAAACTGAAGGAATTGCAATTGATAGTTTCTACAGAGGAATAAAGAGACAGCAAGGCTATATATAATAGCCATTTCAATAGCTTTTGAAACAAAGAATGGACTGTATCCAAGGAAAATCATGCCGAACTTGTTCCATTAATTTCAATGTGCCTTAATCATGACTAACTTTCTTTGGATCCCACTTCATAACAACATGACAATCAAAGAAGCGACTGAAAAATGAGAACGTAAAATGTTCACCTACTGAAGTCCAAGATGTAGAGATCCGAATGATCCATGAGGTCAAATTCATCTCCCATGCCTTCCTCTGGGGATGGGCTGTGGAAACCAAGGAAAACTCAATCAATTACAGATATCTGTCTCAAATGTCAGATTCTGAGCAAGCTTTGAACTTTTATCTGGGGCCTTCCTGAATTCACTGTTGCCCAACATCATGCGTTTGCAAGCAACAGCGGGCTCACTTTCACCACGACTATCACTGCCAGCCCTCCCAGAATCGTTCATCCGCTGGTCCTATCCCTATAGGATCAAGGAGCCCTCCCTTGATTCATATCCACTACTGTATTGACACATATTCCTTTGAATTGCTGGATCATTTCCTGGGCCTTTGAAATAGCCATTCTATCTTCAGCAATGTTCCCTATAAAAATTACGAGGTGGAGGCCTAACGGAGCTGTGAGGGCGCAGCTCTGAACCACTCACGGATGACACCATCATCGGTGAGCTCCACAGTGCTTTCAAGGAAGCTGTGTGGGGCTCTGATTCTAGCTGTGCAGCCACACAACTGAGAGGTAAGTCAAACTGAAAGGTGATGTTCTTCAGCAACTTCTTCTCTACAGCTATCCAAATAAAATGAAAATAAAAAATCAGAAATAATCTCCCTGGAATTGTTGTGGGAACAAAACGACTTTCCAGTTCGGAAAGTTTTAAAGAGATTTTACATAAGTCTTTTTTTTGGATGCTTCAGATTTGGCCCCTCAGGCAAGATGTGTTTCTTCCTATAGCCTTCAATGCCATTTTAGGATAGGGGATTTTTTTTTTGTCTCAATTACATCTGGGATAGAAGGAACTATCACAGTCAGGGAAGGCACACTGGCTCAATTAAGCTCAATTAAGTTTTTTCCTTAGTGAATGGGTAGGCTGTTCTTATACTTACAGTTGGACTGATCAGCATGTTTGGGGCTGGGAAGAGACCTGCCTACCTCCTCCTATCCTGGGAAAGGACAGCATAGTTATGGTTTGTGAGTAGTGTTTCTGGGAACTTTGCTGTGCCCAGCAGCTCAGCGTGGTTCCTTAGGAATGGCAGACAAATTCCTCTGAAGCTGGAAGACAGCTTACCCAGCGCTACCCATTTTTGGCAGCCTTGTGTAGGTTTTTAGTTAGGAAAAGTGGGATATAAATTGTTGAATGAATGAACAAGTCTTCCCCTGCAATAAAATACAAATGTATTTTAGGATGTACTCTCAGTTAACCCAGTGTGACAATGAAGCCCGAGAGGCTTCACCAGTGCCCCTTGTGAATCACCGGGAACATATCCCAGAATCCTCTGCAAATGCAGAAGGGATCCATGGCAGATGTTCCAGTGTAGAAGGGGTTCCTCGTAGATAGAAAACTTCCAAGTTACTGAGTTGCACCAGCTCGCCCTCACTCTATTGGCAGCCACGTCTTCCTTCCAGTGCTTCCACCTTCTACCATTCTGCATTGACATCCAGTCTGTAAAGCTGAATCTTATACTGATCTACCTCCTCTGTTCCTGCTCCCAGAATACAGGCTCTGTTGATGTCTACTGTATACTAGCTTTGTAATCCCTTCTAACCAAATGTGTGCTCTGTTCAAAGACAGGGATACTTGACTTCGTCTTTCCTTATACTCCCACATAAGAACAGCTTCCTGTATCTCACAGTGGCCCACCAGATGCCTCAGGGAGCTAAGCACACAACTAGATACCTGCATCTCGTTGCCACTCCCTTGTATCTAGCATTCTGAGGTATTTCTATAGTAAGGAAGTTGTACCACCCATCATGTCCTGTAGCCTTTTCCTGTAGGCCTGTAGATGGACTTTTCCCTCCAGAAATCTGTCCAATCCCCTTTTAAAGGCTCCTAGGCCGGACACCATCACCACTTTCTGTGGCAAGGGGTTCCACAGATTTTACCTGCTGGGTAAAAAAGTATTTTTTTATCTGTTCTTCCAACACTCAATTTTAGTGGGTGTCCCCTGGTTCTGATGTTGTGAGAGGGTGAAAAGAGCATCCCTCTGTCCACTCTATCCATCCCATGCATAATTTTGTATGTCTCAATCATGTCCCCCTCAGGCGCCTTTTTTCTAGACTGAAGAGCCCCAAACACTGTAGCCTTTCCTCATGAAGGCAGTGCCCCAGCCTAGTAATTATTTTGGTTGCTCTCTTCTGTACCTTTTCATAAGGGTAAAAGGAGAGTTAGAACAGATAACATTCATCAATATTGCTATTCAGAGCCCTACCCTCAAGGCAAAAGCCTTGCCTCAAGTCATCTTTTCTGTACCAGGCTTAACTCTGGAACAAAGTAATCTGTGTGTTGCATTTCTAAGTGGAAACAAAGTAATGCCAAGAATCAGCAAGGGCAAGGAGATCCGTCAGCCACAGATTGAGAAAAGAGAAACCTGAGCTTGTAAGAAAAAGGATACTTTGGTGCTGGCCCAGAACTGTTTGTACAAGCATCTGCCCAGTTGCTTGGTTTTCTCCAGCCTCTCTCCTTCGCTAGCAAACAAACAAGACTCCTTGTGCTGCCCCCACAACAGGCAGGGCCGGATGTTCTGGCACCATCTGGAGATTTCATTATCACAGAAGGTCACAGAGACCCTAGCAGGCAGCCAACTTGGGAGCAATGGGTGGCGGGAGAATCTGATTTAAGCCTGGTATCAGATCACTCCACAACATCAATGATGTCGAAGGTCTCCTCTGAAGTTGAAAGGATTCCTTCTTGTTAGTGAAATTGGTCTACTTAAAAAAAAACACCTAAAAAGTCTAGAAACAAAGACGGGAATGGTGCAAGGCAGATTCTTTAAAGAGATGCATTTTCAAGAGTTAAGCAACTGAGAAAAAATTTCATTCTAGGAATCAGGCCACCTTCCCCCTTCAAGTCTTAAAAGTTGGACCAGAACAAAGAAAAGCCAAAATGGACTATATTTATGGCTCATCAATCCAGGGCATGGGGCTTCCAAAAAAGCACAACACTTGTGTCAGGTTACTATGCAAATATCTGCCCTGTGAAAATCTCACTATAATCACCAATATTTGGAGACAGTACAAGAAACTGAAGCAAGTGAGATTTGTTTTTTAACCCTTCTTCATTAAAATTATAGCCGACTATTCCAGTTGTCTATTTCTGAAATATCAGATTCCCAGGTTTCAGGCCTCTTTAGCTGCACACAGGTGCATCTCTCTCTCTCTCTCTCTCTCCCCTTTTTAGAGGAGCTTCCACATGTTCTCATTTGACTGTATCCCTTTCAACCTTCACCAAGGAAATTTTGAGGTCTCTAAACAAAATATGAAACCATCCTATACATTCAGAATTTTTAGCCTCCCATTATGACTTCTCACACTTCTTGGTCCTAACTGGTTTGGACCATACTGGGAACAGCATTCCCTCAAAGACTCACACCCTTCTCAAGTTATTACTAGATTAAAGTCTTGTGAAGTATGCAGGTAACTCAATAGTTTCTCAGTACTATGCATTACTGATCATACAATTGCACACACTTTCCTCTACTTTTTGAATTTTCCATTTTAGCTCCGAAGGTTTTTTAATGTTATTAGTAGCAGGTAACTGGGCAACATTTCTGTTGACCACAGGGATGGACAACTGGCATTCCCGTGGACTGGATCTGGCCCTGAAGCAACTGCGCCTGGCAATCCTACCAACTTTTAATCATTTCAAAAAGTCATATGGCCCCACAGTTTTACTCGCATGGAAAATAGGTTTTCATTCAAGTCGCAAATATGTTCTGTATATCCTCACACTTCTCTTGGGTTTTTAAAATAATGCCACAGATATGCCCAAGCATGAATATAATGTCCTAATTTGTAACATTTGCTGCTTGTTAAAATACGTTTTTGACTTGCCTTTCTGCAGTTTGTGTTGAATGTGGCTTATGGGACAACTTTTTAAAGCACACCATGATTTAAATAAATAAATAAATAAATAAATAATTGAACTGATAAAATTAGCAATCCAGGCTCCTAGCTGCTAGATGGCACCAACTTTATTATGGCCCTGGCTCCTTGCCAAGGGACAGTCTGTGCAATGAGACATGCCTCTGGGCCCTGCATCACTGTGTGCAGAATAAAGGAGCCCCTGGAAATGTAGAATTCTGCTAGTGATCTCTGGTTTACCGTTTCTATATTGTTATTCTATCCAACACTGGATCAACTGAAGGGTCTTGGGAGTATGCCACTAGTAGCCAATGACAAGACAAACATTGCACTATTCATTTTTACTCTTTCTTTCCTGGCTTTCTGGCAGATTTTGAATGCAGATCATCACTCAGGTGTCCAATTCATTATTACCTTGGCACCTTCAGCAGCCAGCAGATCTGTTAGCTCCCACTTACATATGCCTTAATTGATAAATTCAATAAATCTAATAAAGTTAGAAAGGGGGATTCATGTTATCTAGGACCCTCAGGAATCAGTCTCAGAAGAATGAGGTCTTACTGCCCTTCAATCAACAGCCATTAACTAAATCAAGGAAGGGTACAAGGTGGAAAGGAACATTATTACATGCGTGAACAAGATGAATGCTACAAGATAAACATAATAAAGAAACTGGACACCAGGGCAGGTTTCAATAATAAGCAAATTGGATGGGGAGAGAGAAAAAATATCAGCAAAAATATAAAAACAAAGCCCACAGCACTTGAGAAATTGAATTAGAGTGGTTAGTAGCAAAACATACCTGAGGGACAGTAAGAGGTATGTACCTGCTCCTTGCTTATTCAGATGACAGCGTTTGAGCATATGGCCTGCCTGCCTATCTGGATTTCAACCTGCCCTGGCTATTATGAAACACACAGACCCTTCCTACAGCAGAGCCTCCTGAAGTAATTCAGAGGGCAGAAGTGCACTCCAGGATCGAAAGCCAACATTCAGACTTAAGGTGGGTGCATAAAAACATTTTACTATTCCACGATTCGTATGGCTCCAGCCTTGGCAGAGGCAGCACCTGTTGACGAGGAGTGCTGCTACTGCACTTGAGGGAGAACACTCTCAAACCCCACCTCAATGGTGCAGTTTCCCAGCCAGGATAATCTAATCGTATTTCACATCCAAGTGGCAGGAAGCCCTAATGCATTCCTTATCTGGGGAGGGGAGGCCATGTCTACAGCATTACAGACAAGTCTTAAGGTCTATGAGACATTAGGAGTTCAAGGCCAAAAAGGCCAGACATCAGCGTGAATGACTCCCATGAAGGGATATCTTGGGGCACCTCTGCTGTTATCAACCAGGCACTGGGCCAGCCAAGCTGGTGGGGACATTGTCTGATCTATGCGGCAGCTTATGCTGCTTATAAGGTTATCTACACATTTTGCTCAGCTGAAGTTTGGTGGTCGTGGACACAGAAGCCAGAGAAGGCAGCAAAATCTCTCGGGGATCTCCACAGTAAGAGCCAAGTCAGCTAAATTAATTTGAATCCAAACCAAAATTTATTTACAAGCTATCACTGCATATTCTGTGCAAAAAACAAAACAAAACCCCAACACAATGCATTCCAAGGCCCCTGGAAGCCAGGAAATAGAGGGCTTAAGGCCATTCAATCACATTCACAACTCTTGCAGGAAGGATCAAACAGATAATAATACAGTTCTTCTAGCAGCCTGAATCCGTCAGCAGCACACAGTACATGTGCATTACAAACCTGTTTCGCTGAAGCACTACTAAGCTCTGTTTAATATTACATATGATGCAACGTGGCTGCCTTGGGACTGAGCTTCCTACTTATGTATACATCTTATTTGGCTGTTTATGACGTAAACATAATGCTTACACAGGATCAATTTTAACAAAAGTCTCTCGACTGTTTCAAAATTTCTTTCAAACCGTTGCATGACTGCAGCTAGATTTAAAGATACAAGCAGTAAAAACCAAACACAAGCAGCGTGAGATTATACCGCTTTCTCAGGAGGGCAAAGAGCTCCGATTTGGGCTCCACAGACAAACTGTTGGCATATCCATGCGCCCACTGGACTGAGTGCCATGGCTCAACAGAACACATAGCTGAAACCATCCTCTGGAGCTATAAAAGCAAGGACCGGGGTTCCACTTTCATAGAGTTGTACACAGTTAAAAAAATATCTTCCCACTGCAAAGTTTTGCAAGTTTTTGTAATATTAGAAACATGCCAAACCTGTTTGACCAGCGAGAGGGCAGATGAACAAAAGAAATGGGTGGTTATATCATGGGAAACGCCTCTACCATACCACTTTCATCTTTCTTAAAAGCTAATGCCTGTCTGCTCACAAACTACAGATTAAAATGTATGTGACATCAGAGAGGTAAGGGCTCCTATGGGTCTGAGTAACAGACATATGAGATTTGGCTCTCTCAATTGTAGCCTTCTGCTCTGCTTTTACAGTGGATCCAGAGGCTGGTTGGTTGTTAATTCTTCTTTGAATGTTCCCTCTAATCCCTTGCTCTGTGCTGAAATTTTATCTCGCACACCCCACCCCCTCGCCACTTCCTGGTGACCTGTCACCTTCAGGACAATACAAGTTGCAGGAACCTCTTCATTTATAATGACTTCCTGGAAAAAAAATGTCTTATCAAGCCAGCCAGCTCCAAAGCATAACTGATAACTCCACAGAGGAAGTGAACCAAGCTGCTGCCCCTATCCCCTTCTCCCCTCCTCTCCCCCTCCCATGGTCCTAGCAAAATATGCAGAAAAACTGTAGTGTGCAAATGAAGTGGTCTAAAAAATTAGACACAAAACACATCTCTAGAACCAAAACCCTGAAATCTAATTGTAGGGGAGAGGAAAAACTCTCAAGACAGCAAAGCTTTTTAAAGCATACGATGACTTAATATTACTACCCCCTATATTGTTTTAGTTTTGTGTTATAAGAGATACATAACAATGAGGGCAAACATGGACACTTACAGCTCAACCCTGTCCAATGTTTCAGCACTGATGCAGCTGTACCAACAGGGTGTGTGTAGCATCCTGCAGTAGAGCAGCCGTCATGGAGGCCTTCTCAAGGCGAGATAACATTTGTTCCCTTGGGGCTGCACTGTGGCTGCATCAGCACCGGAAAGTTGGATAGGATTGGGCCCTTAATGGAAGCAATGACCCTCCAACGCAACTGGAGGGGTGGTGTGTGGGGCAGATCTGCTACTCAGCAGAACTTTGTTAAGGGAGATATTATGGTTGAGTTTTGCTTTCTAAGCTCTTCAGGGTCTGACAATCTGTGATTTAGCTTATTAACTGGCATGCTTCTTGCAGCCTGTTGGGATTACATGGGGTAGCAAGTGAGAATGCATGCATGGAGTGGTGGAGAGAAGTAATATGTCAAAGGCTGTTGTTCAGAAAAGGCTTGATGACCTTCTGGTTCTTTCCAATCATCTGAGTTCAGCGAGCTGAGATACGCTCAGTCCATCAACTCAGATATTCTGCCTCCAAAAGTGGATGGTACTATAATGTTGCAAAGGGAGGAAGTCTAGGGGAATGATATGGGTCTGCTCTGAAGGCACATGAGGCAGCAACATTGCTAAAGCTAAGGCAAGTCTGAGTCTGGCCAGCGCATCTCTGAGAACCCCATGCATACCACACCTTGATCCAGCAGGTAAGGCAGGCAGCCTATCCCAATACGGTGGCTTTTCCAGAGGCTGCTGCTTATGTTCTTCTGAGTCTTTTCAGGCTGTGAATCCTTCCGGGGCAGGGAACCATTTAATTATTTGATTTTGTCCGTAAATCGCTTTATGAACTTATTGAGTATTAAATAAAAATTCACATCAAAATGATAATATATAGTTAGGCCCTAAACTCCACAGACTTTCAGGTCTTGAGACACCTCATCTATTTTTTTATGTTTAGACCAACCAGGTAAGTAAGGTAATTGCTAATAGTGATGTCTGTTGAGATGCTGTTGACACTTCTTGGATGTCTGTTCATTAAGCTCATGAATGACCTGATCTACACTCCGCTTTCTCTACACAGCATACGCATTCTATAATAGGGGTCTCTAAATTTTTCTGCATGAGGGTCACATTGCATATCAGACAGGGTGTTGAAGGCCAGAAAACATAGGTATATGCCCCCTTTGCTGCCAACTGTGACCCCTCCAGATGCAACTGGAACTGTGCTCCGGTTGAATCTGGAGGGATTTCTGAGGGCCCGGAAGATCCTGCATGGCCAAAACTCAGAAGTGTCACTTTTCAGCCTTCCGGAAGCATTAGAAAACCTTCTGAAGGCCAGGGAGGTCACGAAGGCCAAATATCAGCACTTTGGTTGAAAATTAGCCTTCCGGAGGTGTTCTGAGAGCCGGGGAAACCAAGTGCGACCTTCCCAGCCTTCAGAACACCCTCTGGATGTAACTGGAGTATAGCTCCAGTCGCATTCAGAAGGATAAGGGGTGGCGTCCCTGCGTTGAGCCTCTGTCTGCCAGTGGGCCTGGAGCCATGGGACTCCATGGGCTAGATCCCTAAGGGTCGGGTCTGGCTCGCCGGCCATAGTTTGGAGATCCATGTTCTATACTAACAAACTTTGCAAAGTTAGTGCAGGTTGCGTAAAATGCTTTGAAACTTCAGCTTGAAGCAAAAATGAATGCAGGCGAACTATTTAGTGCTTAGCATAGGCACTAAATATACCCAACTGAATGCAGATTTCCAGAGAACAGCAAGGAGAGATAGGAAGGCCTTCCTAAAAGAGCAATGCAAAGAAATAGAGGAAAACAACAGAATGGGAAAGACTAGAGATCTTTTCAAGAAAATTGGAGATGTCAAAGGACAATTTCATGCAAAGGTAGGCACAGTAAAGGACAAGAACGGCAAGGACCTAACAGAAGCAGATGAGATTAAGAAGCGGCGGCAAGAATACACAGAGGAACTCTATAAGGCCGATCTAAATGTTCCTGATAACCACAGTGGTGCGGTCACTGAGCTCGAACCTGACATCCTGGAGTGTGAAGTCAAGTGGGCTTTAGAAAGCATCACTAACAACAAAGCTAGTGGAGGTGACAGCATTCCAGCTGAGTTACTCAAAATCTTAAAAGATGATGCTGTCAAAGTGCTGCACTCCATATGCCAGCAAATTTGGAAAACCCAGCAGTGGCCACAAGACTGGAAAAGATCAGTTTACATTCCAATCCCAAAGAAGGGCAATGCCAAAGATTGCTCGAACTACCGCACCATTGCACTCATTTCACATGCTAGCAAGGTCATGCTCAAAATCCTACAAGCTAGGCTTCAGCAGTATGTGAATCGAGAACTACCAGATGTACAAGCTGGTTTCCGAAGAGGCAGAGGAACTAGAGATCAAATTGCCAACATTCGCTGGATCATGGAGAAAGCAAGAGAGTTCCAGAAAAACATCTACTTCTGCTTCATTGACTATGCCAAAGCCTTTGATTGTGTGGATCACAACAAACTGTGGCAAGTTCTTGAAGAGATGGGAGTACCAGACCACCTTATCTGTCTTCTGAGAAACCTGTATGCGGGTCAGGAAGCAACAGTTAGAACTGGACATGGAACAACTGATCAGTTTCAAATTGGGAAAGGAGTACAATAAGGCTGTATACTGTCACCTTGCTTATTTAACTTATATGCAGAGTACATCATGAGAAAGCCTGGGCTGGATGATTCACAAGCTGGAATCAAGATTGCTGGGAGAAATATCAACAACCTCAGATATGCAGACGACACCACTCTAATGGCAGAAAGTGAGGAAGACCTAAAGAACCTTCTGATGAGAGTGAAAGAAGAAAGTGCAAAAATTGGCTTGAAACTCAACATTAAAAAAACTAAGATCATGGCAATCACTCACTTCCTGGCAAATAGAAGGGGAAGAAATGGAAGCAGTGACAGACTTTATTTTCCTGGGCTCCAAGATTCCCACAGATGGTGACTGCAGCCATGAAATTAAAAGACATTTACTTCTTGGGAGGAAAGCTATGGCGAACCTAGACAACTTAATAAAAGGTCGAAACATCACCCTGTCAACAAAGGTTTGCCAGTAGCAATGTATGGCTATGAGAGCTGGACCATAAGAAAGGCAGAGTGCCGAAGAATAGATGCTTTTGAATTATGGTGTTGGAGAAGACTCTTCAGAGTCCCCTGGACTGCAAGGAGGTCCAATCAGTCAATCCTCCAGGGTTGCCTGATTGCTCCCTGGAAGGACAAATCCTGAAGCTGAAGCTCAAATACTTTGGCCACCTCATGAGAAGAGAGGACTCTTTAGAAAAGACCCTCATGCTGGGAAAGATGGAAGGCAAAAGGAGAAGGGGGCGGCAGAGGATGAGATGGTAGACAGTGTCACCGAAGCGATGAACATGAAATTGGGCGAACTCTGGAAGCTAGTGGAGGACAGGGAGGCCTGGCGTGCTGTGGTCCATGGGGTCGCGAAGAGTCGGACACGACTTAGCGACTGAACAACAACAACATAGGGGTTCCCAAATCCTTTAGCACTGGGACCCACTTTTTAAAATGACACTATTGGGGACCCACCTAATTTTATGAGAATAAAAGAAGTTTCACATTAGAAGCTGCTCAAGCCTCTGTTTTTATCCATTTTACAATGGTAGAGGGGCGTCTTCTCGAGCATTTGTTGAGCTCTATGTCTGTCAGATCGGGACCATTCTGGTGGCCTTATGTTCCCCTCCACCTGGCCTTGGATAGGAGCCGAGGCAAGTTTGCCTACCCATGAGTAAACCTGCATATGTGGCTTAGTTTCACTTTCCATCATGCTCAATACATTTTCCTTGCCACATTGGGAGATGGGAATTCCTTCTGTGTTTTGGGGCCTGCATTCATCAGATCAGGACCCATTCTGATGGCACTGTGTTCCTCTTGGCCTGCCCTTTGAAGTGGGCTGAGGCATGGTCATCTATTCTGAGTAAATGGGCATTTGGAGCTCAGTTTCACTGTCTACACAGCTCAATACATTTTCCTTGTCAGTTATCAGCTTGTCAGTTTCACATCCCACCAACAATCTTGCAACACACTGGTTGGTCAAGACGCACTGGCTTTGTCCATTTACAAGACAAACACATGCAATGTATTAATACACTCATCAGAGAGTCAGGTTTGGATTCAGCTCGCTATTGAGTCTATGCCAAGTGACAAATCTGAATTTGCGCTACATACATACTATGTGGAACGTCCCAAACTAATGTGGAATTGCTCAAGGAACTATAACAATAACTGTAGTGTAAGAAAATAGTTTCAAATAATATCAATTTTTAGTCATATTTTCTTCATTCATTGATTTGCATGTGTGACATATGGTCACCATCACCAACAACTTTTGCTCCAGGAAAACCTTCAAATAGCGAAAGGTTCTGTGACACTTGGACACTTCCTTGTTTTTGACAGCTGGTAAGTATCTGGACCACTTCCAGCTGACCTGCATCCTGCTGGGGTCAGCACCAGTGTCAGACAACTCAGTCCCCCAATTCTAGGACCTCTCCTAGTCAGTATACACTTTAGCCAAGTGCAGCTTTATAAAGATTACAGAGGTAATTCTGTCATTTCTCTAGGATCCACTGCTTTGCTACTGCTGTCAGGGGCAACACTCTGCTTCCTTTTTCTGTTCACCTTTCTGAACTACCCACTTGTAGTGCAACCACTATACATCTGTATCTTCATTTACAGTGCACATCTATTCCTTTCAAGCCACAATATTTTGTGCTTGGGAAAATACAGTTCCCTTCACAACAATCCCAATTCTTGTGATCTGAAACCATTGTCAGGACCAAGGACATCAATTGTGCTGCAATCGTTTTTAAACAGATGGTTACTGGCTAGACCACTGATGGCGAACTTATGACACGCGTGTCAACGGTGACACACCACAACGTTTGGAGTGACACACCAGCATTCACCAACATCTGACAAAAACTAAGTTTGTGTTACTCATTTTTTCATTTTTGTAATTATTTGATGTTTCTTTATATAATATATAGCGTCACACTTGATTGGACTGTATTTTTGGTTTGTACAAATGAATATAAAGAATTTTTTCTCTTTTGTTTGGGAGGAGGGTTGACACATCAGCAGAGTCTAGTGAAGCATTTTCTCAAGTCTTGACACACTAAGTCCAAAAGGTTCACCATCACTGGGCTAGACTAACAACTCTCTGCAACAGGAAAAACAGACAAAAGAACTACGGTATTGACTTTGCTTCAACTAGATTGGCTACCTAACAATTAAGAATAGGAGGGTATTCCCTGCCACAAATTGCAGGGTACATCTAACCAGAATGAAATAAAAGGGTGTGTGTTCGTTTCCCTGTCTCTTCCCACTGGATTGAGGAAATGGTCCTCAAAGGAGCTCACCAGAAGGAGGTGAATGTCAACACAGGAAGTAGACATTGCCCCATGGAAAAGATACAGATGTCCAGTGTTTATGTGATGTAAAAGATCCTTGGCGTATGTAGCCTTTGTTTTTTGCAAGGAAACACTGACTTTCCTTCCACAGACACCTTTATTTTCATGGCACATTTGTGTTTTGTGATGGTGCTGCAAGAACCCTTTTCCCAGGGATTATCTTAGCATCTGCCTGGATCTGAATGATGTAAGGAAGAGGCAAGTTTCAAAGTCAAATGAAAAAAGTGTTTACATTACTGATTGATTTGAGAGTACAACTTTGGATTCCGGGCTGTGACTACCTGTTAAATGGCAGCATCTTCCGAAAGCAAGAACGTAAGAAAAAATAAATTTCTTGCTTCTCTGAAAAATGATGAATTTTGCTTCTGTGGAACTTAAGGATAAGGAGGATCAACTGACCAATCCATGAAGACTTACACACAATAACCTCTCTCGAAGTGCAGGGTTACCATAACGTTATTTTATTTATATCCCACCTGTCTTCCATTATGGAACTCAAGGCAGTTCATATGGATTTCTGATGCAGGCTGATCAGGTACTGATCAGATCCAGCCCTACTTAGCTTCACCAAGATGGTAGTATCGTGCGTTATGCTCTGGGACCATTTCTCATTTTATCATTTCTATAGTATCTTCACTGTACGTAGATCTAAGAATATATATTCCAGAAGAATCCACAGCTCTAAGTTTTGAAAGCAGGAGCTGAGAACTCAGTAGATCAGAAAACCACACTAGTATGATGCAGAACTATTGTTTCTAGAGAGCTATGTTTAAATGAAATCCATATGCACAACAAGCTTTGTTTTCAAAGGGCAATAGGAACACATGATGCTGCCTTATACAGAGTCAGACTGCAGGTCAACTAACTTAGTATTGTCTATGCCTTCTGGATCACTGGATGCCTTCTGGATCATCCTTGCTTTACCTGAGATACCAGGAATGATCCTGGGACCTCTGCATGCAAAGAAGGTAATCTACCACTAAGTACAGCCTTGATCAATGAATGGCTTGGGTGATACAGTGGAAGAAAATAATGGCCTCATTGACAAATGTAAATGAGTCATTGACATGTAAATGAGTCATTGACAAATGTAAAATTCAACCTAATGACTTTAAAAGAAAAAGCTAACCTCTGAATAGGATAGACTGTCTACAAGATACAGTTCATGTATACTGGGGCTCAGGAGGCAATGCCCTACAATTCTGGACACTGAATTCTGCTAAAGTGAGGGGCTTCCCATATAATTTTAAAAGTTACAGTCTTAGCACAATATTAATGTTAGTTCTGATCCGGTTGTAGTAGTGCACAATCCAGCACTATGTTATAGCTCTGTTTTGCAAATTTTGCCCTGAGGCACAGTTTCACCCATATATACCACGTTCTCCCATTCTCCCACACACGCAAACTGGGGCAACACATGCTGCACACAGGAAAGGAGATGCACTTTGTACATTGGTTTTGAAGAACCCAAGTAGCATAGTAGGAGAGTATGCATTCCCTATAGAATAATATGAAATATTCACAATGTTCACAAAATGGCATGATCACCAGGGGGATGAGGTACATGTATGGTCTGCCACTCATCACCTGTGACATCTGGGAACTATCCAATAGGTTCTCAGTGACACTTGTATGCCTGCCTTCCATGCAGCCTTACTCACCGTAATTGACATGCTGTAACTCCTGCAGTATTACTGCAGAGACTAGAGTAATGTAGCCAAATAACAGCTCAGGAGATTGGCTTACAGGAAAAATCCAAGAGCTGAACACCAATCCCACACCCCAGAGAGAAACAGACTGAATACAGTAAATAGTAAATACAGTCCAGAGGTAGGTGGTCCTGTGGGAGTTGGTTGTGTTGGGCTGATACCTTTATGAGTACTCTAAAAGGACTTCTGGTGTGGCTTAAGGAGAATTATCACACATCTAAGAAGTGAATTTGCAAATTCACAGGACTTAGCAGACCAACATCATCAATATGAGACTCTACTCACCTGGTGCCTCCAAAGAGAATGATCTTGTCTCCTACACTACAACAGCATTGCCTGCGACGAGGACACGGCCCTTTCCCTTTGGGATCAATTTTCTTCCAGGTAAAAGAAACTGGAAAAGACATATACACCATGAAAACTACATATTTGAAAAGGTCCCTGGTATGCCCTATGGACAAGATATAGGGAATTTATAGAAGTTATGCTCCTAGAGGAAACCCAGGTGGCCGCCCCCCCCCCCAAAAAAAACCCTGAAACAAACATTAGAGTTTCTGTATCTTCTTTCTCTCACAGCACAATTCCATGACTACACAAAATAAGTCTCACTGTGTTTAATGGGATTGACTCCTAAGAAAACGTATACAAGACTGTAGCCTTATGCTCTCAACCAGAGCATAGCCCTTGTTCAGTCAGGATGCCAAGCTAGTATTTTGTTTTGCAGGGGAACTATTTCAAAGGAAACAATTTCACACCCTTATGGGGGCACAGCTTCCCAGAAAAAATATTTACTTGTACTCTATAGGTTTTATCCCCAAAGGAGCAAAAAAATCCTTGGCTGCAGTCATATCCCTGACCCTTTCCGTACCCGGGGGTAGGACCACAGACTGCCCCCCCAGCAACCACCACTGCCACTCCTGCCCCCCCCATTCACCTGAGGCTCTGTAGCCTCGTGTAACATCCAGTTGTATGCCAGAAAGATTCTGAAAGCTTCAGAACGTTTTTAAACAATACTTCCAGTTTTCGTCAGAAAACAAAGAATTATTTACAGGGGTTCTGAAGCCTTCAGAACGTTTTCGGCATGCTGTGCAAGGCCTGCGGTGGACAGCACCAGGGGGTCATTTCCCCCCCCCAGCTGAATGGCAGGACTGCCCCCCTCTCTCAGAGAGAGAGAGAGAGAGAGAGAGAGAGAGAGAGAGAGAGAGAGAGAGAGAGAGAGAGAGAGAGATGCCAAACTCATATCCAACCCTTAAAAGCCAAATTCTTCTCCAGTACCCAAGACAGTAAAGACCTTCACACCTTCAAGTCTCAGAGGAAGATGAGAAGCAACAGGATGCTACTTTATATCAAGGCATGGGCAATGTCTCCTCAAACAAAGGGGGCCTTCAACAGACTAAAGCTATCACAATTCAAAATTTCCAGCCAATTTAGTTCTAGCGTCATTACAAAATGAATCTTTGTTGCAAAGGGAACCCTGTAAAAGCAATTGTTTTGAAGGGCAGATGAAGGGAAAAACACAACTGGGGAGCTCAGAAATATGAAGCCAGACAGCATCCTTTTTGAAGTCATTCTTCAGAAATACACTAAACCTGTTCTTTTGAAAAGGATATATGGAGGCACTGCCATCTGTTGGTAGTTACATGAAATGCAGAAGCACACCCTGCCACTCATCCTTTTGGTGAGTAGCGATATGCAAATTATAGTACTGTAGTTACATTTCTATAATACAGGCAGGAGGAAAATAGTTCCACTTCCTGGAGTACACAATGACAAACCTCCCCTGGAAACTTCATATTACAATTCCCAGGATGGCAACCTAATTTGGAAACAGCCAGTGTCGGGCACGGACCTAATCTATGCACTGGTGTTCAGGAAAAAAAAAGGAGAAAAAAAAAAGACGGTGGAATCAAAATACTGAACATTGTAGCATTAGCAATCACCCTATTTGTTATTGCCGTACATTTGGGAGAATAATAGCTTTCTGCAGCTGGCAAAGGGCAAAAAAATGTGCACTGCTTCCTTGAGCCCAGCAAACCTGCAGCAGGGGGAGCAGAGTGGAAAGAATGCAGATACTGTAACTGGAAGAGTCTCTCCTTTCTGGTGCTCTTTTCTCAGAGAGCTGTTCTGCTATGGTATCCCTGCCGAGCCCTCTAGAAAAATGAGAGGGGTGCTCTTTTAAAACGTATGCACAGAGCACCAGGATGCTTTGAAATGCTCTCTCATTCATTATTTAAACTCAGCCCCGTGGGTCTGAAAGGCAACCTTATGAGGTGTTTTATTCCAACTGTACCATTGGTAAATGATGCTGAAGCACAGGCTTTGTTTAGCAAGTCTGTAGTGAAGCAGGGCTTGGAAGGAATATCTTGGGGCCCAATCCAGAGCCCTCCAGTACAGTCGGTACGAGTGTACCACACATGGTGGTGTCACACAAGGCACTGTAAAGGGCCTCCAACACCAGCAGTAAGGCATTATCATTGGGGTTGCACCATGGTGCTGCCGGCCAACCCCCCCCCCCCAGAGGGAGCACTGCCTGCCAGCAAGCAGTGAGTGCACCACTCACCAGCAATGCGGCCTTTCTGGGCGGGATGGACTGGGGGGGGGCGAGACCAGCCTCTTACCACCAGTTCCTGACCTCTGTGTAAGGGAGGGGAGCAGAGGCTGCCATCTAAATGTTAACCACCTGGTTTGCCTTACATGGTCCAGGTCAATTTTAAGCAGCCTGGATACGTTGCACAATCTGTATGTCACATGGTGTCCAGGTTTGTTCAGAATTGCCTGTAAATTGCTTGCTTGCCCTGATGTGAAAGTGCCAGCACAATGTGGTGATGTGTGGCTCAAGGATCAAATAATTGTTCATCAGTGTGATGATAATGTGATTGACTTTGGCAGTATTACCAATGGAATATCTGTACACATTTTTGTGAATGTATTTGTCTGTTGCACCTTTGCATCACACAGACAAAACATGCAGGAACTTTTGGGGGATAGACAGCATAATCACAGCCCTGATCACAACAGGGATTCTTAAAAGTTCCTGCAATACCAATCACAGGAATGAAGTTTAAGTCACATTACCTGGATCAAATTTCCAAAGGTCATGGAAGTGTCTGTTCAAGCGAGCGTTGTAGCCACCAAATATATACAGCTCCCCATTGTAGCCAACTGTAAAGAAGAGAGATTTGTCAGGACATTCAAAATGTAGCTTAGGTCATATCAATTTCCCCATAACAGCAGGTACGACTAAAACTAAAAGAGTATCATTCCCCTTTTCACATGTCACAATTAGAAATAAGGTTGCCCATTTGAAGTTGCCATTATAGACCATTTCAGACATGGAGGAAGACAGAGCCAGATAAGCAACTGACCCACTATGCTTCTATCTCTTGTCCATAATTTATATTAGGCATCTCTCCATGTGGTAAATGCACAAGGTTGATTTCAGATAAGACATGATACGCAAACCAATTTTACACTTCCTGATTCTTATGATCATCATGGCCACCTTTCTCCCAAAGCACAGGCCAGTGTATGATCTTTTGAAAACTTTTGCCGGGCTTGCTCAACAGAATATTTTCTATAGAGTGTAATGTGACTTACATGCTGAATGGCTCCTCCTGCCTTGGGGAAGGAGTGGAGTGGGAGGAGAGTCCAGCCAAGAGTTAGTGTCGGTGTCAAATACTTTAATTCGGTTACAGTAGATCTCATTGTTGGAGTGGAATGGCCCAAAGCGATCTGCTCTTCCCCCAAACACATACATCTTTGTCCCAATTATCGTGGCTGAGTGAAAGTCTCTCCAACGAGCTGGTGTGCCCTGAAAGAAGAGACTCCTGTTAAGTAAGTCAAAAGGAAATGGAAGTTACTTTAGATGCGAGCGATGTGGAAGGGAATGTGGTTTGGGAGCTCACAGTTTTGTTGGCTTCCAACCAAGGAAGGCAACAGTTGAACAGCAAAGAAGGGTCAGACACAGGCCACAACACTGTTACTGACCTTAGTAGAGATCAGACTCCAAATCATGTTGCTGGTATCCAGTTTGTGGATGTCATTTGAAAAACAATCAGCCTGAAAGAAAAACAACAACACACAATTATGAAACTTCTGGGATGTCAGACCGCAAACTGCCAATTTGAACCTTGAATTCCTACAAGGCCTTGGCTACCTCATTCTCCAGAGATGAAAATTCTACAAAATTTAATTCTTCAGGATTTCCCTGTGGAGTTCAAATATATTCAAGGAACTGAAAGCGGTGGCTCAGAAGGCAAAGCAGCTGTTCAGTAGTACTTACGTCGATGCGCACCATCCAAATCCCACACTGAATATAGAATTATGGGCCTCATGGGTTTTTCCTACAGTTCCATGCCATCATAAAACATCTCCATTTACAGAGCAGGAATGGAACTAACGAGATTTAAAGTCATAATTTGCAGTAATAGCTGCTGGTTCTGACTACCTGGCTGGAAAGGGCAAGGACTGGCCCTTTCCCCCTCCCCTTTTTAGAAAAGGCAGTGCTGAACATAAATAGCTCTCATTAACTTCAGTTGGAGTTGTTAAAACAGTCATGTAGGAAGGCAAGAGGAGCCTCAAGCTAAATATTCCAAGAGGGATGCATAATTATTAGAAGCCTACAAGAGATCCATTTCTGACTGGCCTTGTCAAAGATAGGCAATCCTTGGACTATTTCTATGTTGCTGGTAAGTTCCAAGATCATCTTCTCTCACTGACTCCAATTAATGCTGTAGGGGTAGAGGGGCTGCAGATCCACTGAAAGCTGTCTCTTGACCCCTGCTAACTGGACAAGAGGCACTTTTTCAAGTGGTGTTCCTCTTATATTTAGCAGGGGGAGAGTAACTGTCCCTCTTCACCCCTGCGCAGTCTTTCTAGTGGCTGTTGCTGGCGGTCTGCCTTTTTTTAGATTGTGAGCCCTTTTGGGACAGGGAGCCATTTAACTTTATTATTACTATTTGCCTGTAAACTGCTTTGTGAACTTGGTGTTGAAAAGCGGTATATAAATACCTGTTGATTGATTGATTGATTGTTCATCATGTGACCCCAATGAAAAACAAACAGGGAGTACCAACCAATAGTGTGCTAGGCATGGGTTCCAACCAGCTGTACAAGGTGGCTTTTGATCACTATCTGCTCCAAGTGTCTTAGCTCCACAGCTGGAAAACACTAATTGTGATCTACTTTAGAGTAACTGCAAGCATGAGGAAAAGTGGAAAGTATTTTGCACACCTTTACAAATACTATGATTGCCAAGTGATGAAATCTTTCTCAGTTTTTAAGGTAACACTGACTAGCAGGGCCAGGGGACAGTCTTCTTGCACTGTAAATTAACATTTATTTGTCCTCCTGATCCAACACGGGGTCTTAAGGCGGCTTTGGCATTATCGTATGTGCTCAAAGTGTCCATAATATCTATGTAGTAGAGTCCAGTGGAGGAGGAGGAGGAAGAGAATGCAGCTTCAAAGGACAGCACTTGCCAGCAAGCTTGACAATAAAAGCAATGATGCCTGAAATGTCAATAGACAAACACAATAGGATTTTTTAAGCTTACAAATAAAAGGCACAACAGTTTGCTTCACTGGGAGTGGGTGGGGAGGCCAGACACACCCAGATATATTAGCTGTATGCAGACTGTAGCTCTGAAATATGCCTGCTCTGTATTGTTACATGAAAACATGCCAGCCTCTTCTCCTTCCGAGGTAATTTAATAGTGCAGGGAAAGGAACCAGTCTAAGAACTAATAACTTCACAGCATGTGCTGCAACTGGAAATGCATACCATCAGTAAAGTTATGTTAACAAAGAAGTTTGGCCAACCATGAAAATTACCCACAGCTACTCAAATCAAATAGGATGTGGTAGCGCAGCGGGTTAATTCACTGTTGCTGGGCTTTCCAACCGGAAGGTTGGGAGTTCAAGACTGCGTGATGGAGTGAGCTCTCATTGCTTGTCCCAGCTCCTGCCAACCTAGCAGTTCGAAAGCACCTAAATGCAAGTAGATAAATAGGGACCACTTCGGTGGGAAGGTAACGGCGTTCCGTGTGCTACAGCGTATAGTCATGCTGGCCACATGACCATGGAAGCTTGTCCTTGGACAAAACGCCGGCTCTACAGGCTTTGAAACGGAGATGAGCACCGCCCCCTACAGTCGGTCACGACTAGACCATTCAGTCGTGGGGAAACCTTTACCTTTACTCAAATCTACAAGATTTTCATAAGATTGCTTCAGAGGAACATTTTGGCTAAAACTATCCATTTGCTGAACCTGGAGATCCTACTCAAAATTCTTGATACAGGCCACAATCCAAAGACGTGTGTGACCAGATTTGCATACCACAAGGTTAAACGATTTAAAAACCTCAGGAACATTTCAACAGCAGTCTGCAACACAGCATGGAACTTTGCTGATCCTTGTTAAAAGCGCAAATGTTCCACCAGACATGCCTATATTGCTTTCCTTTTAATAAAGGAGTAGGCTTTTTGTCTTCTTAAACTCATTTTTCCTTCATTCCAAGTCTGACTCTCAAGTGGATGAAAAATGTTAGAAGCTTAGGCTGAGATGTACGCAGGAAGTTCAATCTTATGCACTCGAGACTAAACCTATTTGATTTGGTGAGGTTTACTTCCGAGTACATGCACTGGAGACAGTTGCACAACTGGAGTAATGCAGCCATGATTAAGGTCTAGCACTATTATTGGGATGCAAAAACATGCTGTTACAACATAACAGTTTCAGTAAACTTAGAGCATAAATGCACCTAAACTCTGCAGCTGGGGGAACATTTGCCATAGTTTCTTTGAACAAACAGTTGCAATCCTGACCCATGTGCCATCTGGGGCCAGGACCACAGAATGCCACCACCACCCCGATGGAGAATGCTGCCCAGACTCACCAGGAGCCTCAGAAGCCCCTGGAGAACCTTTAAACATTACTTCTATGGTTTTTTTCCCCCCCAGAAAACCACTGAGAACAAGTTCACTCAAAGCAGCATTGCCAAGCACACCAATATGCAAGTAGAAGAGATCTACACAATCTAGAAGGGCTAGATTGTGAGCCCTTTTGGGACAGGGAGCCATTTAACTTTAATGTTATTATTTGCCTGTAAACCGCTTTGTGAACTTTGTGTTGAAAAGCGGTATATAAATACTAGTGAGTGATTGATTGATTGATCTTAAGACAACCTACCAGTTGCTCATATCCTCCAAAGACATACATGCTCTTTCCCAAGACACAGGCCGAATGTCCATCCCTTGCTCCTGGAACCATTCCAGAAACTTTCGGTGTGAACCATTTGTGCGTACCTAATATTTATAAGAGAAGAAGATGGTCTAGTCAAGAAAAAAAGATTAGCCATTACTAGCAGAGAGTGGCATACTCAGGAATGTGTGACAAAAGGTGCTTATGTCCTCCCTTTTCCCTTGGGGGGAAAAATCATTCTAAAAATATACCGTACATACCAGTCCTTGTCAGGAAGCAGTTACCTCTTGATGCTAATGGAACAGCAGATGCCTGGAAGTGCCCTCAAAGCTTCTAAAAGCTCTCCAAAGCCACCTGTTGCATCCTCACAAGGAGGACCTGTGTTCTTTCACTATGTCCCCACTGTGTATTGTTACTGCAAAGCTACACTGTAAGAAGCGCTTACTACCTTTCAGAAATAGATTGAACAGCAGGAAATTGCCACATTCGGTAAAGAGTGCTCTTCGTGTAGGACAGGGAAAATATCCAGCAATGAAAAGCACTGCAAAGCTTAAGCACACACCTGTCCTGGAAGCCCAGAGGAGAGAGCAAGAGAAGCACAGATTAGCCTTGGAACAGCAGGAGATCCCTTAAGCACACTTGGCAATCAGCTGCAACGCTTATTCCAGGAAGCAAACACAGGGCAGCCTTTTCAAAATCATTGCTGCACCAACAGCCTCTCATAACCTGGCTCCCATCCATAGTCGTCCACTCAGACTCTAACTGGAGCTGGAACTTCAGCCCAGTGCAAGGTCAATGTAAGCTCCGCTGAGATGATTAGCACAAAGAGAAAGTGAGCCTTACTCCTAATGGGAGGCTTGCCAATCTCGGATTCCTAAATCCAGTCATGTGTTATCCCTAAAGACCTCAGCCAAGAGCAACACATGAAACGAGAAAGACTAAAACGGGCTGTGACACCTAATCTAGAGGACACTTGTCAGCCAGCAAAAGGACAATGCCCTGTAGAACAGCCTCGGGGCATTGTCTAGCCTGAAGTGACTCATGCAAGAGGGCTTCCACCTTTTCCCTTGAGGATTAGCAATGCTTGCTTTCCAGGGATGGTGGGAAACAGCACCAGCAAGTGCATGCGAGGATTCTGGACAGCAACAGTGCCTGTGCAGCTCACTCCTCAAAAAAATAGCAAAAATGAAATCAGACAGGCAGCTGTGAGATGCAAAAATAATCTGAGAATTATAAAGATACCTCATTTTGCTGCTTACCACAAACTCCAGGTCACTGGGAAAGCAAAGAAAGGAACCGCAATACCCAAGAGGCTTATTCCATCTTCCAGGGCATGAGTAGTTTTACCAAATACTGGTTCTCCCCCCCTTCCCCTTGTTATGATTAATTTACAAGGACTGTTCTCACTGATCTCCCATGTACAAAACTAGAACACAGCAAGGTCTTCACATACATCCTTACTAAAACATAAAAAAACTGACATACTGAGCCATGTGTTGTTCTGATATGTAGATACGTACAATAAGCCATTCCCTTCTCACAAAGCATTTACGTCTATTATTCTTTGAGTCAATTCATGAAGCCTTTGCACACTACTGGGAACTTGTCCCCACATGCTTTATAATTTAATTATTTTCTTTTTGCAAGTTCCTGGCCAGCACATGCTCTCAGGAGGTGGCTGCGCGGAGCAGCACTGGTGACTGCTACCAGACCGGGAAGGGTGGGGGCGGTTTCTCCATGATGGTGAGAGGCTGGGCAGATAAAATGTGGAGAGAAAGGGAAGAGAAAGACGGCTCCCTCTCCTCCCCGGAGTGCCACGGGTGGATGACTTTCTTAGAAGTTCTCCTGCCCTCCAAAGCACACCCGGCAGTGATGTCATGCAGGGGGTACGCAGGGGTACGCGAGTACCGGTTTCTAGGATTACAGCTGGCCCCGCCCATTCGCCCGCCCACTCGTCAACTCCGCCCTCTGCAACGTTTGAATTTCCTGCATGTTTGAGTTGCCTGCATGTTCTCAGAGCCAGGCAGGCAGGCAGGCAGTGAGCGGACCCTTTCCTTTCCTTGCCACTGAAAAATGAGTTGCTCTGGGGTTTTAACATGATGCCAGGCCTCCTTAACATGTTCTGGGAGTGCTGTGGAATACTGTTGCAACTGTTGGGTCAGTTTAAAATAATCTGAGGCCTCAAAAAGGGCTTTTTTCATGTCACTTCCTGCCACGACATCACTTCTGGCTTATGACGTCACTTCCGGTGGGCGGGTCCCGACACGTGCCAATCAAAAGTGAGTACCTGTTCTTAAATCATTTAGATGACACCACTGACACCCGGTGACCTGTCCTGCTCCCTTGCTCTGGCAATTTTTTTTCTACGGTTAAGTATGGGTGGGGGGAGAGAAGCCAGGACCATGAGGGCTGTATTTATTGATGATCTGCTGCTGCTGTGTGTTCTTGGAAGGATCCCCTGCCTTGCTCTGGCATCTTTTTCCCTACACTTAAGTATGGGAGGATCACAGTAGCTCTTCCCCAGTTAGTCATTTTGTTAAGTGGCTCACATATATCCACTAGTTGCCTACCCCGGCCTAAACAATTTGCGACTTGGATATCTTAAGGACACTTTGAATTGAGCCAGGAATAAAGCTCCATACAAATATGCATCTGTCTTAAAAATAATAATTTTAGTAAGAAATCAAACTTCAACATCAGGGTCATAATTCACTGAAGTAATCATTTAACAGCTGCTGTTTCCAGTTTAGATACTGGTGCATATTTCAATCTTTTAGAATAAGCAGAAGCATTCAATAAAGGTTGCTGGGCAGAAAATAAACACTTACTGACGTCAAAGGCATATAGTACATTGCAGGCTCCCTCGGTGTCATTGCGGCCTCCCCAGATGTAGATGGTGTCATCGATGACAACTGCAGAGTGTCCATATCTCATGTAGGGAACTTCCCTCACATGGTCCCTGTTGTTTGTCCACACTGGTGGCAGCTTGGTCCACCGCAAAGAGACTAAAAGAAAAAGTGTAGAGAGCTACTTGACAACTGTGCTTATAGAGAAAGGAGAAACTCATTGACTGAAATACTTCAGCTGGTCCGATTTACAAACCACAGAAGTTATAACATTCTCTTATAAAATCCCTATCTGTACATTGGTAGCAAACGAACAAATAGAAAACTTAGCACACTAGGGAGAAGTGCAATTCAACTGGTGAAGGGTAATTTCCAGGATGGGTTGAGGAGGGAGGCTGCTGGGAGTGACAATGGCTACTGATGTCAATGGCTGACAAAGCAACAATGAAAACAAAGATACCAATAAGGAAGCGAAGGGCAGCTCTGACCACCTTTTCTTTCTATATTTTTCATCTTCTGACTTCAGACTTCCCTCTCCACAGGGGGTTGCCATGTCTAATAGGGTTGCTCAACTAATTCACCACGTTATTTCAAAAATTGCCAGAGTAAATGAGACTTCTTGTATTAATTTTGCAAATTTCATTAAGTCATGGCAAAGGCTTCCTCATGATGAAGCTGCTCGAACCATTCACTAACAAGCCTGTATCTCCAAAACTAGACAGAATAGGAAAAACAGATGCAGTTTTTTGAATCAGCAACCCAAATACACCCAGGAATAGGTCTAACTTTTAAGACTCAAGAATGGCAACAGGTTGCAGGCATCTTGTTGTCTCGTGTGCTCCCTGAGGCATCTGGTGGACCACTGTGAGATACAGGAAGCTGAACTAGGTGGGCCTTTGGCCTTATCCAGAAGTCTCTTCTTATGTAAGACAGCAAAATGTGTGTTGGCCTGTGTAATGTAAGGTTCACAGATCACAAAAAAATAAATAAATGCTCCAATAAAGAGCCTGTAATAAATGTATATAAGCAGAACGATGCAACCATACTAAAGTGCTAGCTACCCAAAGGCTGGAGTGTATATGCAAACACTCATCTTACCAGCATTAAATACATGAACATCAATCTGTCGCATAGTCTCATAGTCTTCACCCGAGCAGTAGCCGCCAAAAGAGTAGACTTTGTGCCCAACAGCCACAGCAGCATGGTTTACTCTCCGGGGCCCACCTTCTAAGTGCACTGTCCACCGTAACATTCCCTTTTGTGAGTGCTCAGTCCCCTCCAAACTGGGGGGTGGGGGCACTTAGAGTCTCATGCCGACAGGGCTACCAACCATGTTGGTTTGCAGCCACGGAGTTCTGCAACAGAGAAAAATACAAGAGTTCAAAAAGCATCCGCTTAGGCTTATTCCAAAATTCCTTTTGCTCTTCCCCTATTCAATAGTACTGTCACTGAAGAAGATTTAACAGTCTCATTGACCATAATATTACATAGTCCCTACCTTTTAACACTCTTGGTTGGTAGATAACTAAGAGGCCAAGAAGGAAAAGCTAGAGTGGAATATTTAATTAGAAATACATAATAGGAAACCAACAGGAACATTCACTATGTCTCAACATCACACTCAAGTTCAAGGGGTAAAAAAGAACTTTTTTAAAAATCTATTGTTTCAAGTGGCTACTGATATACTACAATGTTTTGTTGGGACCACCCCCTTGTATATTTTTAATGACAGAAGAGGTGAGAATAAAGAATATTACCACTAGCATGTTCACACCCCCTGCTACACATCACTGTCTGATATTGATGCAGAAAATACTCAGCATAATACAACATAATAAGTGATTCCCAAACTGTGGGTCGGGATCCACCAGTGGATTGCAAGTCAATTTTAGGTGGGTCGCAAACCACCTACAGCAGCCATATTGAAAATATGGAAAGAGGGAAAGGGAGAGGGCTGTGTGGTTATTTAGCTTGTGGGTCCTAGTGCTAAAACGTTTGAGAACCACTGCTCCAATATATACGGGGCTCTAAAAGGGAGTTTAGAAAGAATTATGGCCAGTAAGTGCCTAGTAAGTGCCTGGAGTTGTACATAGTTGGCTAAGTCACTGTTTCTGAAACTGTGGGTCAGGACTCACTAGGTGGCTTGCAAGCCAATTTCATGTGGGTTGCATAGCACCTACTGCACCTACTGCAGCCATAATTGAAAATTTGGAAAGTTGGGACACTGGAAAGGGACAGGGCTACTTAGTTATTTTGCTTGAGTCAAGGTTGTAAATCGGCTTTTTCTTTCTTTACGATTCACTTTGCTATTAGAAAATGGCTAAATAACTGCTGCATTCTCTGGAAAGCGGCAAGCTCTGGAGTCACGACAGCCCTTCCGGCCATGACAGCACTTCTAGTGGGTCCCAGACAGATTGCTATTCTAGAAAGTGGGTCCCAGTGCTAAAAGTTTGAGAACCACTGCTTTAAGATATAAAAGCAAGACAGAACAATCAAACACTTCCAGGATTTAAACTGAGTTGTGAAAAATATTCTGCTCAATCATGTTGGTGTTATAGTCTCTAACTTCACTTGTACTTACTTCAACTTACAGATAAGAACTCTTCTCTTAAACAAATCCTAGCTTTTCTCTAGGATTAAAATGGCCAGATCTTTCCCCAATATATTTTTTAAAATTTCCGCCCTCCATAAATTAGCTAGTGCTCCAGAAACGTTGGATATTTATTTAAAGATGTTCTGTCCCACCTTTGTCCTAGTAATGGAACCCAAAGCGGCTAACAATTTTTTAAAACCTTAAAAAGCATTTAAAACAAAGACAAAAACCCCAGTGGATCACATAAAAACAATTTAAAATTACATTCAGTTAAAACCCCAGTACATCATGTCAGCCACTGAAAGCCACCCTGAACAAAAAGGTCTTAAAGCCCAGCTGAAACGTCTCCAAAGTGGGAGCAGTTTTTAGTTCCAAGGGGATTTCCACAATTAAGGCCTTGTTCCTCCCTGCCATCCCCCTCACCTCCATCAGTGGTGGCAAGGGCTGGTCGGATTATATGGCAGGAGGTGGTTCCTCAAATATCCAAGGCATAAATGGCTCCAAAAGTCAAAACTAGCACCTTGAATTGTGCCTAGAAACAAATCAGAAGCTAGTGTAGCCACAAAAGCAGTAAACTGACTGAATCTTACAAAAGAGCCCCTGCAACCACACAGGCATCCACGTTCTGCACTAATTGCCATTTCCAGACAGCCTTCAAAGACAGCCCTACATACAACATATGTCCATTATTCATAAAGCTACTTTGATTTTCATTTTTCTAAACTAAAATTTCTCTGTTATATGTAGATGTTATATGTACCTAAATGTCATACGTAGATGTCCGATTTTTTGGTGATAATGAAATAAAAACAGGTAACACCACTTTCTGCACCTCATTTTTTTGTTTAAAAAAACCAACTCCTCTGAAATCTGCGAGGATGTCATTTTTGAAATGGGGTAGCAAGAACTGTATTAGCACAATATTCCAATATGGCGGCACATTTGGTTCAATATTCTATGTGAAATACAGATAGTGCTAGGAAACATTTACCTATAAGGTAGGCCCAAAACAAGTTCTCTGTCACCAATAGTCAAATGTAGTACAGCTGTTTCTTTTGAAACAGTAAGAATAATGTTTTGCTCATCAAGGGGCTCCAGGCAAAAACAGGCAGTGCTTTCCTTGATGTCTGGGTGCAAATTCCTCCTGTTAGAATTAAGAATAGCTCCATCCTCTGAGACTTTTCGGTGGAGTCTTTTTTTTATTCAGGATCGTGTTTGATAGCTGACATGTTGGACTGGCACTTTACTCAAATTAACTTTAAACTGTGTGATCCATTGGGGGTTATCCTTTTTTATTGTTTTAAGTGTTTTATTATTGCTGTTTTTAATTCTGCAAATCACCTTGATTGTCCTTACCGCAAGAAAGGTGGTATATTAATGATTTAAATAAAGAAATACTGTAAATTAAATCTCTCCTTATTCTTTTGTGAGTTCTAGTGCCAGGATCTTTTCGAAGCACAAGTAGGAGAAAAGCAGGTAGGCTGTGAAAGATGAATTTTCAAAAGCCAACGCTGGGAGAAAATAAGTGGTTAGAGATTTAAGCCCACACACATCTCTCTAGTTATGTGTCCAAAATAGAAGGAAATCAAGACCTGTCTTCAGCTTCATGATGACTGGAGTAGGAGTTCCAGTCCTGTCTGAAGGCATAATGTCAAGTTGGAACCTTTAAGCTTTTAAAGATGACTTTACCCCCTGGGTATCTGAGCTATGTAGGTGTCTAAAAGACAATGAACAGATTATTCACGATTTGCTTTAATGTTCTGTTGCAGCCTGAAGGAACAAACTCAGTACTAGTCCAGTCACTTATTAAAGCCCAACTGAATAACTGTTTAGCATGAAACTTTTTCCTTACTGGTCTTTTCTCACAAGACATAAAGCAAGATAAATCCAATTTTCCTTTCCTCATGGCATCAGCCAACAGTGGTTTAAGTTAGCCAAGTTTTTAGATTCAAGCATGAGAAGATAGCAAAACAGTTTAGCTTGAAAAAATCTCTCCGAAATTCTCACTTAGCACACAAATCAGATGTTAAAATCCAAATGTATTCTCTGCAGATGACAAACTACAAAATACCTACCATAAAAAGTAACACAGGAACATCCAGATTTAAAATATATATTGGAAACATGCAAGAGAGATCTACAGAAACTGAAAATAAAGCCCTGACAAAATCAATCAGAAAGAAAAAATAACACAAGAGATGAAAATGTCTACAAATACCTGTACATATAATTTTTGTTTATATAAATATATTTGCTCAAAGTATAAAACTGCAGTGCAGCTAGTATCAGAGAAAAGAGAAAGCTGGCTTGTTCCAGAGAGCTGCATGCATAAGCCATTTTTAAACAATGAACATTTTCTCCCAGGAATTCTATAAGTGTCACAACACAGGAAATAATGAAGAAGACTTCCATTTCCTGTGAGCTTCCAGTATATAACCAGGGGCTGAACAGGGAGTTTGTTACAGGAGCTGCTTAAAAAGAAGTTCAATAGCATATACCTATTGGTAATGTTGTCCTTAAAGGGGCTGAAGCCACACACATACATAACCCCCCACCCCCGCCCCACACACCCCACACACACTTTTTAAATTCATCTGACTAAACACAGTTGGGCATTTCTGTATGGGAGATATTTTAAATGCACCCTTCCAAAAGGGGTGCATCAGTGGCCAGACACTTTGAGAATTTAATAGAGAGTATTTTATTTAATAAAATTTGTACCCTGCGTTTTCTCCTACACTTGGGGCATAATCCTAATCAACTTCCCAGGATCAGGGTAAGGACAATGCAGCTCTAAGGGAACAAACATTCCCTTACCTTAAAGAGGCCTCTATGACTGCCGCCGCCCCCCCCTCCACTGCACCATACAGCACATGCCCCATTGGCACAGTTATGTCATTCTGGAAAGTTGGTTAGGACTGCGCCCTTAAGGCAGCTTACAACAAAAAATGAAAACAATATTAAAAACAAAAGCATAAAAACCAACATCTGTCAGTAGACCTGTCTTCCATAAACATGTGATGCTAATATAGAAACCTGATAATAAAATAAGCCTGACTAGTCTTACAGTCAAAACCATTTTGCACTGCAACATTCACAGAACTTATCATAGAGTTTTTCTGCCCAGTTCAAGACATTTTTGGTGCTGGAGGTGAAATATCTAAATAGAATGTCCACTTCCAAATGGAGTTTCTACTTCCATTAATTAACACTGGGCACAATCATCTGGGATGTTCTCCTACACAAGCTTCCTTGGAAAAAAGTTAAATATTCACAATTTTGTAGGAAAATAAATGAAAAGAAAATTAGTAAAGTGCCCCACTGCCATAATTATCGCTGAACAGCTTGCCTGGAGCACAATTTATCTATAATAGGTTGTCATAGAATGCAGTTCTTCACTTTTTCCTCCAGGCAATCAATATTGTGAGGCTTAAATAGTAGATCTAGGAATCCTACCTGTTCTGTGTGTTGAGGTGTCAATTTGCTGCAAGTAATGTATTTCCTCCTCCATTTTGTTAACTGTCAAAATGCAGCCATCTCCCTGCCATTTTACACACAATTAAACTAATACTTTGATTCTGTATTAGTCCACTACTGGACTCAAGAATCAGACTGAACATTCAAGGTCAGTCTAGTTAGCCCTGTACCAAGTATCACACAGTTATGTGTAAATGTAGACACTGTTGACATTTACCAAATGATTTTATTGTGATAGGCATACAACAATGTGTGGGACTGGCAATCTGCAGCATTCACCCACAAGATTTTACCCCACATTTGCACCTGACCATGGAAACAAGAGATTCAAAAAAGTCTTCATACTTTATGGTTGAATGCTACAGGTGACCAGCCACCCACATGGTCATGTTACAAGTTATTACTTAATAAAAGGTTGTTTTTGCCACATCTGTACTGACTCATATTTGCAAAAAGATTTGTTGTCCAGCATGCCAGTGATTGATTCAATATGCTCTTATATTTTGACCTATTTCGCACTGTTACGTTCAACATACTGTGGCAACACTGAGTCAGTGGCTAAACAACTCCCAGGTCCTAATTTGTCCCCATAGTAAGAACTGCTGACAGGAACCATTGCTCCTTTGCTTTCTTTTCTTTTCCACAAATACATACCCAGAAAGGATAGAAACAAAACACAAAATGACTCACGTGGGCCTGCAGACACAACTACTATATAGGTCAAACTGTTAATATAAAACAACTACAAGCGTTTAACTTTCACTTAACATCAGTAATATGCTTCATGCAGAGTTCTGAGATGTCTCATCAACTCTGCCAACAAACAGAATGACCCCACATTTTGTAGGGTTCAACTTTAAACACAATCAATCTCCAAGGGTCTCATTGTGTAGCAACATGGATCTATCCCATTAAAAAGCAATAAGACAAAGTAAAAAAATCCATATTGAAACCACACCTGCTCCTTGGCCTCCTTCTATGCTTCCTTGCCTTTCTGCACCGTCAGTTCTATAAGTTGATGCTGGAAGACTATTGTTCTGCATCAGTATCCCAAACAACAATTATATGGTACACCAGAGTGTACCATATACCAATCCTGTACCCCACCCCCGGTTGTTTAACATCTATTGTATATAAAACCGTGGAATGAAGTTGTCTGGATATTTGGAGAGATGTGTCATCAATGTGCAGACAACACTATTCTAGTTCTTCTTTTCAACCGTTTCTGGTGAGGATGTGGAGGTACTACACTGGTGTTTGAAACAGACTAGATGAGGGCAAACAAACATTCAATCCAGACAAGATGGGTGGCTTTTCAGACTTGGAAGGCGGCGTTAAGCCTCTTCTGGACAGGGAGTGTGCTCCCCCCCTGAACAACCAGGTTCATAGCTTGGGAGTGATGTTAGATCAGGGTTGATCTTTGGAAGCCCAAGTGACTTTTATAACACAAAGCACCAGTTATAGTTGGTGTACCAGGTACAACCCAGACAGAGATTAGCCTGGTCATAATCTAATAACATCTCATTTGGATTCCTGCAAGATGTGGGGGACTGCCCCTGAAGACAAGTTTTAGACAGTAAGAATATGGCAGCTAGAAAACTAACTGGGGCTGGTCCAGTGGAAGATATATGGCTGATCTTGTGACAACTGCACCAACTGGATAGTTCATTTCCAGTCACAATTCAAGCTGCTGGTTCATCCCTTTAAAGCTATAGATGGCTTTGGACCTGGGTATCTGAAGGACTGTTTCCTTCTGCATGAACCAGCTTGAGCTTGATTATCCTCAGAGGCCCTTCTACAAGCTTCTCCAGCTTCTGAAGCAAGGCTAATGGAGATGACGAAAGGGCCTTCTCTAGTGCGGCACCTGATCATGCAATGTTCTTCCCAGGAAGGCTGCCTAGTTGTCTGAGCTGTCCTTTCAGTCCTAAGTGATTTTTTTTTGGGGGGGGGGCTGGTTACGTTATTTATTTTCTTAATCTATGAGGCAGAATCCTAGCACTGCAAAGCAGCACATACCGTACACTCTTGTAATAAATAAGAGAAGGTCCTCAATGGTAGTTATCCAGAATTTGTTATTACCTATACATGACATCATGACTCTGGTTCTCAGATCACAACCAGAGATGATAGAAGGGGAGAAGGTGGCCTCTAAGGTGAGACGAAGGCATTTAGTACATCATTAGTCATATTCAGGTCAGCATCATGACTGTGACCAGAAGACAAAAGGAACTCAATGGAGATGCCAGAACACTGGTGTAAAATGCTCCTGGCAACTCTCATGCTCCAGGAAGTGTGCTCTGCAACAAGTGTCTGAACTGTCTTCAAAGGCAGATTCTAGCTTTAGATTAAAACTGTTGCTACTTCTGAATCTACCAAAAAGGAGCAGTGGAGCTAGAGAAGGAGCAGAGCAGGGCTCTGGCAACTGCTATAAACTGTTTCTACAGATCTGTGAGAACTGCAAGACTGTGGTTCTGTATAACCAAAGAAACCAGAACCACCTCCTATGTTAGAAGGTCTATAACCTACTATGATTTCAAACATATTTAGGATTTCCCCTGACCTTGATGGCACGTATACATCAGTCTGCCACCTCCTGCTGATAGCGAAGTCCCTTGTTAGTTCAAGTTGACCAAGGAAATGCCAGGAATAAGAATCTGAACGGCAAGGAGTCCATAAATATGAGTTGGCATTGTTCTTCAGAGGAACCACAACACATCTACAGCCCATGGAGAATCCACCACATATAGCTAATTAGGAGGGTATCCTTGATTAGTTCATAGCACACAAGTATTAAATATATTCCATACAGTCATGAATCATTGGGTGGATTCCCCGGAAATCTAACTAGCAAGAAAACAGCCCTCAGTCACCACAAATTTACCCACAATTCACATTAATCTGGCTAATCTAGCCAAACTAGATCTAGCCATTAGTTTAGCATCCTATTAAAGGGTAGGGCACAATTTAAAAAAAAAATAAGCTGCAGATTTTTTCAGATCAGAGAAATTCATCAATTTTATCAATACATATAAAAAAAGAAGATATAGCTTTAATAGGAACAGAAACTGCAGCCCAAGAAGATCAATTGAAATAAGCATAAAATGTGATAAAGATATTTTAGAATGAACCATCAGCCTTTAAGATATGATAGGAAAGAAATCCAAGGACAACAATAACTATCTGATTGAGGAAGTGCCCAACCTTGTATCCAATCCATGTCAGAACTGACCACACAGGCAGATAGTTAATTTATCTCCATTCTTGAAGTAGCAACGCAACCTTCTAAATTCTAACAAAATATGACTGCATGAGTCAAATTATTTTGACATGTCAAAGTACCTCAGAAGTGCCCAGCAAGAACCAGCATGATCCTCATATTCTTATCAACCCGTAGCAGGAATAAAATTTCTATTTCCCTAAGCAGCAAAACAATTTTGCTTCTCTACCATCTCTGAAGGAGGTACATGCAAAGGACACACATCCCTACTATGGTGGTGTCTCAGATCTTCAGGGTACAGAGGCTGTGGTTCCAGCCACAAGGTTTAGCAGCACTTAAAAATAGCTCCAGCCAGTGTAAAACAGTCCATATAGACTGTTCTATTTCAGGCACATCTCAACTCACTGTTACATCCAGCAGAACAACAGTCCAGATCCTTGTCTCACTCCTGATGTTTATTCATTCCTTTGACTATTTATTCTAAGGTAGCAGGAGAGTTGGTGTCCACATAGGCAGAACAGGAATAGCAATGCTATGGCCTGAGTCACTTACCATGCTGCTAAAATAAGGTCATGAACTTGTGAATCTTTAAGGTTTGCAAGACACAACTTGAAGAGCCAGAAACTCAAGGTCTATTCTTACACAACCATGTCCAGATTCAAAAGGAGGCCTCAAAGTTCCTTCCAAAACTCCACATGTGCACAAATCCACTGAGAAAAAACTGTACTTGTAACTTGCACTTCATCTAATCCAAATTCCAACAAATGTAGCAGTTCATTAAAAAAAATCCTCCAAAACTTTAAAAGATTAATTCAGAAGATGCTAGACACACATAATTTTCAGAGGCAAGAATGCTGTAGAACACCTGTGGCATTCCATGGATCAAGCTCAGGGGAAAACCACAGTGCAATCCTATGCATGTCTACTCAAAAGTAAGTCCCATTGTGTTCAATGGGGTGTACTCCCAGGAAAGTGTGTATAGGATTGTAGCCTCATTTTGATGTGGGGCAGAAGCTGAGCTGAACTTGAACTGTGTGTGTGTGTGTGTGTGTGTGTGTGTGTGTGTGTGTGTACACAAGTCACACACACCCCTTCATGCAGGTATGTGCATACCTGTGACTGGCGTATTCATGCATCAATCATGGGTCCCAGCTTCTCATTTTTAAAGAGAAAAAACTTCTAAAAAATAACATAGAGAACCAAAATGCATTTACAAGGTTTGCCACTAACATTTACTACATCCAGGACAGACATAAAAGAAGATTACTGAAAACTGTACTGTGGATACCCCGGGGAGTTTTTATCTCCAAGAGACAGGTTCTCCTAAGGCTGAATACGCTAACCAAGTTAACTCCAAATTTCCAGGAGAAAAGCACTTTTCCTCACTCTTGAACTGTAAATGAAGTCTTTCTAATCAGAGAGAACTTGCAGTGGAAATAAGTGCATCATGGTGGTTCAACTGCAACCCTATCAGTCCTGCAGTCAGAAACCATTGCATCGAAGTGCCATGGCTTAGCCCTGCCCACATTCAAGATGTCAAAGTAGTTATGCAATGACATCTTTAGCTACCTATTCTCCTACCCCTTCATTCAGTGGTGTCATTCAAATGATTTAGGAACAGGAACTCTCACTTTTGAGTTCAAATTCAAATGTTGAAAAAACAAAACAAAACCCGGAAGCAGCCACGGAGCCCGTTAGGATCCAGAACGCCCGTTCTGGTCCGTTCCCCCTGAATGACATCACTACCTTCATTTCTCCTTTGCTGCAGGTTACAACAGGCTTTCTGACATCTAGCAACGCACCTCAGATGTTCTTGAATTAATTCTTTCTAATTCAATGTCACCTCTTTAGCGAGATGGAATAACTGAAGTAATAGTACAACAAACAAGGGAGGTTGTCCTCACCTACCAATGGTATTCCCAACTGTAAAGAGACAGACTAAACAAAAAAAAAAGGTCATATATTTTGATCACTTATATAAGTCAACAAGGTCTATGCTAAGATCAGAAGAAAACTATTTCCACAGCAAGCTATATTTACATACCACCCACACTAAGTCTATCCAGTCCTAACTCCTGCTCACCTCTCAAAATTAATTTTGCTCATTAGCTGCCAGTCCAGTGCCCATTTTCCTCAACCACTTGGAGCTTAAAGTTTTTATCTTCTCTTACTCTCTGCTTCATTCCTCTGTGTGGGAGCAATTCTGACCTCAGAGGGAAGCTAACCAATCAGTACAGAATTCCAAAGAGACAAAAGTGACTCAGATAACATCCAGACTGGATTACTACAGTGCATGGGAAGCAAAGCTGCTCTTCAACATTTTCAACGCTTCAAAACTTCAGTTGGCTCCGAATATGGTGGCCAGATGATTGACTAGCACTGGCTACTAAGAACATATCTAAAAATTATTAAGACGCTTTAATTGGCTTCCGATTAATTTCTGGGTTCAATACAAGATGAATTTCTTTTAAAAGAAGAGCCTCTCTGCTACAAGACACAGGGTCTGCATTGTCATGTCCCCCTTGGGCTCCTGCGGAGCAAGGAAGGCTCCTCAGGGATCATAAGCAGCTTGTTCACCACTTCCAAGGTGAATGAGGCAGCAATTGGGAAGTGCTGGTGGACAGCATAAGAAACAGTGAAGCTCAAGGATAATAAGCAACAATGATGCAAACACAAATGGGATGCGAGTGTGGCTAGACAAGAGAACATGTGTCACATGCAAGCCAAATGATTGCTCCTCTGACTGATTCATGGGCTACAGTCTGACCAACAAGTATGCCTGTTTGCGATTTCTTCAAGCCCATTTTAGAAAGAAAGCAGGCTTCAGGTTTGAGCCTATAGCCTTTCCTGCACAAGACTTTTATTTATCCACCATGCTAGCCCTTTGCAGGCAGGTTCCTGGTGGATATGGTTGGCTGGCTGGCTAATGCTGCAGGGTGCTAAATGCCCCAAAATGAGCTATTTATATGTCTTTCACCATGGCTTTGTTAGAGAGCTGTCCTATAGACAGGTCAGTATGGTTTCAAGATCTGCAGCCATTTCTTTTCTTGTCTCTGCCATAGGTCTGCCTGGATAGTCATGTAAAAGGTTATCTTGGTTATAACACTTCTGCAGGCTGGGTTTGAACTTGGCTTGCCTGGTTCCCAGTCCGAGTTTCTGTGTAGTAAACTGCCAACCTTCCTTTTTCATTAATGCAGTTGGGGCTTCCCTTGTGACTTATCCCAGTTCTTCGCCTGCCAAAAATGTTATTTCCAGCAGATGGAGTCCTCCCCAGGGAACTTGAACCTTTGCCCTGGGAGGTTTGTGAATTTGTTCCACATGCCTGTCCTCTCCCAAGAGACCTATCTTCCTTCCCTTTGGTCTGCTGCACTGAAAAGGTATTTCTTGGCAATGCACCTCTGTGGCAGTGTCATAAGAGGATTTGAACTCTGAGCACTGAGATTCCTGGTTGCTCAGTTTTTGCCTTCTTGTGACTAGTGTCACAGGAGCTTCTCCAATAGGGCATGCTGTGACATCCTTGTGTCAAGCAGGTTGTATGTAGTGTATGCTGATGTCATGTGGCTGAATCTCTGCTGCTATGCGTTGATTGATGCGCTGATCCTTCCACGTGGAGGTGTCACCAAGTCACCCCATGATTCATACATCTTGGAGGCTGCCTTAAGTGCTGCAGGAACAGCTGACAGCTCTCCTGGGAGTTTTGAAGCTCTTTGCTCCTTCCCTTTTGTGTTGGACTAGCATATGATATATCCCTGCTAACTGCGCAAGAGGCACTTTTTCAGTTGGTGCTCCTCTTATATTTAGTGGGGGGGGGGGAGTAATTTCCCTATTCACCCCTGTGCAGTGTCTTTTCTAGTGGCTGTTGCTGGAAGTGTTCTGCATTTTTTTAGATTGTGAGCGCTTTTGGGACAGGGAGCCATTTAACTTTATTATTATTATTAGCCTGTAAACTGCTTTGTGAACTTTGTGTTGAAAAGTGGTATATAAATAAATACTGATTTATTTAAGCCAGTGTAGTTAGACTGGTGTCTTAACAAGTACAGTATAAGACTGCACTGGTAGATATGTATACAGTATACTTATTTAGATAATCATTTATTTAATCATTTATTTATTTAATTACTTCTCCTATAGGCTACTACAGAGAACATTATCTGCTGTACAAATTGGATAAAAGTATTTTCTTTCCACCCTATAACATTCTGCTGTAGCATGAATCCTTTCCACTGACTATTAACCAGAAGACCCAAATGCTACAATGTCATCTAAAAGCCCCAAGTTGTTCTACAAAGTCACCTCCAAGCAAGAACTCAGAAATCTCTGAGGAAAGTGCATTAGTGTCTCAAGCCAAACTTGCTATACACAGAAGTCACAAAGTGGACATCTGAACAGCAGAGAGAAACAACTGCTATACTCAGAAGGGTTCTCACCAATGATAAACACCCCTGTTGAATCTCAATGCATCTTTCACCTCCAATAACATTCACAAATGTTCTACTCCCAAAACAGACCATTGAAAAATTAACCAGTTGATGGTATTGTATGAGCTTCATATAACAGCTTCAAAGAAAAGATGAAGAGTACTGACACAGAAAGAAATTTGAATATTTAGGCTGTTCAGATTCTCCCTGAAGTTTACTGGAGGAAACGTCAGCCTAGTCATCTAGAAAGAGGTCCAAACTAACTAAAATGTAACAAAATATATGTAAAATATTTCAATAGAAGGGTATATGGTTAAATTACATATTTTATTCTAGAAGGCCAAGAAGGCCAGTGGTAGAGAGAGCTCCAAGGGTGCCTGATTCAAGAGCAGGCAGGAACAAGTGGAGGAAACCTCCTGAGAAACTCTCGAAGTCTTGGCTAATTATTATAAATTGCCTCTTCAACAACTGAGAGGACAGACATCACTCTGGGTGTCCTTCTCCACAGAAATACTTTCAGTAGGGTTCTGTATATTGTACAATCTCAACAGTAGCAGCTGGTGTCTCAAACAGGATAATCCTGACAATCCCAGAGTCATTAAAACAATGTTCCTTGCTTCAATGGCTTCAGTGGCAGTGAATGGTAAAATCTCAGCAGCTTTGTAATCAATCAATCAACCAACAATATTTATGTACCACTTTTCAACACAATGCGTCTTGCCCTTATTTTGGATAGAATAAACAAACACAAATAATATCCAAATCCATATACTGTATGCATGTCCAACAGGTAAGTATTTTGTAATAGATACGTATCTTGCACATCAAACAGATAAATATCTTGTAATATCAATATATGCAAAACTTCACAGAAGCCAAACATCAAAGCTGGGTATTACATTTATTATACAAAATGTAAAATACTACACATCAGGGAAATCATGAATTACTAGAGGTGTTTCCAGTGAATAAGAAAGGATTACAGCTTAAGTGCGGTATCCTATCCCATTTTCCAGCATTGATGCAGCCATGCCAACAGGACATGCACTGCATCCTGCAGTGGAGGGGAAATCAACGAGCCTCCTCAAGATGAGGGAGTGCTTGGTCCCTTATCTTGGGGTTGCACTGTGGCTGTATTGGCATTGGAAAGTTGGACAAGATTGGGACCAACATCTTGGGCTTATTTCTGAGTAAGATAAACACAGTTTTCAAACACCTCTATCTATAAGAACGTCTGATCTTTGAGTGCAGAAGTGAACAATTTTCAGACATCATTTAAGGGATCAATCAGTTAAAGTGAATAACTCATTTAACATTCCATGCAACTACAGCACACTTTCCACATGATGACTTTTCTACACAGATACTGATTCAAATACACACAAACTGTGCATTCATTCTCATGTGCAACCAACGCTTTGTGACTTGTACTCATGGCAAAAAGTGTGATTGGCCCTATATGTCTTGCCCCACACAGGGGCAATTATGTAAACAATTACAATTATGTAAACAATTACATCCTGCTTTTCCCATCCCCATTAGGAAGCAGCCAAAGTGGATTACAGTCAAATACATGTAAAAAGCACAGAATTATTTCTCATGGGCAGTCCTATACCTCCTCCCCCGCCCTCTCCTGCTAACAGCAACCATGATAATCATCAAAGAGAAGACAGGTCAAAAGAAAAGGGTACAGGACCATGTGCTGAATTGTCCTTTCAAATATCTGGGGAGTGGGGGGGAGGGAAATTTGAGAGCCCAAACAGAACTTGCAGAAAAAGGGACTTACAAGCATCAACCAACTAGAGAGAATGTGATGCTAAAGCACATTCTGCCTCATAGTTTAATCAAGACACCTGCCAACATTCAACGTATTTTGGGGGGAGGTGTATCCAAGTACAAAGTACCAATTAATTAAACTAAAATACAGTTTTGGGACATGATTATCACCAGCCTCAACTATGAAGATCATTCTTGCTTAGGGAGTCAGAGTGATCTTGTGGTCAAGAAAATAAGACATATGGTTGAGATCTAGGTGCACTTCCACTTAAAAAAAAAAGGCAAGAGCTAATGTTGACAGCATTTCAGATACTATAAATGTGACAGTATTATACATTTGAACTCAAAAAACTTGAAGAGCTAAAGAATAGCTTTGAGTATTTAAATACCAACAGATCATTGTGACATTCCTTGAGGCCTTTATAATGGGAAATCATGAATTCTGCATACAAGAATTCATGACTAAAAAGAAGAAAACGCCAACTATGCCAGCCTTTCCAAAAGTTCACATAATTAGCTTATTGTTACACCACAGTATTTTAATTCTTTTATCTATGATTTCAGCATGCTCAAAGCATTCTATTCAGAATTATCAATATAAAAGATGCTTAATATCATGATTATATTGTCCATTTTTTCCCCTTTGTCAAAAATTGATCATGTACATTCACTCTGGACAGCATGCACAAACCAGATATACATATGCTATAATCAAGAGCCATACCAAACAAAGCAAACAGCACAATCCTATTTATGTCTACTCAGAAGTAAGTCCCACCGTGTTCAATGTGGCTTACTACTAAGAAACTGTGTATAAGATTGCAGCCTATGTATTATATAGGAACATTGCATGAAATAGAAGGGAGTTAAAGTGTTCATATTTCAACACTCCACCAACAGTCCCTTTTTCAAGAAAACTACTTTCTTCCCACCTACAGAGCAAGTTTGACAGGATGGTTAAAGTGTTATTAGTCATGTGAGCAGTCTGATCTTTGCGTCTGTTGACGCCAAGGCAGATGAGTGACAGAATTCAGTTGGGAAGTGCACCCAAATAAGTGTGATTAGTTTTGCAGTTTAACAGCATAATCCTATGTACAGTGTTAAATGGGCCTTACTCCCTAGTAAAAATGTTTAGGATTGCAGCCTAAACTATTCTGTCCATGTGACAGTATTATTCTGTTCTAGAGTATTGTGTCTGTGAGCACAAAAAAGTAGTGTGTCTAATTAAGCCACGTTAACATCATCTTGAGTACGTGCCACATCAATTCACACTGGTAATCAAAACACCTATAAAAAGGAACCCAGTATTATGTGCATGTGCAGCAGTGCAGCTTAAGGGTAAATGTTAGATGCAAATATTTTTAAGAAGGGATTCAGTGTCTTAAAGGGACTTGGAACAATTATTCTAAGTTTCGTTTTTTCCAGGGATAACGCTTGTGTTTATTTTTGGTGAACTGTTTTTACAAAAGAGACACATCATCTGTGGCAGATTTGAAAAATACATAGTACCATTTGGAGACATATAATATTGATTCACACATGTATGTACACAACTTGATTTTTCTGAATTTGGTGACTGGTAGATGAATGCATAATTCCATTGTCTTGACATGGCGTGAAAAGTTCTCTTGTATGCTATGTAATGCCCATTTCACTCGCCTGTAGTTCCTGGAGTAAAGACACGTAGCAAGGTTCCAAGATGCTGGACCCTGAGCTTCAGATACCATCACCAGGATCTGTTCTCAGCTTTGTCTTCTCCAGTATGTACACAAATATTCTTGCAGAAACAAAAAAATGATAATTTCCCCTATCATTTCAGGAATGTTATCACGCAGACAAAGTCCAATCCATACTGGCAATTAAGAGTAAGAGTAAAACAGAACTATATTCTTATACTCATGACAAGAATACATACCAACAGGCCAATACATCCTCATGCCTAAGAAAGTGCACGTAATGTCATTTGTCCACATTCATTGATCTTCCCCATTGTCTATTCTATATTATACTTTGGAATTAAGATTCTTTTTGCCCATACAATTCTATCATACCTATATGTGACGACTAATAATTCAGGGCAAAAGGATGCAACTTCTGCACACAGTGACAGGTAAGGAGAGTCACAAAAGCAGACTGAGAGAAACTGATCGCCACATGATTTCCCCCCCCACAAATTCTTTAACGAATTCTCAAAGAGGCTTCCAAAGGGAGTGTAAAAACCCACTTTCCTAATTATTACTTCAAAAAAACGACATTATACGCTAACCTGAGAGAGGAAGGATTGTCCGTTTGGGATTATCACAAAGCCAGATACACAAAAGTAGGTAAATCGCATTGGCTCACCACCGTTTAGGGACCTTTTCCACTATTTTAAGGCAGGAAATAAAAAAAAATTCTGCCTCCTCGAAGCCCCCTAAGCTCGGGACCCCGACCCTCCCACGCGCACCTACCTGGTCACACCCTCCATGGGGGCGTCTCCTCCCTAACACCACACTCCCCGCGCTCTCTCTACAGTGTCTCCACCCCGCAGGAGTTAACGGTCGCGAACCAGGCCCCGGTGGAAGAAGCATCCACGCCCTTGAGCGACACCTCCTGCAACGGGCATCGCCTGACGCCTCCAACGTGGTCCTAGCCCGCTGCAGAGCCCCAGCCGCTCCGGGCGTCCCCTTCCGCAGGATCCCTTCGGAAGGAGCCAGACCTCGCTAATATAGCGGCGTTACCTGCCTGGGACCGGGGAAGCGGGGCTGGCCCGCGGCCCCGCAGGGTCACACCTGCTCTTTCAGCTCTAACGGCCCAGTCCAGTCCCAGCCTTCTCCTCGGTGCCTTGTCTCTCTTCCCTTCCTTCCTTCCTCCCCTCCCACCCGGCCTAAGCTCAGCCTCGACGCACAAGCGCCAGAGAAGTGCCCCCCCCGAGGGAGCCTGGGAGCTGTAGTCTTTACTGAAGCCACCGTTAGAAGGTGAAAGCAGATATTGTAGGCCCACTTACCTCGAATAAGTAACCCAATGACCTTCAGAAGCTTCTAGGTAAAGATGTATAGGATTGTGGCCTGCAGTAGACAAATTCAAAGCCTGCACTTAAACTGTCAAAACAGAAGAGGAAATGAAGCAGAGAAATGAAGGGTTTAAATCCTTGCTGAGCCATGACACTAGCTGGGGGGCCTTGGGCCAGTCTCCTTTTCTCAGCTTAACCTATCTTACAGGATTACTTTGGCAGTGGGGGTGGGGGGTGGAGAGAGATGTTCCTTCCCTGTTCTGAACTCCTTGAAGGAAGGATAGGATATAAATGTAGTACATAAATAGGGAAGAGGAAACAAAACACTACACTGGCATTTGTTGAACCTCTGAATAAGTGAAAAGTTCATTTCCTTCAGCAACCCTCCAACGATTATGGTGCGGGGTGACTTACTTGTATGGGTTGTTTTCGCTTCTCACCTGGTAACAAGCTTTGCAAAGAAAGCCAAGAGTGTTTTGTCAGCTAGAGGGGACAGAAAATAGTATCATTGATACTATTGATACTATCATTGATCCAGGAAAAGTTACAGTGTATGAACATGTGACCTGCCAAACGGAATATAATTTGCCATTTGCTGATACCAATTCTGACTTAAGCTACCTCTGGAGATATTTTTTCCACCATGATGCCATGGTGGAAATTCCTGGAGGCCCTGTTCATGTCTACAAAATGCTTTCAGAATTCACCTGGAGATTGATGTTGATTCCTGGAGATTCCAGGCCCGTCCTGTAGGATTGGCAAATCTGCAGGATCAGCACCCGATAATGCAAGCCCTGACTGTGAATCATTGGCTGCAGCAAGGGTGCCTTTTCTCCAGTGGCACTTTACAGGGCTGGGTGGCAGGCACAGCTGTCTATTCACTGAATATTACTCAATTCCAGTTGCAGGAGAGCAATGATAGGAGAGAGGGGTATGCTATGCCTTTTTCTCCAGTTCCTGGGCTTTCCAGAAGCAGCTGGTGGGTCATGAATTAGGATACTGACTACATGAGCCTTTGACCTAATTGAGCAGGGGTTTTCTTTTGTCTGCCAGGTGCTTCACAAGCTCCTTCTTTTGCAATTCCAGGCATGCAACAAAGCAGGAGGGTCTTATCAACAAGGGTCTTCGGTTATTGTTATAGCACAATCCTACTCAGAAGTAAGTCCCATTGATTTCAACAGCATTTACACCCAGGTAAGTGTGTATTATTGCAGCCCTATGCTATCATCCTATGCACATTGATTTGGGAGTAAGCCCCATTAAAACATGGTGAGACTTACTACTTGCAACTAAACATTCATAGCCTTGTGCTGCTACATCGTATGTGTTTTACGCCTAGTTCGGATGCAAGGCAAAAAAGATTGGTGTTTTTCAATGCGATCTCGGGGATCAAATGCGGAGATTGTAAACTATATTTAGTGATCGTTGTACAGAACGAGAGAGTGCTAACTATGCCCGGCCAATTAATGATAAGACCGAGACGCTGATTGTCACAGGTCGAATTGCGAGCAGCAAGGCGATGAAAGAGAAAGGGCTGACGGACGCGCCAAAGGAGCTGGGGTTGTCATAGTTACGGCTCCGCCCACCGCGCTCGGCTATGACGACATCACCAGTGGATAGCGACGCCTGACTGCTTCCGGAGGTGAAGCAAGAGGAAAAAGGTTCGTCCCGGTCTCTGAGCAGGAGGGTGAAATTTACCTCGGTAAGGGGTTACTCGGCTACTATTACAACCGGGGTTTGCAGGGTCAAGTTTGCCTTTAGGGAGTTGGTTTGTGGGGAAAAAATGGGGAATGGAAGGACAAGTGACAGACGTGATGCTGGCAATGGACGTCTTTGTTGTTATTGATACTTGGCGTTTGCATCGTCTTTCCGATAATCTGCAGTGCTTTACAGACGTCTTCTGTAGAGCTGAACCCGGGAAATTCCCCATTTGACCCTGATGCAGGATGCATTTCTAACCCGGGGAGTAAATCCCACCGATTTAAGTGGAATTGACATACACATAAACATGTTTTGGATTGTATCGCCAGTCTCTCAAACACTGCCTCGCGAGCTTTCTAGGCAAGTTGCTGCTGCAACCATCTATATTTTTGAAACATGGCTTCTCCCCTACTCACCTTCTTATAAGCCATTTTAAAAAAAAAGTTATGAGCCCTTAAATGAGTCCATGTATGCAATTCACTTTGCTGTTAGCTAAACTGAGTCCTTAGGGACGTGGTGGCGCAGTGGGTTAAACTGCTGCTGTTGGGCTTTCTGACCGGAAGTTTGGGAGTTCAAGACTGCATGACCGAGTGAGTTCCGCTTGCTTGTCCCAGCACCTGCCAACCTAGCAGTTCGAAAGCACCTAAATGCAAGTAGATAAATAGGGACCACTTTGGTGGGAAGGTAACCGTGTTCCGTGCAGAGTCAAGCCGGCCACATGACCACGGAAGCTTGTCCTCGGACAAAATGCCGGCTCTACAGGCTTTGAAACGGAGATGAGCACCGCCCCCTACAGTCGGTCACGACTAGACCATTCGGTTGTGAGGAAACCTTTACCTTTAAACTGTCCTTGCTGTATGTGGAGTATAAACAAAGTGAGTTATGAAGAAAAGGTGGCAGATAACTGGGAACAGTGAAATGTTTGTAATATTTGGCCTTCTGAAGAACAGTACTGCAGAGGCGGGTTCTGAGGCAGCAAGATGGACATGCTTACTCAGAGGCAGTAGCTCTGTGTTATTGTTTTGTATATAGAATGGAGAAAGGAACTATATGTTGTAGACAGGGGTGGCCTATCCATGAGGCCAACAGAAGCAGTTGCTTCAGGCAGCTTGTTTGATGGGGGATGCTATCTTGGTCGGCCTGGTTGCCTTCTTTGCTCCTCCTCCTTTCATTTCCTTGGTTGGGAAAAAGAAAATGTTGAGAGGAGAGTGCTGAGGAGGAGCAGAGACTGGCACATCATTAAATAAGTGGGGGAAGCATTTGGTATGCCACGTCAGAAGATCTTGGGCCACCCCTCCTTGCAGAACCTTCCTGGTTGGAGATATTTGAGATGAGACTATTTTCACCAGTTTGTAGTTACATATTGCTGGTGTCAACCACTGGGGGATGAATCAGCCATGTCTTGTTCACTGTTATTCCAAATGCATTGCTTGCTAGTTCGTTGCTGGGTACAATTCAGTGTACTATTGCCTTCAAAGGTCTGCACTTGAGCTTAACAGAATGACTGGCTTTCACTGAATCTACCCATCCATAAGGTCAGGTAGGGAGGTCTCGTGCCACTTCCCCTGCCACCTCTGAGATTCACTTGGCAGGGAAATGCAAGAGAGCCATCTTGGTGATGCTCCCCAAAATGTGGAATTCTAGGCCTTATACTGTACAGTTGCTTCCGTCCTGGCCAGTATTTTGTCAGGGGCCAAACACCTGTTGTTGTTGTTTTCCCACAGGCTTTTCCTGAGGTTTGCTTGCTTTATTTCTCCTTACACCTTTGTCTGATCAATGCTGTTTTAACTGAATTTTATATTATATTTTTAATTTTGTAAGCTGCTTTTTTCCTAGAAGGAAAAAGGTGGGGTGGAATTTTTCTTAATGATATCTGTGTATTATGTAATAGACTTCAGTAACTAGAACAATGGTTCCCAACCTGGGCATCAGGATCCCCCAGGGAAACCACAACTGGTTAATTTCCCCTTAAGGTTTGTGGCTATAGCAGTGAAGGTGCAACAGCACCACAGCAATCACACTGTTTCCATGACAAAGTGCCTTTTAAGTACTTGGGGGGAGCGCTGGCCATCTGGAAGGTGCAGAAGGCCTGCAGACCCCTATGCCGGTCTCCCCATTGCTCAAAACAGTTCCCCATTGCACTAGGACCCACTTCTGGGTTTGTGATTGCGACCCACTGCCAGTTTGCAATTGTGAACCTGGAAGCGGGTTGCGATAGCAACAGGGAGTTGTTTTGAGCAACAGGAAGGCTTGCAGAGGGGTCTGCAGGCCCCCACACCCTCCAGATGGCCAGTTTTTCCCTCCCAGGTATCTTACTGTTGTAAGCCCTTATTGTTGTAATGGTGGCGGCAGCGGTGGCGGCACAATTGCTGCAGTGTTGCTGCCGCCGTTGCTCCCTCCCCCCAGCAAAGACTTACAGGGTCCCCAAACCTCATGTTTGAATTCTCACAGAATTAGAGAATTCTTGTCATGCCAGGAAAGTTGTACATTGAAGAGATATCAAGGTGTGTATGTGGCTCTAGGACCATCACCACCCCCAGTATGATATTAGTTTCACTGTGATGGCAATTCAGGCTTTGCCACTTCAGGCTGCAGATGAGTGCTCAAGTGATGGAATGATCCTCCATTAAAAAAAATTCCTGCATATAGGAAGCTAGTATATCAGGGAGAAGATTGGCACTTGTTTGCTACCTCAAAGAAAACTAGGCCACAGATGGTGATCAAACTGCCTAATAGTGGAGGAGCTAGATGTTAAAGTCGTGTTTCCCAATCTGGGGGTTGTGACCCACCATAGGGAAATTTGCCTGGGCCATTCCCCCTTAAGGTAGTGGCCCAGAAATGGGTGCCCAACAGTGCCACAGCAATTGCTTGGAGTTCTTACCTCCTTGGGGGAGGGTGGTGCCCCAGTCCCTGTCCCCACCAGGACTTCCAGTGATCCCAACATCCAAGTAGGACATTGAGAACTGCTGTGTTAAAGGCTTTGTGATTTCACCTCCCCCCCCCATTATTCTTTAGTGCTGCTCTTTAAACTCTCCTTCATAGGAGTGATTGGCAGTCCTTCACTGTTATAGAAGATGAAAGGCATATACTGAAGAATGAATGAGATAGGGACCTAAATATACACCAGTTAATCTCAGTGCTCTGGCAGGTCTGGCCCCTCCTCCCCCATCACTGGCTTGTTTATTTGGCCATGAAACACAACAGGGACTGTTCAGAGCAGGAGCAAGCAGGGATGGTCTTCCTCAGGATTGTGAATCTAGCTCTCAGCCAGTGTTCTTCAAACTTGGGAGTCAGGGACCCAATGGTATAGCAAAGCCTCCTTTGTGGGGTTGCAACAATTTATGGGAACAAAACTTTTTTTGAAGTCCACTGGACTAGAGCACCACCAGGTAAAGGGGGAGGCATTTAGTATATCCAGGTACCAAGAGATTGTGTTCCAGTCCAGGTTCATAGCAATTGTACTAAAATAGCTTTCAATAGTGCCAGGCTTCATGGTAACTTTTTCTGTTCTAAGAAGATTGGGTTATAGTGCTGGGAGCACATTGGTGAAGGCAGGGAGTAGGTGGTGATGGGGACAGGGGGTGAGTGGTTAGATACAATCCCAGGAGGGGCAGGGTGTGGTGGATGGTGGGTCCTCAGTCTTTATTTCTTTATTGGAGTTGTGGCATGAAAAAGATTGACGACGTCTGCTCTAAACAAATTATGTCGTCAAGAGTGCCTAACTTTGTTTTAACTAACGTTATTTTCATTGTCTGAAATAGGGCTGATTTTTTTCCTGAAGGGGCTTCTGTGCGTAGAAAAGGTGTCTCTCTTCCAAGAGAGATGTCAGAAGTCCATTCCTACCTTTGTTCCTCTCAGCATAATTACCTTGCCTTGCCTCACTGAATTTCAAAACTCCCCTCTCTGTGCCATGGAAACCTCTAGGCATTACATAGTTTAAGACCTTTGAGGGCACCCTTGCTTCATGCTTATACTGACCACAACTGTTCAGCTCCACTATCATCTTACATGAAACTAAAACTAAGCTACAAAACACATTTCCACGCCCTCCCCGCCAGTTCTATGTTGCAGGATAAAATCAGTATTGATGGGCAAGCTGTTCTTCAGGGAGGCTTATCTGCCATTACTGATTTTATTTAGGACACCCTGCCAAGCTTCCCTGGAAGTGTAACGTGCCTTGAAACATTTTGAAAGCCATTGCCCTAGAAAATGTTTAGCCAGTGTATTGTCTAACACGGTGCTTACAGGTGTAAAGTTATTAGGCAACAGGAAGGTCTGTTGTGTCTTAGACTGTTCGTTGGCTTTTATGCCGTTTCTAATCATGTTTCAAATAAATATACTGCTTGAAGTGTTTTGTCAAGCAAGGTGTGGATTACATTCAATTTTTTTGCTACAGATCCTAGTGCATGGCCTTGGAGCCAGTGATCGCACTGAGAATGGGTCCAGAGAGGCTCTGTCCAAATGAGCATGAAGAGCTGGGGCTGCAAGAAACATCTGATGGAACTCCTGATCCTGCTGGGGAATGGAGTAGTGAGGAACCAGAAGAAGAGGAGGAAGGTAGCAATAATGGCTACTTGTATCAGCCACTGAACCAAGAGCCAGATCAGGGACCAGTAGCAGTTGAAGAAACCATATCCAGCACAGAGCCAGCCCTCAACATCAATGAGCGACTTCAGGTAGCAGTTTGTCTAGGAACATGCTCTGGGATTCCTCAGAATGAGGCTAGGGGAAGAATCTGGCATGAGCCTGCCTTTGTCCTATGCTTAGTTTAACTCTTTAATGGCTTTGTGCACTCCATGCAGGCGATGAGGCTGCACTTGCCTGATCCACCTGTGGACAGTGATGAGGAAGAGGGTCCTGCAGCTCAGAGCAGTAGAAGCTCAATCCCTATGGATCCAGGTAATGGAATAAATAGGAAATGATTTGATTTTTTTAGGACTTTTGTAGTGAGCAAGAAAAATCACCTGCTTTAACTCAGCCCGTTAATGAGGCTGCTAAGCCCTATCACATTCAGGCGGTGTACACACTTTTCCTTGCCACCTATTTAATGTCAGAGAACTAGTTTTGCTCTACAATAGATACTCAAGTATAAGATGATCTCACAGATAAGTCAATGGCACGTTTTGAGCCAAAAAATGGAATTTTCTATAGTCCTCAGATAAATCAGGGGGTAAAACTTAGGGAGGTATCTGACTATAATTTTATCTGATTTTACCCTTATTTCCCCCATTCTGAGGAGGTCAGGAGTCAATCGTTGCAGTGAGGGGAGAGTAAGGAAAATGATGCGTGTGAAGAAGAGCATAAAACACCCTCAAAATACACAAGACATATTGCATTGATTTAATGTGTGTGTGTGTGTGGCGGGAGATTTAAAGTGCAGGGAAAAAACTCACAGGTTTTACATTGCAGAAAAAAACCCCACAGCATAGCAACTTCAGAAAGTGTTGAAAATTAAGGCGTTAAGCAGCATGCCCAGAAGAGCTAGCTGCTGAGCTCTGACCCATATAAACAATGAACAGAGATCAAAAGACAGCTCTGAGTGTATTTTAAAGCTTGGAAATTCTGCAAGCATAAAAGATGGTCTGCAGACACTTTGCAGACAATCAGTAGGCAGCTGATGCTTCTGAATTGACTGACCCTGAGATAAGATGAAGAGGTCATTTATACCTCATTTATTTGCAAACATTTCTTGTCTTACAAGTATCTATGGTAGGTTCTTCCACAGCAAATCTAACTTGCTGATCCCAGAAGGGTGGGGTGGGGGGGTCTGCTGTTCATCGTAAGTCATAGTTCCATCTTGTTCACCATATGGTGTCTGTTTTCTACTGAGTACGATAGGATTAAAGCCCAAGTCTTGGTGAATTCAATGGGCTTACTTCTGAGTAAAATAGCACCATTTTCAAACACCTCTAATCAACATGAAATTTCTGTGAAATGTTGTGGAGAGATCTTGGGTGCAGTGCCAGCAGTATTCTGATGGCACTCAACACACTCTTTTTGTCTATCAATTACAGAGAGGTAGTAGAGGTCAAAAACATGGCAGTGATGGGCTTGAAATAGGCTTGCATGCTGAAATAGAGGTGCCCTTGGTCAATAGGAAAGCTCATCTGGGATTAGATTAATTGTCAATTCTGGATGAAGTTCCACACATGCTCCTGGACCCAGCCTTGTGACGAGGAGCACTTGCACAGCAATGGTTTCTGTATCAGCTGTGCTGCTTCCTGAATAAGTCAGATCTGGCTGGCTATGCCTTGGTCACATTCTAGGTATACCAATGTAATACACTAATACATGGGCTGCTTTTGAAATCTTTGGAAGCTGTACCAGATAGTGGGTGCCTGTCTTTTGGAACATATTGCTCCATTTATTATTTAGATATCATTGGCTCCTTGTTTGAGCTCAGTTCAAAGACCATGAAGACTGAGCACTGCATGAATACATGCCTCTCTGGAATTGTCTCTAGTCCGAGGAGTAGTTGTTGTAATTGTAGCAGCAGCAGCATTGTACATTCTTCAGTTTTTATTTTATTTTAGAACACGTGGAGTTGGTGAAAAGGACAATGGCTGGAATCAAGCTCCCTACACTGGGAATCCCTGCATGGGCCAATGAGATCTCGGATGATCAATGGCAAGATATGGTGCAGCAAACACTGCAAGCCAGGCAAAGCCAGAGTGGGCCAAAGCCAGAGTGGAAATGAAGATGCAGAGCTAGTACTGGATTTCCTGCCTAGACAAGATTGTTTTTGCTAAGCATGAAGTACTACATTTAAAACTGTCCTCGTTGGAACGGGTCAGATACTTGCCTCTTTACCAGCATTGAAACTCCATGTTCATCTTGTTGGAAAATTCTAGCCCCAATTCATTGTTGACTACCCAGTAGATTGACTGGGAATTATTAAGAATTAAGGTATCAGGACCACTGGGCTGTTTCTTAGCCTTGAAAGAACAGGCGTCTCATGGAAGTAGCCCCCCCCCTTTTGATGTGCATGGTATGATCCTGTTGTGTGTCGTTCACCCTCCCCCCACTCCCATGTGGGCCAAAGAGCTAAACATGGCCATGAGGTGGAGTCCAGCATCTCATCTTTTCAAGAGATCCATTTTATTTAGTTCTGTACATACAGGGACATCTGTACAAAATCCAACACTGTCATACTATGTAATACTCTACTGAAAATAAAGTACACCATATGTACATATGAACTGTAAAGCAGCTTAATACTTGTGTCTAGGGAGTGAATGCATCACTTAGTTTTGCTTGCCCCTCTTAAGACGGGCTATGTAAGAAGTGAAAGAGGCAGCTCCAACTCTGTCCATGTAAAAAGATAGGAAGATACAAGCAGAAATGGGAAGAGAAGCAAGGGAAATTAAGTGGACTGGATTAAGGTAGACAGTGACCTGAAGCTGCATGCTTGAGGTGCTAGTCTTGGCTTGAGGTGTTAATGTCTTAAACCACCCTCCTCCACTTTTGTCATACATCATCCCCCACCTGTTAGATACATAGGACACTGGAATGAATTGGCAGCAAACTAAACTTTAATGGTAGGTACCAAACACAATTTCCCTGACCCCAACAAATATTAGACAGAGGCTCTATTTACATCCAAGCCATACAGCACATGCTCAATTACAGCCCTGCCCCACCAGTGCAAAACTGTAACAGGCAGAGAAGTGCTGTGCTGCATACAGATGGAAATGGAAAGGGAAGAGACTGTCCTCCAGTTCTCATTTGCAGAGCTCACTCTGGAGAAACAAGTCAATAGACTGAATTGCACTTCAGAGTCAAAAAGCTCCAAGTCGCTCCAGCAGTGGTCAGATGTGGACCGTATCCACTTAGGCTTGGTAACTGCCCTCTTCTACCACCAAACTTAGCAAGTATACATTCAAAGTCAAACTTTCTCACCCAGTGCCTCAGCTTCGTATCACTTCAACTGGAATGAGTTAAGTTTAGCTGATCTCCCAGTAAGGTTGTAATATTGGTACAAGCTGTTAAACAAGACAAAGCATCCTCTAAGACAGGTATTAAAAATACTTTGGCAGCAGACAGTGGTGGGCTATGATTACAGGATAGATAGGGCAGTACCAAGAAGCAGGTCTCACAACATGAGCAGCTCCTTTTATAAACTGATTTATAGGTCAACTAACGCAGCACTGTGGATCAGCTGCTATTGGAAATAACTGGCAAATTCCCACTTGTCAGATGTTAGCTGTTCAGTTTTTCTAATAGTTGAAAATGGCTACTGAACAGATGAAAGGGGGTCAGGCTAATTTCTTTGAGAAACAGGTGTATCTAGGCAGTAAGGTTCCAGGGAACACAGAACAAAATGATCCATTATACAGAAGAAGTAAAACACACAATAGGGATATGGTAAGTAGACAAAGCAATGTACAAAGATCTGACCAAGGAAGAAGAGAAATGTTATGTAGGGTGAAGGAAAAAATACCCTGATTTGAACCATGTTTATGTGGTTTTCCACTTCCTTCCAAGTGTACTTTTAGATTTGCAGCCTTAATCAAAAATCTTAGGGAGCTAGAAATTAGAATCTGGAAAAAAATCAAAAATTAGAATTCACAAAGCTAGGATACATGGATAGGAGGAGGAACTGGTAGGAAATGAAGGTAACCTTCTATGGTTCTAAAATTCAGTCAGCAGCCTGAGAACAATGGCAGCACATTAAGCAACTATTACTATTAGGCCAGTATTAGCTTAATATTTAGTACTATACTCTGAATTTGTGTACACCTTAAAAAGCAAGCCTCTGCTATATATCTTTTGGAATTTCAAGACAAGATAACTGGGGCCAGAACAGCTGAAATGAACCTGAGCACAATGAGACATAACTCATAGCAAACAATACGGTTATTCCCTAGTTAGTAAGCAGCAATCAAAGCTTCCTTTTTTTTAGTTCTTGTATCCAATATGCAGCACAAGCCTACACATGTTTACTCAGAAGTAAGTCCCACTGTGTTCAGTGGGGCTTACCCCCAGGTGGGTGTGTATTGGATTGCAGCCTTAAAGATGCTGTGAAAATGAACGAACTATCTTTTTTTAATAGAAAGATAGCAACCTAGCATCAGGCAGTGCTACTTAGTTTGGCTTCTAGACTCTAGAACCTATTGAACAATCTAAATTAATCTTCACCTTCCCTAACTGACTACTTTTTATTTTTAAACACTTCTGCTGTCTGTCTGCAAGGGGCTTGCATACTTTTATGAATGCTGGAGACAAACACCAATGGCTAGATGTTCATTTCCTTGTCCCATTCTAGCCCTGGCACATCTTGTAATCTGTGCTTGTCAACAGTGAGGGAGGCCAGCTACTTCCATTCCATTGCATTACTTCCTTGCACTTTATCTTAAGAGTGTTAGGGCCCAACCCTATCCTGCTTTCCAGTGCTGATGCAGCTGTGGCCAATGCGGCATGTGCTGCATCCTGCAATGGAGGGGGCAGTCACAGAGGCCTCCTCACAGTAAGGGAGTGTTTGTTCCCTTACCTCAGGCTTGCATTGGCGCTCCATTGACCCTGGAAAGTGGGATAGGATTGGGCCCTTTGAAGCTGCAGACTTTAGGACCAAAACACTGTGGCCAACTTCCTCCTCCTCTCTCTTTGCTTGACTGAAGAATTTTGGAGAAGTCAAAAATACAATTCCCCTGCTAATTGAGCAGAGGCACTTTTAAAGCAGTATCCTCTTATATTTAGGAGGGGGAAAGCAACTGTCCCTCTTCATCCCAGCATGGTGTCTTTTCAAGTGGCTGTTGCTAGTTGCTCCATCTCTTTTTAGACTGTGAGCACTTTGGGAGCAGGGAGCCATTTATTGATTTGTTTTGCTATGTAAACTGCTTTTGTGATCCACTTGATTGAAAAAGGGGAAATTTGGACTTACCTGTGAATTCCCCTTCTCAGTGGACTCCTGGCAGGCTCAGCAACTAGGTTGGGAAGCTCCTCCTCTCAGGTCAGGTTAGGTCAGATTATGACGACTTCCTGAGGGGAGGGGCTGCCTCCATTAACCCAGTCTGGACTAAGCCAGAAGGAATTGGAAGGAACATGCCCCTCCCCGCTATGCGGGTCTATAGAGAGAGTGTTGATGAAGATCGCCATGGTGAAGGATGCTGCAGGTGAAGGAAGAAGACACCAAGGACGGGAGGCCAACCCATGGAAGGGGGGGGGGCTACGGGAAGGTAATATTGAACACCTCGGGCAGCGAGGGAGGGCCTGCTGAGCCTGCCAGGAGTCCACTGAGAAGGGGAATTCACAGGTAAGTCCAAATTTCCCCTTTCTCCAGTGGGATCTCCTGGTCAGGCTCAGCAACTAGGTTGGGATGTACCCAAGCCAGGCTTGTGAGGGTGGGAGCTGCCCGGGGTGTGCGATATGACACTGTGTAGGACACGCCTGGCAAAGAGTGCATCTCTAGATGCGAACGTATCCACCTTGTAATGTCGAATGAATGTGTGAGGGGAGCTCCAGGTCGCGGCCCTGCACACGTCATCGAAGGCTGGAAAGGATTTGAATGCTGCCGAGGTGGCAGCGCTGCGTAGGGAGTGGGCCACGATGCCTTGGGGTGGGTCCACATGCCTGGCACGGTAGGCTGCAGCGATGGCTTCCCTGACCCATCTGGAAATGGTGGAGGGGGAAACCTTAAGCCCCCTGTTGTGGGGCTTAAATGAGACAAAGAGTGCCTCTGAACGACGGAACGGTGACGTTCTATCGATGTAGAAGGAAAGAGCCCTGCGTACATCCAGCATATGCCACTCGCGCTCCTGGGGATGGGAGGGGTTGGGGCAAAAGGAGGGAAGGGTGATCTCTTGAGAGCGGTGGAAGAAGGAGTTGACCTTAGGCAAGAACGCAGGGTCAGTGCGGATCACTACTCTATCTGGGTAGAAGTGACAGAGTTCCTTAGCCATGGAGAAGGCCGCCAGTTCGGAGACCCTTCTAGCTGATGTGATACCTACGAGAAAGGCTGTCTTGTAGGTCAGCAGTTTCAAGGGGCAGGTGGCCATGGGCTCGAAGGGGGGTCTGGAGAGCGACTTGAGAACTAGAGGGAGATCCCAGGAGGGGGCCCTTGGAATGGGGGGAGGGTTGGATAGGGCCACTCCCCTGAGGAATTTTCTGACGTGTGGGTGGGCAGCAAGGAGATGGCCCTTGGGGTGGCCAAGTATGGAAGAGATGCAGGAGACCTGCCTCCTAAGAGTGGCAGTACTAAGACCCTTGTCCAGCCCCTCCTGCAGGAACTCTAGGAGGTCTCTAACCTTAAGGTGATCTGGGCTTAGAGAATGTTGGGTGCACCAGGCTGAGAGGGCCTTCCAGGTGTATCCATAGACCCTGTTGGTGGAAGGGCGCCTATCGGATAGTAGGGTGGATAGTACCTGTGAGGAGTAGCCGGCTCTGGCTAGGCGTCTCCGCTCAACCGCCATGCAGTCAGCTGGAGCATCTGTGGCTGAGGATGGAGCACTGGGCCCTGCGACAGGAGATCGGCTCTCGGAGGCAGACGAGTGGGCTGGGCGGTGGACATTTCCATGAGGGCTGGAAACCAGGGGCGACGAGGCCAGTGGGGCGCTATGAGGAGCACCTGTGCACGTTCTATCCTTATCTTGTTGAGCACCCTGGGAATGAGCTTTAACGGAGGAAACGCATATAGGAGACCCTGGGGCCAAGGGCTGTTGAGGGCATCCATCATTTCCGCTGCCGGACAGCGAGACCTGGAGCAGAACCGCGGGAGTTGGCTGTTGAGGTGGCATGCAAAGAGATCCAATGCCAGTGGCCCGAACCTGGTCTGCAGGAACTGGAACACCTCTGGGTGGAGTTGCCACTCTGACTGGTCCATCTCTGTTCGACTCAGCCAGTCTGCTAGGACGTTTTCGACTCCGGGAACGTGTTCTGCGCGGATGGATCTCAGGTTGCGCTCCGCCCAGAGGAACAGACGTCGTGCTTCCGCTTGGAGGGCAGAAGACCTGGTGCCGCCTTGGCGGTTGACGTAGGCCCTGGCCGTCATGTTGTCTGTGTAGACTAGCAGATGGGACCCTCTGAGAAGCGGGTAGAAGGCCTTGATTGCCAGGAAGATCGTCCTGAGTTCGAGAAGGTTGATGGGAAGGGATGTCTCGGGCTGAGACCATCTCCCCTGAGCGGTGTGCCCTGCGTAGTGGGCTCCCCAACCCAAGAGGCTCGCGTCTGTGTGGAGCGTCAGCCTGTCCTGGACCGAGATGGGGGATCCCTGGTCCAGCCTGTGGGGGCAGGTCCACCACCTGAGGTCCAACATGGAAGAAGGGTCCAGGGTGAACGGCCTGTTGCGTCTGGACGCTATTAGCAGCTGGTGGGGAAGGAGCAGGTGCTGGAGGGACCGGGATCTGAATCTTGCCCAAGGAATGATGTCGTGGCAGGACGTCAGCATCCCGAGAAGCTTGGACAGTGTCTGGACATCCGTCGTTCGAGAATGAAGTGTGGAGAGGGCCAGGTTCTTGATCTTGCTGCGTCTGTCGTGAGAAAGGAAGACGCTGTGGCTCCTTGTGTCTATGATGGTTCCGAGGTGCTCGATGGTCTGAGATGGAACTAGGTGGCTCTTGTCGAGATTGATGAGGAAGCCGTGAGATGACAGGCAGCGAACTGTGAGTTCTAGGTGGTGCGCAGCTGACTGGAAGGACGTAGATCGGAGCAAGACGTCGTCTAAGTATCCGAAGGCGGCCACCCCCTGTGTCCGGAGATGGGCGATAAGGACCACGAGGACTTTGGTAAATACCCTTGGGGCGGACGTGAGGCCGAATGGAAGAGCAGCAAATTGCCAGTGCGCCCCCTGGTAGCAGAAACGAAGGAACTTGCGGTGAGCTGGAAAAATCGCCAAGTGAAGGTAAGCTTCTTGTAAGTCCAGGCTGACTAGGAAGTCCCCTTCCCTGATGGCCAGGAGGATGGATTTGAGCGTCTCCATTTTGAACTTGCGGTGCTGGATCCAGCGGTTGAGCCACTTGAGGTCTAGGATTGGTCTGATGCCTCCGGACCGCTTGGAAACTGTGAAAAAATGAGAATAGACCCCCCGCCCCTCCTGTCCCTGCGGGACACGCTCTATGGCCCCGATCTGGAGGAGGTGGCTGATGGCGAGGAGGGTGGCTTGATGTTTTGTGGGGCAGGCAGGCCTGTGGGCTTGAAGAAACCTGTCCCTTGGGACCTTTCGAAACTCCAGAGAGTAACCAAAGCGGATGGTGTCCCTGACCCATCTGTCTGTGGTTACCCTGTCCCACTGGTCTGCAAAGCCCTGCAGCCTCCCTCCTACCCGTGGGGCGGAGGATTGGGAGGCGTCATTGCTGCTTCCCACCCTTAGGGGGGAAGCGCTGGCCCTGCTGGGGCCTGGGTCTTTGGGGCTGCCTTCTGGGAGGCTGCCAGAGAGGTTGCTGGCTCCTGGGGTTGCTGCTGGAGTGGGGTGCGATGCTGGGTTGGTTATGGCCCCGAAAGGGCCGAAAGGAGGACCTGAAAGGACGTTTAGAAGCTCCCCGGTCCTTGGTGGGGAGGGCCTTTCTTTTGCCCCTGGTCTCCACTAGGAGAGGGTCGAGATCTTCCCCAAACAATTTACCCCCTTTGAAAGGGAGGGACGCCACTCTGGCCTGGGACTGCGAATCAACGTCCCAATTACGTAGCCAGGTGTGCCTGCGGACGGCTACGGAGGCAGCCATTGATCGTGCTGAGAGCTGCATGGCGTCTGTTGTAGCGTCAGAGATGTAGGCAGCTGCCATGGCCATCTTCTGGAGCTCGGGGATGATCTCCGGGGGGAGGGCCGGGAATTTGGCAGGAAGGTTTTGGATCCATAGGAGGAGGGCCCTGGAGGATAGAGATGAGGCCAGGGATGCTCGAAGGGAGGAGGCCGAAGAGTTAAAAGCCCTGCGAGCTGCTACCTCCACCTTTTTATCTGTGGGGTTTCTAGGGAGGCCCTCACTGTCTGCGGGAATTACCGAGGAGGATCCCAAGGCAGCCACGGGGGCGTCCACCAGGGGGGGACTGAAGAGCTGCATGGCCTCTTTGTCTAAGGTAAAGAGCCTTGTGGAAGGCTTACTGGAATCCCTGGTCTTGGTGGGGTTGGCCCATTCTTTCTCGATGAGTGGCTTAAAGCACTCGAGAAGGGGAAAACCTGGAGTGTGTGCCTCATGGCTGGGCAGGACTGAGGCTGGCCCCCACTGAGAATCGGCTGGATCGAGGCCTAGTGAGCTGGACCCTGAAGGTCCATCCTGTGGCAGAGAGTTAAATGTTTTAAGGACCCTATGGAGATGCATAGGGAATTGGTCTATGTGGAAGAGCCTGTTTCCCGAGGGGTCTTGTTGGAGTGGCTCTTCCTCGTAGAGTTCTCCCTCCTCAGCCTCTGAGGCTTCGGAATCGTGCCCTAGGTTGTCTGCCAGCTCTGTGGCTGGTGCTGGGCCGGGCAATGCAGAGGAAGGGTTTGGCTGCTGGGGTACGCCTCGGGGCTGCTCCACCGGGCTGGGGGTGGGGAGGGTAGAGGCTGGCTGCTCCTGGTGAGAAGGAGGGGGCGCCCTGAGAGCAGCTACGCTCGCTGCAAAAGACTGCTGGAGCGTTGCTATGGCAGAGGCCATTTGGGAGGCGATGGTTGCCTGAACAAGAGCAGCGATGGACTGGCCAGAATCGTGTCCCGAAGAGGGAGAATGAGTGGCAGAGGAGGCAGGAGGGGGCTCGGAGGCGCCTGCCGCTGCTGGCTTGGAAGGGGCCTGGGAGGGGGAGGGCTGAGGTTCGGACTCACCCAACCTGGCTGGCTTTAGAGATGGCTCCATGCGGTTGCGACTGGTCTTCACGCGTGCCGATTTGGAGGAGGGCATGCGTGTGGCTCGCCGACGAGTAAGCAGCTTTCCTTTTGAAGCTGGGCTGGTGGAGGCTTCGCCGCTGAGTCGAGCCGAGCAGTGTGCTCTGAGGCTTGGAAAACGTGGAGCGGAGTTGGGAGGAGCGCTCTGCAGCAATCTACTGCGCCGCGGCAATGGGGCGCTCACAAAAAATGGCGCGGAATGCTCAGCAGCACGTGGTGTGCGTCGGAGCAAAGGAAAGGAAAATTGCGCCTTTCGGACCAACAGCTGCCTCCTGATGCTCCGAGATGCCCTGCGCTCCTCTTCCCTGCCCGCGGGGGGGGGGAGAGCGAGTAGCCCGGCTAGAGATCTCGGGCTGGGCACACCGCCACCGCTTGCCTGTACGGGGAGCGGGGGGGGCGCAGGTTCGCCGCTGGCTGCCGGTGCTAATGAGCGGCTGCTGGGCGCGGGAAGATCTTTCCCGTTGGAGGGGGGAAAAGATCAAACAGCCTGGTTGAAGTGCGCAGGCTGGATGGCTGCCGCCGCTTGCCTTGGGGGGGAGCGGGGGGGGCCGAAGCGGTCGTCCGAGGACGGATGGAAAAGCCGCTTTGGAGCAGTAGTAGAGCGCAGCGTATGCCGTCCTGATTTAAAGGGGACGCTGCGCTCAGAGTGAGAGAAGAGAAAATCTTTTTTTTTTTTTTTTTTTAAGAGGAAATAAAAAACGTGACCGACCTGAACATGAGGTTAAGCCAGACTGGGTTAATGGAGGCAGCCCCTCCCCTCAGGAAGTCGTCATAATCTGACCTAACCTGACCTGAGAGGAGGAGCTTCCCAACCTAGTTGCTGAGCCTGACCAGGAGATCCCACTGGAGAAGCAGTATATGCAGTAAATATTTATTAATAATACAAAGGACTGTGTTATTTGGTTGATCTGAATGAAAGATTATACCAGATAAGGGCATCTTTTCTTAAAAGGTCCTTCAGAATTCCCACCCCCAGTTTAGGTCATGTGTGAAAGGGGGGCTGGTATGAGTCAGAGAATGTGCTTAATAGTCACCCTTGGTCCAATTCTAGTTGAGACAACAGAGAGAAAGCCAGAGAGAGAGGCCAACCAGCTGATCAAGGCTCCTCCTACACAACAGCTGAAATATAGCAGCTAAGCATATAGATCAAGTGGTAGAGCTGATCAGTAGCTGAGAAGATGAAAGCTACCAAGGAGCTCAAAGCGATGGATCTAGAATGATGTATGGCTGCCACTGCACCACAGTTATGGAGTGTTTTTGGGAAGTGGAAGAGTGCAAATAAAACGAATTCTGTTAGGTTTGCCAGAGTTATTCTATTTGCATTCACAAGATCTAGGTTTTCCTTACACACACACATGCGCGCGCGCACACACAGGCAGACATACTCACATCCCAGGGGCAAACAAAACAAAAATCAAGAAGCCTCCTGTATGAGACTGTTACCTTTTCTCATATAGACCAAAACAACCAGAGTTCTCCAATAGATTAGCCATTTATTCCAAGTGGGGAAAAAAACACATTGTTCCCAAATCTAGCTTGGTCCCCAAGGAACAAGCCTGCCTTGATTCTTAGAGAATTGACTGTTTTTGAGCTGCTCAATCAGTCTGACATATAGCTTGTGTTATACAGACCACACGGTTGGGGAGTGGGTGGGAATGAAACATGAACAAGTGCTTGGAGGCTGTAGTGACTCAGTACTGTAGTGCATGACTGATAGCTGGTTGAACTCTCAATACTTTGGTCCTGGGGTTGGAGTTGATTAAAACAGCAGAATGTGACATGATCCCTGCATGGAATGATACTCTCATGAATTGGCTAGGCTCCCTTCACACGTGCATACAAAAACAGCTTTAAGAGGATAAAGCAGGAGAAGTGACAGTGTGGTGGGATATGAGGTACAATGTAAAATCAAATCTAACCTGAAAGAATGAGAATGGAGCGGAGGACAGGCACAGCTCACCATGTTCATTCCCTAGTTATACATTAGAACAAAGTGCATTTCTGTGTACCCTCCAGGGGCTCCCTAGCCCGTCAGAGTGCTTCCTGGCTTGAGGTGAGAAATTCTTCTGCTCTCTTGTGTGCTTCCAGGGCCTTTATGGTGTAGACATCTTGAGGAAGCTCCGACTTCCGACGCAGCAAAACCTTCTCCTTCTTCATGTCTTTCAGCATCTAGGCACACATTCACAAGAAATTAGGGGACAGTTTCTGGGATCTGCAAAACGTTCCTTCTGGTGAAAGTTTTTTCTCTCTTGACTCTGGTATGCTACTGTAGATCAGTGCAGAGTTTGAATTTAACAAGGACTGGCTCCAAATTTTACAGGCTTTAGGGTACCACCGTGCTAGTAGGTCCTCTCACCACCTGCTTGCTTCCCCTTCGGCCAGATCCCAACCATGGGATGCTGACAAGAGGCAGCAGCTGCTAATTCTTGAAATTTTACCTAAGGTATACAGCCTTTCTCCTGCTGTCAGTCAATACTATGCACACATGAGGTCTAATCCTCACACATCACAATATAAACTAGACTACAGCTGTGCCACAATCAGAACTGGGGACTAATGAAGTGAACACAAAGCAGATCACAAAAGAAAGCGTGCCACACCACAGACTATAGGGCAACACATATAAGCAGCAAATCATAAAAGAAATAAGCACCGTGAAGACAATCTAGAAAACATCTTATTTTACAGACAGGAAACACTGAGGCTGAGAAGTAAGCACAAAGGCCAGTCAGTGAATATTGGTGGAGAAATCTAAGTACAGATATAACCCTGTCTTTTTAAAAACCTATTTGTTTTCTATTCCAGTTTGGGGACACCGGTTGACAAGCATTTCTCTCTTTTCCTTGCATTCACACAACACACACTCTCTCTCCTCCATATATAGAGTGGAAAGGGAACCCAGATCTGAACTGTACCACTGCAGGTTATTTTCTTTACATTCAGGCTCAATTGCTGTGCTCCCTGCTTTCTGTTCAGGACTTTGGGAGGACCTGATGGGGGTGGGATGCACAAACATCTGCAAGTACTTCCCAAATCTGGTATAGAAATTTGCAGCATGGGGAGAAGGAAGGTGCACAGCAAGAGGGGTTAGCAAAGCAGATGTGGGGGCAGCTGCTGGATACAGGGAGATGGGCACCCTTGGAATAAGCACAGCTGGGTGACATGGCTGCTGGGTGTAGGCTCCCATGCTCAGGATAAATGTAGCAGAACAGCAGCAATGAATGGTGAGCTCCCCATCAGCATATGACCCCCAGCAGATGCCCAGCCGCAGACACCGGGCCTGATTTTAATCACAGTGCATGAAATGTAAATATTGCAATTTGTGTATGTGCCAGTGGCCCACAACATAATTCAACTTGCACTATTCTGAGGAGGAATAAAAGACCTCAGTTAAATGGTAAATGTGTGACGTGACCATCACATAAGCCATAGGTTGGCCGAGCTGTTGTACTCTGGTTCTCTTCCTGCCTCCCATGTCCATTCATGCAAAAAGTTAATTTTGTGCCAAGCAAGTCTCTTTTGCACTTGCTTTGTGGGTGTACGGCTGTTTGTTTTGTACAATTTTGTATTTCACTCATACCTCAGTGAGTATCAGTGTCGGCATCAGATACTTTGTGCAATTTCACAGCTCTCAGGATTTTTTTTAAAATTTCCACCAAAGGACTCCAAAATGGCAGCAAATAAGCAAAACCATCACTGACAGGATGAGGGAAAGAAAAACTACACCTGTATGAAGGACAGCTTTTTTGATATGGGATAAGCCCACTGCTGAGAAACACACAATTCAGTAAAGGCTTACAATCCTGCAGCAGTTACACAAGTAGGTTGCCAGATATACCGGCAGCGCATGATGTCTTGTGAACCAACATCATACACGGTTCAGCTTCAATAAATGACAGTGTGTGGAAGAACTTTACTTCATTTGAGGCCAGCATGTTCCCTTCTTGAGAATTAGGCCAACTGGAGATTGGGAGTTTGTTCCCACCCATTCGACTGCCCTTTCTGACAAATGCAATTAACACCACCTAGCCTGCCTACAGATACAATGCTATGGTCCATAGTTGTGATGAACTTCCTTGTTTAGGAGGAGTTCCAGTGGCTTACCAAGAACCATGTGCTTTTAAACTACAGAAAGGCTCCTGATACATTTGGGGGTATATAGATGAGTCACCTGCACAGCCTCCGTTTCCATCGTTTTCTTCAGTAGCTGTATGTCCTCTGCAGTGGGGGTCTCCGTCTCCATGCAATAAACAGGAGGCAAAGGTGGGGGTGCGCAATACATGGGGTACTGGAGGAACACAGCACACAGAAAAATGGGAATGCAAGCTCAGCAACTCAAGTACTGGAACACCAAATGTTTAAACACATATACATAGGTCCCAAGGCAAGTTCAATACAACACTGAAATTCCCACTGCAATTCAATGTTCCTTCTACAAAATGGCAAGGGTGTATCTGGGGAATAGAAATGGACCAACTCCTAAAGAGGCATTAAAAAAAAAAGACTGTTTTCCTTCTAATTTATGTCCCTTCATATGTCAAGTATTCTCTACAATAAAGACAATTTCTGTTTTACTGCAACCCCACCCGCTTTCCATCCTTCTGTGTTTATGTGAAGCGGGGCTGGCAATTTAAGGGTGTCATTGAAATTAGATTAAGGCAAGACCCCAAATAAAGTGAATAATGAAAAATAAAATCACAGTATGTCCAAGGTACTGGACAGTTTGAATGACTTCAACATGGTGGGAACTCTAATTTAGCAGAAGAGCTATGTTATGTTAACTGTTACATTAAAATAAAGGCCTGGTTGAGATGCAACTCTGAATGCTGTAAGTGTCCTGGCTGAGGTTCAGTGGCAGAGCACATGAAGAAAGCCTCAGGTTCAATTCCTGATGTTTCTAAGTACAGCAGAGAGAAAAAAATTCCTTCCTGAAACGCATGAAAAGTAACTGCCAGAATGTGTTGACAATACCAAGCTAGATGGACCAAGGGTCTAACACTGCATAGGGCAGCTTCCTGTATTCCTAATGGTGTAGCACTAGGAGAACAAACCATGACAATCCACAAGCTTACACGCTTCCTCCTGCCCTCTTGTTCTCCTTCAGTTGTTTTTAACAAGCCAATACTTCCCCAAACTCAGGGAACTGTCTTAGTGAAAACAAATTAGGATCAACTTGCTTACTAAGACTCATTTTGAAGCAGCACTAGATCAAGTTTATCATTATACCTGAACTCTGGCCAGTGACGGCCCTACCATGAAGAAGGTGGGGGCAAATGCCCCATGTGCAGCACTGGTAGAATGGGAGGAGGGTGGCGAAGGGGCGGCTCGCCTCTGACAGAAGTGAGTGGTTTGGCCCGCCTGCCCTCCCTTGCCTAGATACAGTTTCAAAATGGAGCCTGGCTTGGCATGGGGGCGTGGTGGAGAAGTGTGAGGAGCCAATGGAAGGGTTGGTGCTCCTCCATCTCTGCTCCTGGGAGGCCCATTGGCTGGGTCCGCAACTGATTCTGGCCAGTGAGTTTATAGCCATTCAGTATTTTCCTTTCAATTCAAACTTCAACAAGGTTTTGAGTTGAAGGGAAAGTAAATGAATAAAGGCATCAGAGAATTAGCACTAGGGGTTAGTACAACCCCGTTACCATCCCAATGTAGTTGTGCTCCTGCTTTCTAAATAATAAACCTCAACATTATTTCAAATTTTTATGTTAACTTGGAGTCACAGCCAAACCCATCAGTCGGAAATAGTGACTGAACAGGGATCTACGTGAGCACCATCATCTGATGAGTGAAGTGCACCTTACAAGCATAGAAGCAGCACACAGATAGACAGCCTTTTGAGCATGTTCTAAGAGATGTAATTTCTATATCTAGACAACTATTTCAGTTTTTCCTTTCTGGCTCTCTCCAACAGCAGAGAGGTGCCCTTTACATCTTATTCAAGCTTTCTGTGAGCTATTTGTGGGTAAGCAGCTTCCAGATGGCTGGAGCAACACAAAGAGGGCACAAAGAGAATTCCTTTGAGAAATCCAAAGATGTATATTCTATGAACCAATCAGTCTTCTTTCAGCATTGTGTTAGTGATAACCACTGACCAAGATACGACACAAGTACCTAATAATAACATTTTAATTGAGCAAACACAAGATGAGAGCTGACTAGCATATGGACGTTTCTGTGACAAAAAGGATGGGAAGGAAAATTAATCCCAACTCCATTTGTATTTTTCTTAGCAAATATCTTAAAGAGGTACATTTGTTATAGAGGTACAGATGTTCTATCACATGAAGAGGTAATCATTTATCTTACACTTTGCAATCTCTACCTTATCAACCCAACAATTATTCTCATTCTACAGATGGGAACATGAAGTTGATGACTGTTCATCTAGGGCAGTGATGGCGAACCTTTTGGGCTCAGCGTGTCAAGACTTCAGAAAATGCTTAGCTTGACTCTGCTGGTGTGTCAACCCCCCTTCCAAAGAAAAGAGAAACAATTCTTTATATTCATTTATACAAACCAAAAATCCAATCCAATCAAGTGTGGTGCTCTGTATTATATAAAGAAACATCAAATAATTACAAAAATGAAAAAATGAGTAACACAAACTCAGTTTTTGCCAGGTGTTGGTGAATGCTGGTGTGTCACCCCAAATGTTGTGGTGTGTCACCTTTGACACGCATGTCATAGGTTCGCCATCACTGATTTAGGGCCATGGTATGAAAGCATGGCTGTACAGGGATCCAATGTCTTTGTTTAAAATGTCTTAATTCAACAGCAACCAATGGACTAAACACAACAGACACTGTTGTCTGTTGTCTTAAGGAAGCAGAAATGTGACAATGCTCGAAAATACCTATCAACCGTTGATCACAACAATTACCTGAGGATTTTGGCGGGCTAGCTCCTCAATCTTATGCCACATCTCTTCTCGCTCCTTCAACTTGAACCGCCCTCTGAAGATGAGAAGGAATTTATTTTTTGTTTAGATTTAAAGACCTGCTGTATTTCTAGTCACAGCATTCTAAAACGGAAAGTCTGAGAACACATACACCCCTCTGATGCCGCATCTCAAACAGTATTGACAGGATCCAGGTCTAAACACTTCTCCTTATCTGTCTTTTTCTTTAGCAAAAAGAAAAAAGAAAAAGGAATTTTTCAAACACTTCTATACATTTCACACAACAAAGTCCTTCAGATTTCCGAATGGCCACAGTTACTCCATTTTTCCCAATTACTTAGTCTCTCTCACAACAGCTATCACATCTTACATGCCACCAAACCTCTATCACCAAACCTCTCCTCATACAGGAGACATTACTTTCCCCTCCTCCTTAATCCTGATAGTGGCACAAGCCCATAGAACTCCCCTTCCAAGATTCTATCAAGTACACTATCAAATATAGAAACCCAGTGCCTCACAGAACTAGGCAAGCACAATTAAGTACAGATAAATGCTTAATGTCTAGTGATTTTAATGGACTAACTTTCTTGAGACAATGAAAGAATTGCATACAATGGCCCAGTATGGATAATCAACTGAACCATGGTTCAGATTGTCACAAATGAGCCACAGAGCACCTGGGTTCCCATGCTCCTCTGCACATGAGGAGAGGCAATAGGAAGTTTTCACTTTTGAACAAACCGGAATTTCCTATTATGTCTGAACTCAGAAAACAGCTATTATATATATTCGAGCTGAAATTAGTTAACAAATAAGCTTTCAATCTCCTCTTCTTGTGCATGAGGAGAGGAGATGGAGAACATAGTAATTCGAGGCTTGCGGCAGCTCATTCACAATAATTTAGAGCAGGGTTCCCTCTAATAGCTTCCTTTATTGCCTAGTGATCCACTGTTCCTATAGTTCTCTACTAGCCATGTTCTGTTAGAATTCTCTGATTAATTTGGGCTTCTGACATGCAGCTCTTTATTTTGCTCCAGCTATTCCAATGTCCAACCCCCTTAGAGCAATGTGGGATAAGATGCCTTAATTCTGGAGAGCTCTGGCACAGCCTCATCTTGTTTCTTCTCCCCCCGCCTCGGATAATAGTTAAGACATTCCTCAATAAGAATACTGACTTCTGCTTCTCCGCCTTATATTGCTGTGTGCAGTCATCAAACAGCTTTTGATTCATCTCCATGAACAGCTTTAGTGCATTGTAAATCAATCCATGGATTGTCCTAAAACCAAAAAATGGAGGAGAATGAATTAAAGTGACTCCTGGTGTAGATATAATGACCAGCACCAGGAAGTCTCAGAACCAGCATTAAAAAAAGAAAGAAAAGGAAATAGAATAGTTTTGAGTGCCATAAAACTATATACCTGTTCATTAAAGATAAGTTGTATTTTATGATCCAATTGAAAGAGTAGACTCAAAGGACTGCAACCTGTTTACAGTTCTGCCATATATGTTTGTTATTTTATACTACATTAAAAAGCATATGAGAAGCTCTGCTAGATCAAATTGGCTTGCATCCTGCATGGCCAACCAGATGCCCCCAGCAAGCCCACATGGAGGACTTCAAGGCAACTGCCCTATTCTGCTGTTGCTTTTCAACAACTAGCATTCAGAGGCATACCAAGTCTAAACATAAAAATTATGTATCACCATGATTAATCAAAGGCTTTATAAAAGGGAATTGGACATATTAATGCTAAGACACCACCAAACTAGCAGCCATCACCATACCATATAGAAACCAATTTCATATGTATACATGCCACATCTATACATTACATTTTTAAATGTTTTTGAAATCCCCTGCTAACTAGGCAAGAGGCACTTTTTCCAAGTGGTGTTCCTCTTATATTTAGCAGGGGGAGAGTAATTGTCCCTCTTCACCCCTGCGCAGTGTCTTTCTAATGTCTAGTGTCTGTCTAATGGCTGTTGCTGGTGGTCTGCCTTTTTTTTTTTTTAAGATTGTGAGCCCTTTGGGACAGGGAGCCATTTAACTTTATTTTTACTATTTGCCTGTAAACCGCTCTGTGAACTTCATGTTGAAAAGCGAAGTACCTCTTGATTGATTGATTGAAATGTTAATTTACATTTATTATGTAAGAAGTGTTTTCTTCTGTCTGCCCGAAATCTGCTGGTTGCACATCATCATCCAAATCTCCATTTTTCCCTCTCCATGTCAAATGCATACAAGCAACACCACCATACAAGCAAAATCTCAGCCCTTCCATCTGTACATTCATTCATGCTTAATACATACAGAAGTGACCTACTTGTTCCAATGACTCTTGGAATTCTTGTAGAGTGCGGGAAACATGATAGGGAGAATTTTGGCTGCATTGTCGCTGATCAAACTCATGATGTATTCATTGTTCCAATAATATAATGCCCGCTCTGCTACCTGTACAAGCACAAGGAAAGTCTATTAAATGAAGAGATCTTAAAAGGGAACAGGTTTGGGGATGATGGTTGCTATACGTTATGAGCAGGATGTGAACTTGATGCATTGTTCAGGTGTCTGCCCTACCTAACTCCACAATCCAGCTTCCAGAGGCAGCATCTCTGTGATCGCCTCAGGTAGAAAGATCACCTTCTGCACACCAGGCAGAAAGGATCAGAACCATCAAAGGGCAAACCCCACACCTCAATTGCAAATGGAAGCTAACATAAAGAATAGCATGATCCACAGAACCAAAAGCAACCAATAGGTCATGCAGAATCAACAGAGAAGCATCACCCCACCAAGTTCAAGGGAAATCAAAGCAGTCTCTATCCCACAACTAGGTAAAAAAAGACTGGAATGGATAAGTAGAATGTTTGTCCAGGGATGTCTGAAGTGGCTCTGCCATCTTTTCAAGGAAATAAAGATTGACCGTGGATCTAGAACAGCTAATTTCAACCAGTGTGCAGCAAATGGTCTGTAGGTGTGCCACAGGAGGTTGGCGGAGGTAATTTATCAGTAGGTCCTTTGGGAGAAGCGAGCCTCCCACCAGCAGCATGGTGTGCCTTGTCAATTGACAAAAAACTGATGCTGTGCCTTGATAATTTTAGCACCTTGCCAGTGTGCCATGAGATAAAAAAAAGTTGAAAATTGCTGGCCTAGAAAGTAGCCAGATTTCCCTGTACAATGACTTATTCACAGATGCTTTACAGCCTTAATTTTTCTTCAAGTTTTAAGTTTCCTTAAATTTTCTTCACATTTCTTTAAGATGATCCCCAAGTATCCTTTCCTTGGTCAGAAAAGTACAGTTGGCAAATCGACTGGCTACCACATTCATTGCAGAATTACTTATTTTATGCGTTATTTTATGCTTGGGAGTCTCACCATTTGGCTGACAACAAATGGATAAAGCTACTGCTACCTTCCCCAAGTCTTCAACCTACCTGAAAGTGTGGGCTGGAGACACACTTGGCTAGCTGCCTGAAGAGAGGTTCCATAACCTTCACAAACTCAGAAGGCTCAATGACATCTAATATTTCTTCCAGCTCGTTCAGAAACATAACTTCCTTGGGACTGTGTGTTTTTGGCCAGAACTTCAGCAAACCCATGATCACCTGAACAGATAAAGAAAGCAATTTAAACATATCAGTGAACCGGCACATCTGTTGGTGAAAGTGTCCAGTATCTTAAAGTGTGGACAACATCTTACTAAAAGGACTATTACCTGTCTCACATACCTAGCTCATTGTATACAAATAGGTATTTGCGGGCATCTCTAACAGGGGTTTAAAAAAGGCAAACAGATGCTCTTCTTTTTAATAGGACGATTCAACTTCACCTCCTCCTAAGTCACTGCCCCTTCTACTTTTTTTTTTAAAGAGTTCTTGTTCCTCTCCTGCTATTTTTAATCACACATTGTAGGCATTGTTACTAGTCTAATGTCTGTGCCACCCTTCCTCCAAAGAGCACAGGGTGTTCTCCACCCTGTTTTATCCTAACAACCCTGTGAGACAGGTTAGACTGAGTGAATGACAGCGAGATTTATGGCTAAGAGGAAATCTGAACTGGGTGTCCAGCACTACCTCACATTGGCTCTGGGGCTATACAGTGCTTTAGAAAGTATGCTCTATACATCATCACTGAAACCCTGACAACGTTCATCAGTATTATTACCACCATCACCCCACTACAAATGGATGGTTGAGGCTAATATAACAGTTGGCCTATTGACGCTTGGTGAGTTTAGGCCTGTGGCAGTATTTGAACTTTTGGTTCAGTGCCTTACGCTGTATCACATAAGCTTTCAACACTTGTCTTACTACAATTTCTGAGGCTTCTACACAAATTCCATTTTTCATTAGTACCCCATCCTGCTGCTTCCTCTCTCTTTCAAATACTGAACCTCCCCACCCCAAGTTTGACATATTCGGTCCTATTGCTTTAAATCAAACTTTAGAGGTCCCCAACTTTTTAGCAAGAGCTCTGCATCAAATACCTGGCACGGTGTCAAAGGTCAGACAAATAAATTTAAATAAATACATGAAAGATGGAATTTAGATGAATGAATGAATGAATGAATGAACGAATGAATGAATGAATGAATGGGCTCAAAGTTCCAGGATTCCTTCAAGCACCAGCACACACCACAGAAATATAGCACGCATGTTAATGCACACACTCCCCCCACCCACAAGCAGCTTACTTAAATGTGCTGGAGTAAATATCTCAGAACCATCAGATCACAGGAAAAAAAATACCCAGAGCAAGTTCTGAAGGCTGAGGTGGCCTCACTGACCCTTAGAAAACTGCCTAAGGTTTTCAGAGGGCCTAAAAACATCACTTCTGGGTCTTTGGGAAAACCAGGAAGTGATTATTTTTGGTCTTCCGAAGGAATTCTGAGGGCTGGGGAGGCTGCATGTGATGACCGTGGCCCTCTCCACAAACAACCAGAGCACAGCTTGGAGCGTGCAGCCCATGCCAGCAAGGTCCGGAGGGCCAGAGACTCACGGGGGACCAGAGGCTTCCCACAGACTGGATAGAGGCTGTCCATGGGCTGCATTTAGCCCCTGGGCCAGGGTTTGGCGGTCCCTGTTTTAAACAACTAAACAAACATTCAAAAAGATTTGTAATTAGATAAAAAGAAAAAGTCATGTTGGCTTGGATCCTGAGAGAACAAAGTTCAGCTGACAAAACATGGCTCTCTCATCTTCCCCTTCTGCAGCTCCTGTGTCCCCTGCCAGGTCCTCTCCTGGAACGTGGAGGACACTGCAGAACAATAAGGCATGGGGAGCTACAGCAGAAGGACTGGGGATCCACACCCCCACATTAATGCAAATGTTTTTCATTCACTCCAGGGTAACTTAGGTCCCAAATCATAATGTAATATGATTTGCATAATACAATTCATTGTTAGCAGTATGCAGGCATTCCAGGCGCAGAAGGGCAGAGAATACCACCAGTTCTGTTTGGAGGCCTTTGGTAACACAACACATGTTGCAGTTTCACATCAGACAGTCCAGAGTGGGCTGAAACTGGCATTCCGTCTCTTCGTCTCAAGAATCAGATAGAGCACCTGCTTGTCCTTGGCTAATCAGCATCCCAGCTTGTTAGTGCCATTCGCTACCAGACACTAACCCCCTTTCTGATAGTGGAACATAAGCAGGCAAAACTCTCACGGGAAAAGCTAGCTAGTAAACACTTTACATTCCCATTAGATCATAGTGTTCTAAGGGTCACCCCATTGGGTAAGATGGGGCACAAGGGGTCTTTAGGTATCCACCTACCAGATATACTCTGTGTGCATCCCTTTGTTCTTGTGTAGAAGGAATATTTCACTGTGTGTGCACTAAGATGTAAAAGCTGCACTGAAACGCCGCCTGCGAGCGGCAAAGACTTCGCCGGCTTTCTTAACCGGCAGACTGAACTTTTCACCTATCTCACTTTCGCTACTGAAACCAATAAAGAGACTTTTGTTATTGAGATGTAGCGTACGCTTCGTTACTTCGCTCCGGAGCGCTAAGGCAAGCGCTGGAATGGGTATCCGAGCCTCCAACTCTGCTATTATTTACACAAATACTACAACAACACAGCAGATGGAACTGAGAGTTAGGAGGAATGAAAGCTGGAAACTGAAGATATTATTGTGTTCTCCAAGACTGCAATCTGTACTGCAATTGGTTTAGCCAGTAGATCAACTGAAGTTACAGTATCTATTTGGTGGAGGCCCCTTTTAATTCATGCCAAATGTTTAAGGGCCCAGTCCTGAAGCCCTTAATCACTGGTGGTAAGTGCATACCGCCAGCTTAGTGTTGCAAACATGCCATAAAGCCCTTTATGCAGCACCTCAGCACTGTGCAGACAGCTGGCAGGCACCCCAGCAGCACGGGCAAGCAGCAAGGCTTTTCGGGGCAGGTAGAACTGGGTAAGGGAGGGGAGGATTGGGCCTGGGACAGTGAAAGCAGCAGGCATGTAAACAGAAAAGAACACAAGATGGATTTTTTACTTCTACCAATGACTGGTAGTTTTTGTTGACAGAATTGTAGGTACTCCTACTTTCTTCAGAGCGTAATCCTGTACTGCACTGGATTGGCAAGGCTGGCCAGCCAGCGCCAAATCCAATGCAGTATAGTGGAGGCTGGAGCCTCCCTGCAGCAAGGGAGCGTTCGCTCCCTTACCATAGGGGAGGCTCCCCTATGCGCTCGTCGGATCTGCGCCTGCTAAATGTAGATCCGAGGAGACTGCGCGGCCCGAATTGGGGCCGCGCGGCCTCACAATCAAGCTTAGGAAGCAGCCGAATGGCTGCCTCCCAAGCCCGCCCACATCCCGCCCCCAACCTCCTCTCCCCATCAACCCCTGTGCCGTTTTGGCACAGAGACTCCCTTGGCACAAGGGAGCCTTCCTGTTGGCGCTCTCAAGCCACCGCTACTCGGATATTGCTCGGCGCCCCTGCATCGGAGCTAATGCCGTAGTGCTACGTGCCATATAGAAAGAATGGTGCTACCCATGTCTTCAATACCTCAAAATGACAGCTTCTAGTAAGGTTCAGAAGGTACACGTAGTTAACTAGCTGATTATTCAAATTGATCTGTTTTTCTGTTAAAAGAGCAGATATCTAATAATGCTGTCATTTTTAGAGCCTTTTTGGTGATGGCATCATTAACTGTGGAATTCCCTCCTTGGGGAAATACTAGCATGGGCACCTCCTTTAATTTTTAAGCAAGAAGTAAATACATTTGTATTTTACCTAGTTTTTAAGTGATGGCCTGTAATTTTTGAGATGTTCTTTTCTATTACATTTTGTAGTCTTTGTTCTATTTTTATTCTTTTGTGCACTGCCTTGGATTACAAAAATGTTAAGCAATAAGTAAAATATTAAATAATCAGTCCGCATCCATTGTATTTTCCATCTATGCATGTCTAATCCTCTTCAAAAGAGGTTATCTCACAATTTAGAAAAGGGGTCTGCCTTAGCTTTTTATTTTTGTCTTGACGTTAATCCTGTTGCTGAATGTATTCATGTGAAACAAATTTAAATAATGCAATACCTGTCATATGTTCATCACAACAACTTTAAGCAAGGCAAGTATTCGCTCCTCCGATAACCCATTTTCAGTCACTCTACTTCCTCATTCAAATGACTTCAGCAAGTGACAAGACAAATCCAATGATCTACAATCTGCTAGTTTTGTTACACTGTTCAACTAACTGATGTATCTTTTTACCCATCTATGCTTTTGTGAATATTCTGCATTAGTCCAGCCTAGTTTTTCAGGATATCAGGGTCCTGTCCAAAGACCAATGAAATTAAAAGAGGCTTTGCACTGATTTCAGCAAATGTGGCGGATTGTCCTAGAACAGATGTTCCCAAACTGTGGCTCAGGACCCACCTGCGAGCCAATTTCAGGTGGATCGCAAAGCACCTAGAGCAGCCATATTGAAAATATAGAAAAATGGGATCTTGGAAAGGGGGGTGGTTATGTGGTTATTTTACTTTTGTCAAGGTTGTAAATGGGCTTTTTTCTTTCTGATTCACTTTGCTATTGGAAAATGGCTGAGAAATAACCCATCTTATTGTTGCAGTATCAGGAAAGCAACCGGCTCTGGCGTCACAATGACAGCCCTTCCGGCTATGATGTCACAGTGGGTCCTGGCAAGATTAAAAAGTGGGTCCTGTTGCTAAAATGTTTGCAAACCATTGTCCTAGACATAAGCAAAGATCTACACGTCTTATGGGAAGAAGATGCTGAGTCATAACTACGAGCATGCCCCAGTATCCGTGTGGGTTCCATTTTGAGCCCCCTGCCCCCGATAACAGGGATGTCTTTTAAATACAATGGGGAAGGTGTTCACATTTTTTTTACCTTATCACAGTGAAATCACTGTGTTTCCTGGGCTATAGGAAGCCTTCCGAGCTGCCTGCAGCCTTTTCTGGTTCCTCCGAGGTGCCTCTATTTTTCAAAGCATATCCCAGAATGCAGGATGACCAGGAAGAGAAGGCATTGCTCTGCATTCTGGGACTAGCTTTGAAAAATGGAGGAGCCTCAGAGGGCCAGGAAAAGGCTGTAGGCGGCTTGGAAGGCTACCCTGGAATCACAGCACTTTCCTGTGATAAGGGAGCTTTTGTCCCTTACAGCCATCTTAAGGGCTCCTCTTCCTTACAGCCCTCTTAAAGCACAGAATGGAAGAAAGGGTTGCAACATTCATGATGCCTGCTGAGGACTGGAAGTGACATCATTAAGCAGATAGAAGAGGGAATTTGAGCAGGTGCATCTTTTGAAACTCTTCCATGATGAGTTTCATGATGATGATTTCCTGCCCAAATTCGTTCTTCTATACAATGGTTAAAGGTACAGTATAGGCAATCTGTCTCAGTTTGTATCTGGTAATGCTATGCTTGATCAGTTTTAACCTTGGTCATTTTTGTGTGCCTTGTTTCATTATTCCAGCATGCTTTGTCCTTTGTCTCTAATGACATCACTTCTGTTTAATGACATCCCTTCTGGGTCCTTATAGGATGTCATTTTCAAAAATGCTTAAAGGTGCTTAAAGGTTTGGGAACAATTGGTTTGATAGTTGCTTGCTATGTTGCTGCTTTATTTTGTTTTCCCCTGCACTTTAATAAATAGGTAGATTGTACAGTTCTTAGGTATCAGTTACTGGTAGATCATTTGTCAGAATCTGGTGTCGGGTAAAATCAGACAAAATTATCCAATTCAAAGAATTGCAGATACCCCTATGTTTTCCCCTTGACTTATGCAGGGGGCATGGCAAATTCCATGATTTTTGGCTTAAAATTTGCCCTCGACTTATGACATTGATTTATACACAATTATATGCGGTAATCTCAACGTTACATGGTTACACTTACTGGTTCAGTCAGGCTGCTATCTTTCTCCAAGAACTGCACAACACAATACGCCAGCTGCATAAACAACATAGCATGGTCAGAACTTCAGGTATTGGTGTATTGGAACTACAAACACATGGAAATGACTGGGACAGAGATATAGCCCCCTGCATAAGAAGAATCTTCCTGGCCACCCGGCCTGTTGTAAAGCAGAATGCTGGACTAGATGGGCCTTTAGTCTGATCCAGAAGGGCTCTTCTTTTATCTTTAAGGTCCTCGCACTGGCCGAGTGGGCATGTTAACAAGCACACATGAGAGATTTCTGGTAGTGGGGACAGTAAAAAAATAAGTAGCAATAGAGTAGTAGCTACTCTGCATGGAAAATCCAGGATACTTAGAAGCTACAGTACCTGGAGCAGAACATAAGAAGAGCCCCACTAGATCAGGCCAAAGGTCCATCTAGTCCAGCTTCCTGTATCTCACAGTGGCCTACCAGATGCCACAGGGAGCACACAAGACAACTAGATACCTGGATCTCATTGCCACTCCCCTGCATCTGGCATTCTGAAGTAGCTTAAAGTATGGCAGTTGCATGGCCCATCACGGTCTGTAGCCTGCAATGGACTTTTCCTCCAGAAATCTGTCCAGTCCCCTTTTAAAGGCCAAACGCCATCACCACCTCCTGTGGCAGGGAGTTCCACAGATTAATTACTGCTGGGTAAAAAAGTATTTCCTTTTATCTGTTCTCACTCTCCCGACACTCAATTTTAGTGGATGTCCCCTGGTTCTGTTATTGTGAGAGGGGGAAAAGAACATCCCTCTATCCACTTTGCCCATCCCATGAATAATTTTGTACATCTGAGCAGAATCAGATAAAGTGGGCCAAATTTGTCTGTTGTTTCAGGACACATACAATCAGCCTGCCAAGTTAACTGAATGGCTTCCTACCTGTGGGTGATAGACACTCAACGATTTCACCTTGTGTAATGGTAGCAAGACCCGGATGAGAAACATTTTGTGCTCTTCTTTCAGGGGCAAAGCAAATCCATTGATTATACTAAGGAGAAAGAAGAGAACTGTAAACATCCAGGGCTTACACATTTGTGCATACAAAACTGTTCCTAAACTCACTGTACTGTTCCCACATCACCAGGAAATCCTACAGGAAACATCTGCAGAGTCCCAGGCTTCAGAGTTCCAAGAAAGCATGCTATGAAGATGCTTGATAACATGAGAAAAATGGAACTCTCTCATAGCTGCCCGAGCAATAATCACCTTTCCCTATAAATAAACCTCCTACCAAGCAGCAGCAGAATAACAGGCAGAGAAAAATGCTCTTACCTCCCTAAAATCTCAAGGAGTTCTGCAATCCCGTTATGGTGCTCTGTCTCATAGATAAACCTGAGTAAAGAGAAGTCAATGTCAAGCACAGAATGAAGCTACAAAGAAGACGGTCCATGAGGCTGTTGTATGATCTGCATTGAAAAATGTTCACATTCTGTTTGGGGGGGGGTTCCAAATTCTGCTAAAGGAAGCACACCTGCATTTGTAGCATATTTCATCCTGCTTCCAACTTAGGGAAAAGCAAAACTTAGATGTTCCTGACAAGGAATTTGTTCACAAAGGGGAGGTATAGTGACTGGGGACAAAAGCAACATGTGAAATGCCCTCATTGGGAAGCAAACCACTGGTCCCCCTCACCCAGAATTGTCTTAAATATTCTGCAGGGTTTCAGACACTGGATGCTCCCATCCCTGCTACCCAAGATCTTTTGGACCAGAGACATCAGGGACCAGACCTGGTACATTTTGCATGCAAAGCTTGTGCTCTACCATTCACTTATGGTTCAGCCTCTGTTCTCTAAAGCAAATTCAGGAGCTGAGGGAAAAGGAAGGGAACTTCCTAACTTTTAGTCCCTGACTTTTAGGAAACCTGCTTCTGATCCTTCTATTGGCTACTTTCCATCAAAACGTCTCTCTGCACTGACACGAGCCAAGAACTTTTCAGTGGATGCCACATAGATGACACATTTTGCAACCAGTTCCAGAAGGTGTGCAGGCAAATATGTGGAACAGACATTTGTCCATGCTGCCCTGCCCTGCCCAATGATTTTTCAGGAACAGGGATGTAAAATTGTAAGGGGTAGGAGGGAGAGAGAGTCAACTATTATCCCCACATCCAAATCTGCTATACAATATTGGACCCAAGTGAAAGGGTATAAATACAGATGTCTTATTCTTGCCCCTTAAAAGTTTTCTTTTTTAAGTTTATTTATCTGACACTATGAAGACAGGCTTGCTTAGCTCAATATTTCATATTTCAGTATTTTTATACTAGTTCTGCTAAATAAACCACAGAGGAAGCTAGACTGTAGTTTGTTACTTTTAGCTGAAGTTTTGGAACCACTGGACACCTCCAGGCAGGTGCAACCTACCACTGCCTCCACTGCAGTATGCTGGGGGAAAAAGGCCCTTTACCATGCTCCTCATGTAGTCCCTGTAAATAAAATTGGAAATCCCTTGCTTTCAAGTTTGCAAAAACCTGCATGAGGAGCATGGTAAGAAGATGGATGGTCTCAGGGGCAGTCCTGGCTCTCTTCCCACCTGGGAACCCGGACCTAAAATGCTGCCCCCCTCAGTAATTGCGGTGATGCAGCTGCAGTGACGTAATTACTGCTGGCAGACAGCCCCTTTAAGAAAGTTGTGCTCTAAAGTTGTACCTTTAAAAGGAGGGGCCAGTGGCGGGAAAAACCCATGACAGTGGTTGCAATTGCAACTGCTTCCCGCACCTCTTTGGGGGCTGCAATTTGGGGGCAGGGAAAAAGCGCCAACACTTGGAGCGGCAGGAAAAAGCCTTTCCACGCCACTTTGAGGGCAAAATAAGCCCAACCTAGCAGGAGGGCTCAACTCCAGGGCGCCAAGTGGGGGGGCTGGCAGAAATCCCCCCCCAGCTTGACACCCTAGGTATTTGTTCCCCTTGCCCCCCCCCAGGAATACCACTGGATGGTCTGTTTCCAGCTAAATAGATGAATATATCCCATATATCTATGGTGGGCTGGAGGTAGGTAGGCAGAGGGCACCCCAAATCTGCTCCCCCTCGCCACCTGTTGCTGACACAAGCTGCATCACATCACCTCACTGCTGGGTGGCAGTGACACACTTTAAGATCATATTCCCCAATTTCCTAAAATTCCCCAGTTTTCTCATAATCGACTTCTCATCTGTTCATCTAATGTTGGATGTTACAGGGCTAAACTGGACCCTAAGAAAATTGAACCCGACCCCTTGAGTCATGGTATAGCCCTCTGCTCCCAAAAGAAGAACTGCTACACATAATCAGTACTAACCTGTAAAATATATTGTTTATCTGCCGCCTTATATACGCTCGGAGGCCCAAGAACTTCCCATAAATCCTATGCAAAATGGTCTTCAGAAAGTCTCGCTCTCTGGGATCTTCACTGTCAAACAGGTCCAGCAGCTATGGAAGGAGATCAAAGTCACACCATTAACACCAACATATTTGATGGTTCCTTTTTGCACAACTATGACGTCACTGCTGACTAGCTCACAGAACATGGTGTGAGCACACACAATTCTGCTGCAGCAATAGGTATTTGCCTGGATAATTAACTGGGAACCCCAGGTACACAATGCTAAGTTATGTGTTGGAAGAAAAACAGGATATAACTTTAATAAATAAGTACAGCAAATAAGGGCCAACATTATCAGCGGGCTTGGTATCCATAGATTTCAGAAATCCATGGATTTCAGACCGCGCATGGAGCCTCTGGGCTTGAAGCCTGGACCCCTTTTCAGGGAACTTCCAGTTTGAAAACCGAAAGTTCCCTGGAAAGGGGTCTGGGCTTCTTTCTGAAGCCCAGAGAGGCCACACAGGGGTCTCTTTGGGCTTCAGAAAGCCACAACCAGAACTCAACTTCAGTTGAATCTGGGAGATCTTTAAGTGGGTGCCTCTGTAGGTTTGGCAGCCATGCGCTGCCTTTGTGGACCTCAGAACAACTTCTGGTCATGTTTGGAGGTTTAAAAGGGCCCAAATCAGCTGATTCAAACATACATGGATTTCTGTATCCACAGGGGTTCTGGTAACGGATGGCTGCCTGTAATTAATCCTGTATTTGTCCCACAGTTGTAGGGCCCTGTGTTGACAAACTGGAGACCAGCATCATTTGGAACTCCTGCTTCCTCTAACATGCAGGCTGGTTGACTCTTTAGTTAAGCAAGACTGTTTAAGAAAGGAACACTTGCACAGCAGGTATTGCAATGGGCACGAGGGGCAGGGGCGGATCCATGGATAAGGGGCTAGCCTATATTCATTAACTAGCTATCCATTCACAGACAACACTAATCATCTCATATTGCAAAATTCAAAGTTGATATACAGCCAGAGAAAAATTAAAACAAAGCAGAGGTAAATGACCCAGAAGTCTTTGTATGGCAACTGTTGCTAAAACAAACTGTGGTTAATATAATGGTACAATCATGAAGTCAACAGCAAGGATACTTTCTTTAGTGTCCTTCTCCCCCTACGGCTCTTACAGATTCTCTTCTGGGAGTTCTGGACCTGTTCTGCTGTACTCTTGTCCATAACAAGCATCTTCTTTTTCAGTGCTGGTGCAAAGTGAAGTGTGGCTACCCAAACTCTCACGTAATTAAAAAAAAATTCATGGGAAACAAAACATGCTGGAAAGAAACTGCAATGACTTACTGACAATACAAACTTCTGGTCAATATATTTCTTGGCTACGTTTGGTTGGAAGTCTGGAGACTCCAGAAATCTCAGAAAGAATTCATACACCAGCTAAAAAGGGAAAGAGACAGAAAAAGAATTACTTACAAGAAGACTGGTAATTTCTACCGCTGCCAAAGCAGCAGGTATACAATTTCTAGCCATTTGAAAAGTCAATCTAACCAGACATATAAATAGGGGGGAAAGACTGAGCCTCAGGGAGGGGGCCTCATATCCAATGGGAACAATCTTGGCTCCAAAATGGAAATCCTACACCATAATTATGCACATAAAGCACATAATTATAAGGTAGGCAAGCTGCTTTGGGGGTCTTTTTGTAACTGAAAACGAGGACATAATTGCCTAGAAATAAATTAATAAATGGCAACCTACAAACCCAAGAGATTTCCTTTTCTGCAGCACTTGCAGTGCAGTCTAAGCAGCTTCATTCAAATATAAGTCCCACTGAGTTCAACTGGGCTTCCTCTCAAGTACATGTGCTGAGAAATGCAGCCTTAGATTTTAAAACTTTCTGTACTGCTTTGCTGCCATAAGAGCACTGAAAGCAACATAAAAAAATGCAAAACACACACACACACACACACCCTACCACCACCAAACAGCACTGAAAGTCAAAGACCTACAATATGCTCAAAAGTAGAGCATAAAACTACCATCAGTCACTTAGAAAGTGATAGTTAGAAGTATTTAGGAAATTTGAAAAATATTCCCAGAATGATCCTTTTTGCAATTGCCTGCCTCCAATATGACAATTCTTCAAACTGATAAAAGAAATGATAAAATGGGGTATATGACAGAATTGGGATAAGATCATTATTGGTGCAGTGAAAACTGCAAAAAATTTTTTTTTAAAAAAAAAGTAGTATCAAAGAGAGATGAGTGCTGATGGGCACAGGAAAGAGGAACTGAAATGTTGTATCTTGAGAAAGCTTTTATCTTTCTTTTCCCAGACGGCAGGAGAACAAATGTGTCACAGGATGAGTGAGGAGGAAGCTGGTGGAATCACAGGCAATTCATCTCTGCAGGGGCCTAATTCAATGATTAGAGACCTGCATTGTCACACTACTTGGGAGTAACACATTCCACAACAGCATCAATGTCATCACCCACTTCTAGCATCTTAAGAGCTTTTGCTCAGAGACCTAGCCAAGCGGCTGCTTTTTTCCCCTATCAATCACTAAGGGCGCAATCCTAACCTACTTTCCAGCACTGACATAGCTGTGCCAATGGGGCATGTGCTGCATCCTGCAGTGGGGTAGTAGTCATGGAGGCCTCCTCAAGGAAAGGAAATGTTTGTTCCCTCACCTTGGAGTTGCATTGCCCTTACCCGGTGCTGGAACGTTGGTTAGGATTGCACCCTAATTCTTCACCTATGTAGGGAAAGGCAAGTGTGGGGGGAAGAGGGGATGACAGTACATCATGCAATGACTTTGCTGAAGCTAAGCAACTTTGGGTCTGGTGAGAGTCCAGGTAGGAGACCAATCCTAACTACACTGCATTGAGTTCCATCATGGATGGATGGAAGACAGACTAGAAATACAATAAACAAGTATACCCACTTACAACAGTATGCACATTTTCCTTGGAATAAGTCCACCAGATTCCTAGAGCTTTCTTCACAGTAAACATGTCCTGGATCACATTGTTAGACAGCAGGAACTAGGCGGGAGTCTTCAGCTATAAACAGCCAGTCTTACCTTTCTTTTTTCTCAATCTTCTCTGCTCTATTCTCATATTTTCCTTATAAATCTCTTAGTTTCCAATCTTATCAGTTGTTCTTATTTTCTCCATTGCCCATTTCCCCCTTTCCTTGCCTGCACAAAATTGTTTCTTGTATCTGCATTAAAACTAGAAATCCTTTATCCTACTTCTCCTTTGAGGGTCTGAGGGCTGGGTGTGTTTCTATGCAAAGCGAAGCCTCTCTCCTTTCAATCTTTGACTCCCATCTTGGGTTTTTGTTTTGCTTTAAAGCTCCAAACCTCTGCAAACTTTTGTTCAGTAAGTATCCAGAAACCTCTATCTCCTTTGTGGGTGAGTCCATTTTGGCTACAATCCCATCAGCCCCGAAACAGGAGGATAGATAAATAGGTTGCAGATTCTGTAGTTTCACCCACATTACCTGGAGATGCGGCCAAGCTGCTTCTAACGTAGGTTCATCTTCCTCAGGGTCAAACTCCGCCCCTGTTGGATTGGACGATGGGGGAAGTGTCCGGAAGAGATTCACTGAAAACTGTTACAAAACGACAACAATCATCATCACCACCACCACATATTCAGCAGTATGACTATTGCTTTATTTTCTAGTGCTTATTCTAGTTGTTATTCTGTTTGTAAAAATCCTTTTTAAAACATCATTTTTATATACAGGTACACATTTTCTCTCAGGTTAAATCATCACTATTATAAAAATTTTACATTTGTTATTACACTGCATTAACTGTATCTAAACCATCTCCTCAGAGCATGCTCCTCAGGGATTAGGGGAACCTTCCCCCCCCCCAGTACAGGCACAGGGCCACCTATGGGGCTCCTCGTGTGTGTGCCAGCTATTTTGCCAGTGCAAATGAGAGGGCCTCCATGTCATGTAAGTATGACATGCCACGTGGCCCAATACGGAGGACAGGATTTGGTGGGGAATGTGGCTGCTAGTCCCACCCCCTTGGTTTGCCCCTCCTCCATCCAGTAAGGCTCTCCTGCCCCACCCAGAAAGCACACAACGCAGGGGGCCCGTGCACCTTCCAGCCGCCAGTGTAGCCATGTCCAGGCAGTGGGAAGAGGTGTTGGGACAGCGCTAATGGCTTACAGCTGATGCTAGAAGGGCCTTACGGCACATTTACTATGCCAGCACTGCCATTATGCTCAAAGGCGCAAAGGCACATATGATTGGGCCTTGAACCAGTTACCACGCCATTCAAGTTATTAAAGTTAATATCTGAACCAAAGAGTTAAAAAATACTGATGAATCTGGACCAGACCTGAATTCCAGCGCCTTCTTATTGAGAGGATCTTGTTAACTGTGCTTACAAAGACTGCCCCCACGAAATGAAACCAAGAAATATTGAGGCTCAGGAACCCCAAGATCCCTACAGAGCTAATGCAACAAGCATTCCTTAACTGCTTCACATTCATGCACAAATCTGTGCCCACATCTCAAGCTATTAATATCTACTGCTTTCAGCTTGTTAACAGTCTCCTTGTGCAGTCAGGCCAGCTAATGTGCTAAGATGCTAACCTTATCCAGATACCCAACACCCCTCTGCAACTGTGCTTTTTGTTTAATGGACGCACAGACCATGCATTTATAGCTGCTTTGAGATCTGCAGGAGAATCAGGGCACAAGCCAATCTTACCATGATAACAGCTTCAGGATAAATGGCCTCTGTGACAACATCCCGATTGTGTGTGATGTACTCCACCATTTCATTGAGACCTGCTCGCTTTACCTCTTTGAACTTCAAGTCACTGAGCGGGTCAGAGACAAAGTCAAAGAGGACGCAGCATTGTCGCAACTTCTGTATGAAGAGCTCTTCCCGCTCGTGAGGTGGTGCATCTGAAAAGAGGGCAAAAGGCAAACAGGTTCTTCTTCTGCACCAATGAAATGATTGTTCCTCATCAACTAGATATGGACATCAAAAGGCTGTGCTCCATATTTTCTGGCCACTGGAAGCCTCGTTGGCAGGGAAAGATGTTTGGGTATTTTCAGCTGTGACTCCTGGTTATGGGACTCTTTGCCCTGTGAGCCTCACCTGTCCTGTGAGCTTATTTGTTCTCAGCAGACGTTTCGTATAACGCAGAGCTCTTTCACATAATCAAGAGCCACAACTTAATGCTCCAACAGCATTTATCAGTTCATCAGCTTTAGTTTGCAATTGCCTTTTGTTACATTTTAACACTGGAACCTTTGTGAGATCTGAAAAATTAGGTATAAATCCCTGGAGAAAGAAATACATAACCACAGGATGGGTTGTTATCCCCAGGAACCTCCTCCCCTCTCCCTCTTTGCATTCCTTGATGGTCTCTCGGATCTAAATAAGCTCACTGAGGGCTACTGCTATGCTAGGAGAATTAAATAGTCACTACCTAGCTGACCATGCAGCTCAACTGTAATCCACTGGCAAGACACCATCTCTCTACAAGCTCCTATGACTCCCCTTTATTCTGGGGAAACTATTGTTCACCTACCTTACAGAGTTGTTGTAATAAATTTACCAAGTTAAAATGCAGGAAAGTTTTGAATACAAGAAGAGCACTGGATGAAACATGAAGCATCAACATCCCTGTCTACTGGCACAGTTTGTCTCCTTATTTTTTATATCACACTTTATCACCAACCTACAAGGCAGCTTCATACCAATTTTTTAATTTGTATCTCCTTAAAATAAGAACTGGCCAACTGGGTCAGACGAAAAGGCCCATTTCACCTAATATTCTGCTCCTAAAAGCAACCAGCCAAGTGGACTCCTCTAAGCTTTACGTCTTGTAGTCTCCTGCGCCTTGAACAACCTTTTCCATTCTCTGCCAATTTGTTTCCTTCTTCTTCAAATGCTTCCCTCAGAGAAGGAATTCTTAAACCCCACTGAGCTTTACTGAAATCTATCTGAGGTGCAACAGACCATTCATTCAGTTACTTAATTCTATTTGTTTTAATCTGCCCCTAAATATTTTGGGCACATGCTCCTATGCAATTTTCATTCATTTCAATGTGCTTGCTCTCCCTATTGTAATGGAATCCCCAGTGCAACGTTCCGCAATGCTGTGTAGGATTTCTGTGCAGTGCAGAAAAGCAAAAGAGAGCTGAAACATTAATAGCAGGAGGGGTAGGACAGGATTTGGACAAACACTAAATTAAATCTGATTAATTCATTATCAAAAGACACCAGAGAAGCTCTAAAAAAGCCACTTCCTTGAGCAGTGGTTTTCAAACGTTTTCACATCGGGACCCACTTTTTAGAATGACAATCTGGCGGGAACCACTGGAAGTGACCAATGACCAAAATGATTACTGGGCAAAATTATTACTGGGCATGTCTCATAGTTTGGGGCTCTTCAGTCTACAAAAAAAGTGCCTAGTGGGGGGGACGTGATGGGCAGCCCAATCCTAGCCTGCATTGGAGCAGGAAGGCCAGCTGGCCTGCGCTGCATTCTACTCAGGTTGGCAGTAGCTGGAGCTCATCTTGGGATAAGAGGATATTTTCCCTTTACTCCAGGGTAAGCCCCAGCCAGCCCTATGGAGCTGCTCAGATCTGCACCAGTAAAATGGCTGGCGCAAATAGAAGTGGCTAGATTAGGCCCACCCAGCCCAGGGAGGGGGTTAGGATCTGGCCTAATGGCTGGATCCATGCAACACCCCTCTCCCAGGCTGAATGGCCTACCTGCCCCCCTCCTGCCTTTCTCCAACTCTCCCCAAGCCCCTGCGATGGCCAAAATCAGCCAGAGAGGGAGCTGCTTATCGTGATTCATGCTGTCATTCCTGGGCCAGCATTGCTGTCTGAGCCAGCCCAGCACCTTCATCTGGCACATTATGGCACGTTTGTCGCCATGCTGGGGTGACGCAAATGGCTTGCATTGGCTCAAGGGCGCTTTTGGATTGTGCACTGAGATGTAAAAATTATGCAGGGTATGGACAGAGGAATGTTCTTTTCTCTCTCTCACAGTACCAGAACCAGAGGACATCCACTAAAATTGAGTGTTGGGAGAGTTAAAACAGATAAAAGGAAATACTTTTTTACCCAACGGGTAATTAACCTGTGGAACTCCTTGTCACAGGAGGTGGTGATGGCATCTGGCCTTGGGGCCTTTAAAAGGGGATTGGACAGATTTCTGGAGGAAAGGTCCATTGCAGGCTACAGGCCATGATGGGCAACTTCATGGGCAACATCATGGTGCAACCTCCTTATTTTAGAAGCAGGCTACCCCAGAATTCTAGGTACAAGGGAGTTGCAACAGGATGCAGGCATCTTGTTATCTTGTGTGCTCCCTGTGGCATCTGGTGGGCCACTTAGAGATATAGGAAGCTGAACTAGATGGGCCTTTGGCCTGATTCAGCAGGGCTATTCTTATATTTTTATGGAAGTTATGACATTAGCCTGGAAATGATGTCATGGTCAAAAGTTACATTATCAAGCAGGAAAATTTTGAACACCCTCATACAACAAAGTCAAATCTAATTAATTTACAATTATAAGTTTAAAAATTGATTTAAAATAAAGAACCCTCCTAACCCTCCCAAGTTGTTGCTGATCTGCTTTAAAAAAATTCCTCAAACATCCCGAAGGCTACAATCCTATCTACACTTACCCAGAAGTAAGCCCCATTGACTATCATTGCTAAAAGCATATAAAAGAAGCCTGTTAAAAGTACAGATCTGTAACATCCCCAAATACAGTCACATACCATGGTAACATGAAGTCTAGTATATTAAAATAAAATACACAAAGAAATGAGTGGGGACCCACCTAAAATTGGTTTGTGACCCACCTACAGTATCCCAACCCACAGTTTAAGAAATACCGTTCTAGAGATTTCTTACAAATTCAACCAGATATCTCTCTCATACAACCAGGCTTTTTTGCCTGTAAAGATAGTTCTTTATTTACAAACAATTTTTAAAAAGTGTTATTATTTCAGGTTTGAATTTTGGAGGGAAAAGGCTTTGGGTTCTTAGAACCAAGGATCCCTAGACAATTTATAGCAAGGATACATAAAATCTGTTCTGTAGTAACACAGCTCTAATTTTCTGCAAGGAGAGAGTTTGGATGCTCTTGTATAATATCCAAAATTTATAGAACTTGCCATCTTCGGAAAAAAACGCAGCTAATTCAGAACTTCCAGCAGACGGCTCACACAACACAGGCAGCCCAATCCTATGCCAGACTGGCCATAGCACTTTGAGACAGAACAGAGTCACAAAATGGCTGCTGACGGAGCACAGATGACAAGGTCTCTGGCATTTTTTCCCCTCCAAATGACAGCTCATTAGGAAGATTAACTATCCAAAACAGACTGAGAAGCGATGCTTCCTCACACTTAGCCACTGCTTTCCTTTCTGCACAGCAGTCACTCGAGCCTGCACTAGACTGAGCTCTCTTTATGTAATGCCTGTAGAAACCTTCCAGTAGGGCACGCAGATGAACTAGCCCCTGCTTGCCGCCTCAGAAGTTTCTAAGCCTCCTCTTACCTTTAAGGGCAGGGAGCTTTTGAAGTTCCCGGTTTTTGCTCAAGTTGAAACGAGAGGAGCTCTGCCTTCGCTCCTTCTTTACAATCTGGGGTCCCCCTGAATACTTGATCTTATTCAGCTGTGTGGGTGGAGGAGTACTGTTGCTGGGGCGCTTATTTGAGGTCTGTTGTTGCTGTTGCTGCTGCTGCTGCTGCTGCACCTAAAGAAAGAAAAGTACAAACCCAACAATTTAAAAATACAGATATAGGCTTTACCATGCTGGAGACAAGCACACAGTTTAACATAGATGGGAAAAAACCCCATCTATTTAATATCAATTTCCAGAATATTTACTTTACTTAGGGAACCAACCAATGGACTTTGGTTGCTACAACACCCATCCGTACCCCTCAACCTTAATTAAATCATCCTGAAAGGACACAATGAAAAGTCCAAACACTACGTCTGTGAATCACTGTCATATACTGTCACTTTTTATCTCATCACTGGTGCAAGCACATTTGCTACAATCCAACTATTATACCAGCAATGTTCCTTATACAGGCGTGCCCCGGTATCTACTGATTTGCTATCCACGGTTTCAGTTATCTCCAGATACCATGGATACTGGGACGCCTATTAAAAAGATAGGGGAATATTAAATCTCTTTTTTTACCTTGCTGCAGCAAAACCATTGATGTTCCGCTGTCTTTAAAAAGGTGTCCTTAGTATCCACAGTTTCAGATATCCACAGTAGGGTCAGGAACAGAACCCCAGCGGATGTCGGGGCAAGCCTGTATATGGAATACAACAGTGGCGCGACCACCCCATGCTCCACCACGGAGCTGGGTCGATGTTTGGCACCCCCAGAGTCAGTTCCCCGCCCCTCCACCACCCACTGACACACACACCAGCCACATTTCAGAGCCATACAGGGAAAAGGGAGGGCAAGCAGGCCCAAAAATGCTCTCCTCTCAGAGAGGCAACCGCCCCCTCCCACTCCAGAAGCACGCCACCTGTGACATTTGCCCCCCCCCACCGCAAAACTGTAGGACCATGACTGGAATACAATTGTGGTTCTGCTTCATCAACAAGGCCCTGTGCGGCCCAAATCTAGCTGACATCCCTTCCTTTTTCATAACATAGAATTTTAAACTGGAACCTGTAGGATTTGTTGCTTCAGTTCCAGTTACATTCTGTTTTTTCCATAAACCCTGTTTAGGACAAGTTGGGATTTGTTGGGTTAGAATGTTGCAATAAATCCTGCCTTTTCTAAAACAAAGATGGGAAGTAGAAAACTTCCTTTCCTTGTGCGCAATGGGGAGGGTGGAACATGATCACAAACTTCAAGCTCAAATCACGAAAAACCATCTACAGGTCACCTGAACCATGAAATCATATGCAGATGCAACAACACCTGCTGTACAGCATGAAGCCATCAAAAGGTATCATGTTTCCCATATGATGGCAATGTGACAAAAATACTATAGTCTAGAAACAGTTAATCTAAAATACAGACAACTGTTACAGTGCTGGTACAGGACGATCTTAAAACGGTGCTTTTGAATTCCTGTAGGTTCTGAAACTCTGGTTCATTCCAGATATTTTATTAAAAGTAGACATAGGAGTTAATTCATGCTCAAAATAATGTGTTGTTTACTCATCCACCCACCCCCATAAATATAAGGGTGGTTCAAACGTAACACCAAATTATGGTATGGTGTTATGCGAACAAGCAATGAATACTCTTGGGCTCACTTGCACCTTCCCTCTCTTTGCACATACCAAATTCCCTGTCTCCAATCCTAATTTGAGACAAAGCACAGTTTGCAGTGTTGCACAATTCTGCAACTGTGGTTTGTGCTTATCCTGTAAATCAGAATTACAGCCCAATCCTATGGTTTCCTGGTGTCTAGCGGTACAGTGGCACCGAAATGGCTTCCATCCTATCTAACATCAGTTTCCTTGCCCCGTGTCAAGCCCACATGGGTTTACTCTGAGTAGATCCAGTTGGAGAGGCCATGTTAGTCTCTGAGGCCAGGGATGGGGGTTAGGATACGGCAGCAGTCTCTGCCACCATCCCCGCCCCCTGGCCCAATCCTCTCTCCATTCTGCCCTCCCTTGGCCCAGTACCTCCCTCCCTGCTTTCCTCCCACCCAGGGGTAACACCATTTGACACTCCCCTGATCTGTATTCCTGCCGCTGAGACGCAGTACCAACTGGCACAGGCCTGTCCACCAACCCAGCATGCTTACTGCCAGTAGCGATGTGCCTTAGAGCACTCGCACGACAGTAGTTCCCATGGCAGCACGCAGGCAGCTGGTGCTGGTCCTGCTTATGCCTGGGCCCTTAACCAGGATAAACCAAATCAGAGAAACCACAATTTGACTTTACGTCTGAACCAACTCTCAGTGACGCCCAAAACACTGGAACATTTTCTTCATGAAACAGTTTACCCTCAAACAGTAAGCTTCAACAGGAGAAAGGAAACCACAGAACTTCTTCACTATTTGGCTTTCTTTTGTTTCCTTCATGAACTTGCAAGGAGGCAGGTTCACACATACAAATCTTTCTTTTGTTTAAACTGAAAATTGTAGAAGCTGCCATAATTATTGACTATTTTGTTATTCTTTCATCCAGAGGTATATATTGCAATCCTAAAACACAGTAGTTAAATGCCTTTTTTCTTTTAAATTTAACATTCTATTTTTCATTTACCTGGCTTGCCTCATGAGAGTGCTACAATCCTTCTGCTTTATAAGCAAATATTTTGACTAGTGAAAAAATGTATTAAATAATTTTTCAAAGCCACCTTTGAAAGGGACAGGAAAGGATGACATCTTCACAGTTAGTAAAGAACTGGTGCTAATCACTGGGATTAAGGGCTGCTTCTCACAAATATGTTTAACAATCACTGTCTATTTACAAGACTAAAAAAAGGTTTAGCAGGTGCTCAAGCCTCTGTTTTAATCCTTTTTTACTAAGGTGCAAGGCCACCTTTGTTTGTCGAGCTGCATGTTCATCAAGTCAGGACCATTCTAGTGACTTTGCATTCCCCTTTGCCTCACCTTCAATAAGAGCCAAGGTACAGTTGCCTAAGGTAAAGGTAAAGGTTTCCCCACAACCGAATGGTCTAGTCGTGACCGACTGTAGGGGGCGGTGCTCATCTCCGTTTCTAAGCCGAAGAGCAGGTGCTTGTCCTAGGACAAGCTTCCATGTCATGTGGCCAGCACGACTATACGCCAAGGCGCATGGAATATCGTTACCTTCCCATCGAAGTGGTCTCTATTTATCTACTCGCATTTTTAGGTGCTTTCGAACTGCTAGGTTGGCAGGAGTTAGGACAAGCAATAGGAACTCACTCTGTTGCGTTGTCTTGAACTGCTGAAGTTCAGGTCAACAGTTCGGCGGTTTAATCCGCAGCACCACCACATCCCCTACTACAGTTGCCTACTTATGAGTAAATGTGCATGTGCAGTTCAGTTTCACTTTCCACAGGGCTAAATACATTTTCTTTGTCTACTGGAGGGGGACTTCCTTCTCAACAGTTTGTTGATGCCTGCGTTTATCAAATTGGAAGAATTCTGGAGCTACTGCCTTCCCCTTGGCCTGCCCTTCAAAGTGGACCAAGGCACGGTTGCCTATCCAGGAATAAACCTGCATGTGATGATTCTTTCAGCATCCATAAGGATTAATACATTTTCCTGTCAGCTACCAGCTTGTCAGTTTTGCAACCGACCGAAAATTGGATTGCAACCCACTGATGGGTCCCGACTCACAGTTTGGAAATCACTAGCATCAGTTGATGACTTGATTGCATGTGTGAATCAGCCCATGCTAGACTGATTTCTGCTGTTGGTTATCATTTTTGTATCATTCCGTGTCAATGCAAACAACACTTTCTAATGAAGAAAGTTGACACTCTTGGCTGAGGGTCAAGAACCCAAGTGACAAAATACAGACATGTGACTCAGTCTTAAGTACACCTGAATTCATACTGGAGCCTTCTTAAAAGATAAGTGGCTATCTTAGAGAATATGTTTTACTTGTTCAGACAGCACATGATCTCAAAATGAAGTAACTGGATGAAACAGACAACTGACTAGAAAAAAAGGATGACTGCACAGTGTGAGTCCATTTTCTGTGGGCAGCAACCACTGTCAACTGGCAGGCCTTTGAATGGACAAGAGCACAAGTGAAGCCAGAGGAAGCCATCTTTGCAGAGAATCCACAAGGCAGTAGATTCAATCACATAAAAGCAGCTCAGAAGAGGGCAAATGGTCTGTAAATGCATTGTGGATGCAACACTGACAGCTTCAAGTTATTTGGTCAAGCAGCCTATCATACTGTTCTTCTCGGAAATACTGGATTCATCTTCTAACCCTCTGTATTTTATCAGAGTCCACTCTTGTTTCTGAAATGCAAGGCCTCAATGTCAGCTCTTGAATTGCTTTTCCTATATTGCAGTCTTCTATTTCAGCAGTACATAATAAATTTGCTTTTATTTTTGTTCAGCTCACCTTGGCTCTAAAAATGAATTAGGAGTCTGCTGGTGTTCATCCAAGCAAAAGCCAAAGAGAGAAAAATTAATACAGAATTGGAAAAACTAATGGCATACAGACATTGACAAGTACCACCCCTGGCTGAGAGAATCTCTTCCTTCAAGATTCTGGTGAAAAAAGATTCTCTGCTTTGGAAAGGAATTTAAGAGGGGAGCAAACTAGGGGCTTTCATAATAATAGCTAATAAAGATTTTACTACTGAGCAAGAAAGCCAGGGTGTTGGCAAAAGAAACAGAGCTGCTCGGAATCAAAAGATCTGCGATAATCCAATGCAACAGTACAGGTAATGTCAACAAGAACAAGACATAGACAAAATAATACAGGAGTGTAACTAAGGACATCTGTGCAGGGATAGGCATGCCCACACACACAGAGGACGGCACTTTCAGAAGCCTGACAAACAAGAAAGCAAGGGAGATTAAACTGGTACGGGGATAAACAAACATATCAAAGAAAGGTCTGGGATTTTCTAGGACGCACAGAAATCCCAGATGAAAAACTAGCTCAGAAACCAAGCAGAATGCCAGCACTGGGCCATTCCTGAATGCTGCCCTCCTTTTGCAACACAAGCTAAGTGGCAGAGGCTGGCAGAACGTCCACTGGATTCCCTCCAGTCACTTGGAGTTCATTTCTTGCCTTGCAAACCCAATCCTTAGCAACTCACCAGGTTGATTCAAAGCACTGCAATAAAGGCACTCCAAAGAGAGGGAACTCACCCCGCAGGCCTGTGCCCTCCCCAACAAGAAAAAGCATTCTAAGGGCCACGTGACTTGTCAAGGCAGAAAGTGGGGAAGAGGTGGGGGAGCGGAGGAGTGGAGAGTAGCTAGAAGAAAATGGGGGAGGCATACAGATGCCCCAGGCCAGAAAAAATACTGTGGGAAGCTATGGCACCAAACAATGCTTTCCAAAGACGTCTGAAATAGATGGCATGTGTCCCCTTTTTCCTGCCCAACACTTGCTCCCCACCCCTCTTACAAGCACCATGGGGAATCCTGCCAGTTCTCCATGCCACCTACTGCATATTAACAGGATCCAGCCACAGTCATTTCATTGCAAAACTGAGGGTCTGTGCCATTTGTGCAACTCATCCTTTCCAGAATCTTGCATAGAGTATTAAAAAGGGGGGGTGACATTGAATTAAAGTGCACCATTAAAAAATGTTCCAACTGACAGAAAAACACCACAGCACACCAAAAAAAACAACACTTCACCACAAAGCTATGGGTCCACTGGAGGACTTCTAGTAAAAAATCACACAATGAATACAGTCAGTTAGTACAAGAATGATAAAAGGATAGCAAGGGCTTACTTTTAGCAGCTTGCCATGAAGAGTTCAGCAGCTTTCAGTGCGAACAACAAGCACTGTTAAGAGCTCATATTTCTAACTTGTGGTTAAGACCACGCTTGTTCGCTAAAAAAGTGCCAGTCTCACTTGATGGGGGGGGGGCGGGGAGGGGAATAGAAGAGATTCTTTTTGTGCTTCAATATGATGAAGCTAATCAGACATAATTTAAGTTTTAAAGATATCATACAGCTTCTTCATGCAATACTATTTTGCTTCCTTCATTCCAAGAAACACTGCAGAGGGAAAGGGGAGGATGTTGGATGCAAACTGGAAGGGACTGACTGTTCAATTGAAGTGGTAACAACGAAGTCACTAGTTTGTGTTCTAGGGTAGAACAGGGATGGGAAGGCTTCAGGCTTACAGGGACAACTGTATGTTTTATTTTTAATACAATCCACCTCACCTGTCTGCCAACCAGTGCAAGAAGCAAAGAGGAGTCGCAGGAATATTGTATCTCAAATGAGGAATTGCATGGTAAAAGATTCTTCAGTACTGACATTGCTCCAGGCCTCATACATTACGGCACAACTACTGCACCAGTTTGCCAACTGGATCCTGCAGATTCATTAAACATCACAGCTAACTTATTACTCATGTCGTATAGGTCTGGCTGTGCACAGCTGTTGCAATGACTTACCAATTTGCATCTGTGTGGTCGTTCTTTCAAGTGTAATGCTCTGTGCTGGGCATGGGTGTTTTTTTTTCTAATGCTTTCGGCAGACTTCACTTATGCTTTACTTCTGAGAATTTCTGACTCGGAAGACTGTTTCCACTTTAATTTATGATCAGAATTCTATCAAGAAGATGTTAGAACCCAGAACAGACAGGAGACAATCCTTCCTCCTCTTCATAGGGACAAAATAACAGAGGAGGGAGAGAAAGAGTTTGCATCGCAGCAAGGCTTCTGTCCATTAAGAGCTTGTGCACACATTGTATTTTAGCACTAGATAGCTGTGGAAACTACTGAGTTTATCTCCATGTAGTTGCAAGTCTGTCTCTCTAGTTATGATAATTTGTTGATAGGGAGTGACTACAAGCTACTTCTCGCACAACTGGAGCAGATGGCAGTTCCTCAGCTTCTTCAACAATTCTTTCTTAATTATGGTTTAGCCCAAGCTGCATCAATTAGCAAGATTTGCATTTTTTCTTCCATGGTCTCTCCAGTTTGAGTGTAAACTTGGAAAAATCTCACATACCTAAAAATGCATGCACATGCACACACACACCCCACAACACCCAATTTCACCTCAGAGTTGCTGCCTAAAAAATGTCTATGCTAGCTCTTAAATTGTTAGTAGGACACCCAAGGATCAGAATTTTTTCCTGCTTGAAAGGCTAACAATTTACTAGCCAGTGCCCACATTTTTTCTATGTAAATGGCTGTGGCATAGCAACATTTTCCAAGCTAAAAATAACTCTCAGCAAAAGTTGCCTTCCAGGCTCTTAGTTTGCTTACAGGATACTCATAATTGATTAGCACATTTATAGGTGTCACACACATAACTGTGTTTTCAGAAAGTGCACCGGTGTTATTTTGAGACTGCTGAATGAAAAAACAACAACTGGTCTGGTTTCTTCAAAAGCATTAGTTGTGCTAATGCACCAGAGTGTAAATTATCATGGTTCAGAAACATTTAATTGGTAGCAGTGAAGTAGTTCTGTAAACTTGCTACAACAAAAATGACAAAAAGTCCTGTAACATTTAAAGACAAACAGAATTATTGGTGGCCTAGCTCCATGATGGATTATCATTTTTTCCTGAGTGTATACGTGCAATTTCTCTGCTAATTGAGGATAACATTCCATGCATCTGAAGTGAATTGTAGTCTTTAGTGTTAGTCAGCCTTTAAGGTGCCATAAGACCTTTTGCTATTTTTGAGAGCATGATCCTAAACTGGAGTTAGGCATGAACTAAGCCAGCAAAGTTTGGCTAGCACAAGGGACACCGTAAAGTATGTTTGGACCACTCTCCGTCAGAGATGCCAGCACACAAACATGAGCCATCCTCCCTGACTCCAAGAGTAGTCTAAACATGCTTTATGGTGGCCCTTGTGCTGGTCAAACTTTACTGGCTTAGTTTATGCCAGTCTAACTAGGATTGCACCCTGAATGTCACCGCAGAAGGCATCAAATTTAGCTATATAAAGAGAAACTTCATCAGGTAGTTCAAAGTAGGCTCCACTCCATGAAAGATTGTGTCACAATAAAGGCTCAATCCTATGCACACTTACTTGGAAGTAACTCCCATTGAACTCAGCAGAACTTACTTCTGAGTACATATGAATAGGATTGTGCCATAAATCTGTCAGACTTTAAGATGCCACAAGATGGGCAGCCTAATACTAAGGTTGGTGGCTCCTAGAGGAGGCCACCACCAGGGTCTTCTCAGGAAAAGGGAGCATTTCCTCCCTTACCACGAGTAACTCTGCTGCGATACTAATAGGTTTCCTTGGCATTTGAGCAGGCGTAGAATTAAGAAGGCCCGTGTCGGGCCAACCAGCCCAATGCAGGAGATAAGATCCAATGATGGAAGCCACTGCTGCCACCCACCCCCGTGCGAGTCTGCTACTCCCCTCCCCCCCAACTAATTCCATCTCACCCCTCACCTGTCCTGATGGGGCCAGTGCTGCTGGTTCAAGCACAGACACTCCCTACTCTCCGGGTGCTGTAAACGTGCTCTGCGGCACTTTAAGACACCCGGAGCCTGCGGTACACTTGTAGAGCCCTCAGAATCAGGTGATAAGTGTGCTTGTCTTTCACCCAAGAGTCCTAGCCAGCACCTGCCCAACCCTTGACCTCACCATTATCACACATGTCGTATAGCTGAGAAAAGAAGCTCTCTTCTGCAATCCAAAGAAAGGGGCATGCTTTTCTTTCACAAGGCTCCTTGCTGATTTGATCAATAGTCATGATCTGACTGTAAAAAAAGAAGATACCTGGGCCTATGACTCAAAATGAGAAGAACTCACCACTAGCATTGCTAAGCAAGAAAAGAAGGCTCTTCCAGCAACTGGGAATACAGTTTGCCAACTTATTCCAGGATATGGGAGTCCACTCTGCTCAGCAACACAGAGGCTCAATTCTACTTGGGCTGCCTTCAGCAAATTATACACCAGGGGCATCCCCAATGCATGCTGGATACCAGAACCATTATCTCTGCTAATATCTAGTTGTGCAGTTTCTACAGATTCAGTGACAAAAGGAAACAATCACCAAGGAGAACCATCATATGGACTAAAACCTAATCAAGAAGGCTTAACAAGGAAGAACATCCCATTGCCACATAGCTTCCTTATCTTTCAGGCTAAAATTTGTATCCTGGGAAGAACCTTTGTAAGACTTGCATCTGGAATGCTATAGTACAGCTTTCCTTTTCACATAAAAGACAAGATAGACTTTTTTCATTACAAGAGAAAAATAGATTTTCCTTAACTTTTGTTGTTTTTCCTATATATAGAAATGCAAGTCTTTATTTGAGCTTCAGAAAAAATAAATGAACCTTGTCATTTGTATAGACCCTGAAACAATTTGCCACATACTGTTCTTCTTTGACATAGCTGACACCATGAATTCTGCCTTTGAAACAAAGCCTTCTTCCCTTCAATTTCTCTGCCATCAACACTATGTGCCAAACAAATAGTTTGGCAACTCCCATCTTCCCAAGCCACACACCTGCTACTCTTTTGTGCTTAGTTCTTATCCACTATCCAAAATCAGGTTATTTTCTTTCTAAACCTTTTTATCATTCAATATGAAGAGGTTGAGCTGTACAACTCAGAGACCCATACAAATTACCAATCCCAATGCAAGATTATAAATAAGTGTTATTTATGAATATATTAATTAATTAATTAATTAATTAATTGTTGTCCTGAAGGCCAAATTGGCATAGTTTTAAGAAAAATAAATAAAACAAGGCATTTACAGAGCCTCATATATATTATCTTGTTCCAAATCTTACAAGAGCCCCGAAAAATAGATGAATGTTGCTGTCCCCATACCACAGATTGGAAAGAGAGGTTTAGACAGCAGCTTGCTTATAGTCACCAAAAAAATTTAGTGAAATTTTGATAGGGGACTTTGGATTTGTAGTTCAGCTATCAGGCCAAATGCTGAAGTGGTACATACTATAGTAACTCATAACTGTTTTTTCAGGTTTTTTGGAACATAAGTTTCTACCAGTTGCTTCCATTCTTTTCTCCTTTACCACCCGTCCCCCCCAAGAAACTTCTCATCTCTCATACCCGGAGTCCATCATCACACACAGTCAGAAGACTAATTTTTATGAACATCTCCTATTGTGAGCTGGAACCTGAGTCTGTCTGTCTGTCTGTCTGTCTGTCTGTCTGTTTCTCTCTCTCTCTCTCTCTCTCTCTCTCTCTGCACCCCCCACATATAGCGGTTTAGTTTCAGACTTCCACTCTCTATGCCTACCTCTTTATCTTATATTATTAAGCCCAACTGCTAAGCAGAGGAGATCCTGAAATACCTTAAGCCATGTTTCTCTTTTGTTTTGAATCTATTGGCTGGGCTCGTAAGACTGAGAGAGAAAGACTTCTTCAGAACAATGCACAAGCAAGATACAGCTGCTTCCTATGCTAAGAGGCGTGCAATTTAGCTGAGTAATTTTAAAAACTTTCAAGATCTGTCGTTTTCTACCAAATCAAGTTTAATTCGAAGTCAATTCGTATGCAATATACACTATACAGACCATGACTACTTATTTCAAAGAATAAACGTCCTACCTCTTCTGAATTCTCCGTATTGCCATCTTTCCCACTACTGCCGCCACCGCTGCTGCTGGCTTTTGTAGTGCTTTTAGTAGACTTTGGGGGCTCCTAGAGGGAAACAACAACAACCAGGAAAAAAAGCATATTCAGATGCACTGCTCCACTAAAGGCTCAATACTGTTTGTGACCCTGTGACACGAGAATCATGAAAGTTAAAACCAGCAACTGAAAAAGGAGACACTATCCCACAAACAAACTTCCATACCATGTTCCACAAGCTGGTGCCCAAGAGACACACTCTTCCCAGCACAGGAGAAATGTCTGTGTACAGCAACACCCTGATCATCATCTAAGTACTCCTCCAGGACAATTAACTGACTTTCTTCCCTTCAGAACTGACCCTCTAAGCACCTCCTCTTCCACCCCCTGGGTGGGGAAAGACTTCTGTTGTTCTGTATTCTAGACGAGCAGGATGCAGAGCCATTGAATTTCTGCTACTGCTCCCTACATCAGAAAGGGCATTTCTGCCCCCAAAAATAAAAACTAAGGAAACTGTTATTTTGGTAAGAAGTTTGTGAAAAAAGCAGCAAGGGGAGGGGCACCTAGTTAGAATAGGCAAAAAAGTAGTCTTGCATCAGTAAAATAAAAGACAGTTGGATAGCAAATAAAGGCTGAAATATTACTAACCCACAAATTTGCCACAGACCTACATTAGCCATGTGTGTTTTACAAGGAAAATAAGAACTAACTTTTGGAAGACTTTCCTACCTGCTCACCTATGGGTGACCTATTAGAAATAACCAAGAAAATGGCTAATAGATGCTTGTATAGAGAAAAGGGGAAAAATAAAAAAGATCAGGCTGCGTACCAAAGGCATAAATTAACTGTATCACAGCTGCGGAAAGCAAGTTACAGTAAACTTGCTATCTTTGTAGGAGAATTAGGTTGTGCAGAAATAGTCTACACAAATATTATGGGACTGTGTGACAATGATACATGAATAGTGCAATCTATGTGTCTATTCAGAAGTCAGTCCCATTGTGCTCAATAGGACTTACTTCAACAAAAGTGTTTTTAGACACCTGGAGCAAGTACTATTAAATTCAACTGAGCTTACTTATGAGTAAACATCCACAGGATGGCACTGTTATAATGCAACACTGGTTTCAATATGGAGAGAGAGAGAGAGAGAGAGAGAGAGAGAGAGAGAGTGTGTGTGTGTGTGTGTGTGTGTGTGTGTGTGTGTGTGTGTGAGTGAGTGAGAGAGAGAGAGAGAGAGAGAGAGAGAGAGAGAGAGAGAGAGAGA
>JAJKFI010000008.1:22969566-22990829 GCA_029204185.1 Lerista edwardsae
GAGAGAGAGAGAGAGAGAGAGAGAGAGAGAGAGAGAGAGAGAGAGATCATGCATAGAAAGGTCCTGTGCACACAGGATGCACCTTTAGGCTCATATCTGCCTGAGTGCTGGTCACATAGGTTGTAAATTGTGTATATTCCATGGCATCTCCTTCACACAGGTGAATATAGGGACATATATGATAGACTAGGCATGTTCCACTCATATCCTGCCTAAACTCAGCAAGCCAATGCCCTTTAGAGTGCACCCCACTTTGCAACTGATATATGCATTTCTGCCATATTTAGTATGTGCCATATTTAACATTGTGTATCCTCTATATTGTATTATGGCTGCAAATTCCATACGATATGTCAGTGATTCCCAAACTGTGGGTCAGGACCCACCAGTGGGTCACAAGCTAATCTCAGGTGGGTCACTAGGGCAGCCGTATTGAAAATATGGGAAGATGAAATGCTGGAAAGGGGGAGGGCTGTGTAGTTGTTTTGCTTGTGTCAAGGTTGTAAATAGGCTTTTTTTCCTCACTGATTTGTTTTGCTATTGGAAAATGGCTGAGAAATAACCCAACATTGCTGCATTCTCAAGAAAGCAGCAGGCTCTGGTGTCACAATGATGGCACTTCCGGCCATGACATCACTTCCAGTGATGTGAGTCCCAGTGGGTCCTGGACAGATTGTCATTCTAAAAAGTGGGTCCCAGTGCTAAAAGGTTTGAGAACCACTGCCATATGTATTTTGCATACATATGCAGCATCTATTACCTCTGTCTTCAATCATACCAATACAAGTTGCATGTACAATGTTCTATCTGAATGAACACATTACAATGATCTTGTGGGAGATTCTGCAAGTACAACCACTTCCTATAAGGCCGTGGTATTCAAATGTTTTAGACTGGGACCCACTTTTTAGAATGGCAGTTGTGTCAGGAACCACCAGAAATGATGTCATTAACCTGGAAGTGGTGTTGTGGCAGGAAGTGACATCATCAAGCAGGAAGTGCTGTCATTGTAACATAATAAAATAACACTCCTGAAATGCAAATTGGCATTGTTGGACTGCAGCAACTGTACAACCAACATCCCTGACAGGAAGCAAGAGTAGGACAAAATATTATGTGAAAGCACTGAACTAAGAACAACATTTTTTAAAAACCCTTGCTTGAAAATTCAAACTGTTAACACTCACAAAAGGAATATAACAAAAGTAAGGTCTGCAGTTTCTAATATAGCTGTTCTCAGCTCTCCGCAACCCACCTGACATCAGGTCATGACCCCCCAAGTGGGACCCGACCCAGTTTGAATAACACTACTATAAAGGGTTCGCTGTGTCCCAGAGCACATATCCTCCCCAAAACAGATGTCTGCACTACCTGTGCCGTATTCTTCATACATATTGACGCACAAGCTCTGTGCCCCTCACAAATATTACTACTTAACTTTTTTCCAAGATTCTTGGAAGCACAAGGCCCTTTATCCTTCCTACATCCTGTTCAGGTTTATGCACTATCAGAGCAATGTCATTCTACATACACAGAGGTCTTGTGTCTCCCCATTTCCCCACAGGTGTCAGTATATTTTGCTTAGCAGTGGCTGTGTTGAGTGTATGACTCTGCCTTGATTTGCCCCATGTACAGTAGTTATGCACAGTGTGAGCTACCAAAAATTGAAGCAATGAATCCAGCATCTGTTCCACAACTTTACATCCAAGTTCCATGTTCAGGACAATCTCTCCTAAGCCTACCCAGGTTGCATATAGATGTATTTAAGACCTAAATGATCTTCTCTGTATACATAGCAGGCCTGTGAAAATGTGCATTTTATACCTATCTACGTTGGGGAAACCCTTTCATGGATCACTGCCTTTTTGTGGCGAAGGGGCTTGAGTAGCTCAATGAAGCTGTGAGCTATGCCATGCAGGGTTACCCAAGATGGACAGGTCATAGTAGAGAGTTCTGACTGAACGTGACCTGCTGGAGAAGGAAATGGCAACCCACTCCAGTACTCTTGCCAAGAAAACCCCATGGATTACAGTACAAAAAGGCTAAACGATATGACACAGGAAGATGAGCCCCTCAGGTTGGAAGGTATCCATTATGCTTCTGGGGAAGAGCAGAACATGAGTACTAGTAGCTCCAGAAAGAGTGAAGTAGCTGGGCCAAAACCGGAAGGAAGCTCAGCTGTGGATATGTCTGGAAGTGAAAGGAAAGTACGATGCTGCAAAGAACAATACTGCGTAGGAACCTGGAACGTCAGATCTATGAATCAAGGTAAACTAGATGTGGTCAAACGCGAGATGTCAAGACTGAACATTGACATCATGGGAGTTAGTGAACTAAAATGGACAGGAATGGCAGAATTTAATTCAGATGACCATTACATCGACTACTGTGGGCAGGAATCCCTTAGATGAAATGGAGTAGCCTTCATAGTGAACAAGAGAGTGGGAACAGCAGTACTGGGGTATAACCTCAACAATGATATAATGATTTCAATTCGGATCCAAGGCAACCCTTTCATCATCACAGTAATCCAAGTCTACGCCCCAACCGCTGATGCTGAAGAGCAAGAAGTTGCCCGTTTCTATGAAGACCTACAACACCTTCTAGAATAAATACCAAAAAAAGATGTCCTTCTCATTATAGGGGATTGGAATGCTAAAATAGGCAGTCAAGAGGTAATAGGAATAACAAGCAAGCTTGGTCTTGGAGTACAAAATGAAGCAGGGCAAAGACTGATAGAGTTTTGTCAGGAGAACACATTAGTCATAGCAAACACCCTTTTCCAGCAACACAAACGGCAACTGTACACATGGACTTCACCAGATGGTCTACACCAAAATCAGATTGATTACATTCTTTGCAGCCAAAGATGGAGAAGTTCTATACAGGCAGTAAAAACAAGACCTGGAGCTGACTGTGGCTCAGATCATGAACTTATTTAATTGCAAAATGCAGGCTTAAGCTTAAAAAAGTATGGAAAACCACTAGGCCCTCCACGTACGACCTAAATCAGATCCCATACAAAAATACAGTGAAGGTATATTCACTGGTATATATACCTTGTGAAGGTATATTCACAAGGTATATATTAGGGGCTTAGATTTGGTAGACAGAGTGCCTGAAGAACTTTGGACAGAGGTCTGTAACATTGTACAGGAAGCAGCAACTAGAACCATCCCAAAAAGAAAGAAATGCAATAAGGCAAAGAGGCTTTCTGACAAGGCTTTACAAATAGCTGAGGAAAGAAGGGAAGCCAAAAGCAAGGGAGAAAGGGAAAGTACCCAAATGAATGCAGATTTCCAGAGAACAGCAAGGAGAGATAGGAAGGCCTTCCTAAACAAGGATTGCAAAGAAATAGAGGAAAACAATAGAATGGGAAAGACTAGAGATCTTTTCAAGAAAATTTGAGATGTCAAAGGACAATTTCATGCTAAGGTAGGCACAATAAAGGACAAGAACGGCAAGGACCTAACAGAAGCAGATGAGATTAAGTAGAGGTGGCAAGAATACACAGAGGAACTATATAAGGCCGATCTAAATGTTCCTGATAACCACAATGGTGCAGTCACGGAGCTCAAACCTGACATCCTGGAGTGTGAAGTCAAGTGGGCTTTAGAAAGCATCACTAACAACAAAGCTAGTGGAGGTGACAGCATTCCAGCTGAGTTACTCAAAATCTTAAAAGATGATGCTGTCGAAGTACTTCACTCCATATGCCAGCAAATTTGGAAAACCCAGCAGTGGCCACAAGACTGGAAAAGATCAGTTTACATTCCAATCCCAAAGAAGGGCAATGCCAAAGATTGTTCAAACTACCGCACCATTGCACTCATTGCACTTTGAGGATGCTCAAAATCCTACAAGCTAGAATTCAGCAATATGTGAATCGAGAACTGCCAGATGTACAAGCTGGTTTCCGAAGAGGCAGAAGAACTAGAGATCAAATTGCCAACATTCGCTAGATCATGGAGAAACCAAGAGAGTTTCAGAAACACATCTACTTCTGCTTCATTGACTATGCCAAAGCCTTTGATTGTGTGGATCACAACAAACTGTGGCAAGTTCTTGAAGAGATGGGAGTACCAGACCACCTTATCTGTCTTCTGAGAAACCTGTATGCGGGTCAGGAAGCAACAGTTAAAACTGGACATTGAACAACTGATTGGTTTAAAATTGGGAAAGGAGTAAGACAAGGCTATATACTGTCACCCTGCTTATTTAACTTATATGCGAAGTACATCATGAGAAAGGCTGGGCTGGATGATTCACAAGCTGGAATCGAGATTGCTGGGAGAAATATCAACAACCTCAGATATGCAGATGATACCACTCTAATGGCAGAAAGTGAGGAAGACCTAAAGAACCTTCCGATGAGGGTGAAAGAGGAAAGTGCCAAAATTGGCTTGAAGCTCAACATTAAAAAAACTAAGATCATGGCAACCACTCCCATCACTTCCTGGCAAATAGAAGGGGAAGAAATGGAAGCAGTGACAGACTTTATTTTCCTGGGCTCCAAGATTCCCACAGATAGTGACTGCAGCCATGAAATTAAAAGACGTTTTACCTCTTGGGAGGAACGCTATGGCGAACCTAGAAACTTAATAAAAAGCCCAGACATCACCCTGCCAACAAAGGTTCGCATAGTCAAAGCTATGGTTTTCCCAGTAGCAATGTATGGCTATGAGAGCTGGACCATACGAAAGGCAGAGCGCCAAAGAATAGATGCTTTTGAATTATGGTGTTGGAGAAGACTCTTGAGAGTCCCCTGGACTGCAAGGAGATCCAATCGGTCAATCCTACAAGAAGTCAAGCCTGATTGCTCCCTGGAAGGACAAATCCTGAAGCTGAAGCTCAAATACTTTGGCCACCTCATGCAGGCCCGAATGGAGGCCTGAGCGCGCCCATGGCTGGCGCCGAAACCGTGCCTCCAGGACGTTGCCCCGCCCCTGTGTGTCGCTCCAACACACCTCCCTGCAAAAGGAAACACTCCACGGCGGGCAGGCGGGCCGAAGAGCACGCTGTTTCGCGTGCGGAGTGTGCGCAATGGCGCCCATGGCTCGCGCCACCCCAGGCTACAGGTCAGATACGTGTCTGACCTCATGAGAATACTCTTTAGAAAAGACCCTCATGCTGGGAAAGATTGAAGGCAAAAGGAGAAGGGGGCGGCAGAGGATGAGATGGTTAGAAAGTGTCACCAAAGCGATGAACATGAAATTGGGTGAACTCCGGAAGCTAGCGGAGGACAGGGAGGCCTGGCGTGCTGTGGTCCATGGGGTCACAAAGAGTTGGACACGACTTAGCGACTGAACAACAACGTTGGGGAAAAAGCTGGGAGAGGCAGATCAACCTATGTTAAGTGCAGAGATAAGATGCAAAATCTTCTATACCTGTGTGCCTATTACACTCGACGTCAGCCCAGTTGAGATGTGTGCATTTTTTCTTCCTTCCGGCATTGTCTTCCGTGTGCATCCTACTACATCGCTCTCTGGAACCGACCCTCCCTTTACCCCCGTCGCTAGTGTGTGCAGGGGGATTGCCTATGCAGCGGTCCTTTCTCTCTCGCTCTCTGTGCCTATGCACACTGCACAACCCGGCCTGCCGCTGCAACCGCACAAGATCCTGCGCTTTCCCCACTCTTTCCCCCGCCCCAGTTGTAGGTGTATGCAACGTCCTCTCACTAGTGCGCAACCAGGTCACGGGCGCCCGAGGTGCGAGAATTCCCCCGGAGGGTGCGGGTATTTCACCCGTGCCACAAAGGTGGTACTCTGATGATGTGCATTGTCTGTGCGGCGTGCGCGCGCCTCCTATTTGTGTGTGTGTGTTGCAAATCTATCTTCCCCCATGCAGGTAGGGGTGTGTGTGTGTGTGTGTGTGTGTGTGTGTGTGTGTGTGTGTGTGTGTATAGATGTGTGTTGCATTGCTTGGCCCGCTTCCTGAACTGAATATTGATCAGATCCCGCGTGGAACACTGGCCGCTGCAAATGCAAACTGCAAAGCGACTGCTGCATCCCCTGTACCCGCCCCACCGGCCTGCGGCCTCGGCCCCTGGCGCGCGGGTGGGGAGGTTCCTCTCCTGGCGGAGGCCCTGAGTGCCGCCGCCGCCAGGCCCGGCAAGCTCCGGCTCCTGGGCCGAGGAGGGTTGCGATGGCTTTTTAACCGGGGGAGACTTCGCGGCACACCCGCTTGGGCCCCTCACCTTCTCTTTCTTCAGCTTGTAGGGCATCCCGGATCTGAGAGCTGGCTGGCTCCCTCGGCCTCTCCCGCCGAACCGGCCTTCTCACTCGGTTCTTTCTCGTCACCCCCGCCTCCCTCTGCGCTGGAGTGGCTTATCCCCCATTGGGCCTGGTCCCCCAAACCTGCCTGGTAACCGCCTCGTTTTCCTCGCCTCATTGGCCGGCGTGAGCAGAGTCGAATTTTTCCATTGGCTGAGCCGCAGCGGTTTGCTGAGGGACAGCAGAGGCCCCTCCTGAAGGCAGGCGGGACCGAGAGGCGTTGCAAAGCGACAGGTTTGGGGAGGGGTGTGCGGAAATGTAAGGAGAAAGAATATCGTTGGTGCTGGCTCTTAGGGGGCTGCGAGAATATGGATATAGGTCACTATGGCTGGTGTAAGGAAATTGGGGCTGGTGGTGAAATCACGGAATCTGCGCTCCCTTTGTGATATAAGAGATCACCCGTGCAATGTAATATAGGCCTCTCTGTGTTATTGTCAGGGAGAAGCGCCCAGAGAGAAAATCCGAGTGAAATTTTTCACAAAGCTACTCCAAAGAATAACTGCATTGCAGCTAAGGATTTTTTTTTTCAATATTACCCGTGAATACGTTTTAGTTACCATCGGTTTCATTGTTTTGTTCAATGCTCCCTAACATTCCATGATCAAAAATAACACACACACACGTTTCTGTGACAATACTGTATCAGGAGCTGTAAAACCAATCACCTGCCTCATCAAGCAATGAGGACAAACAGGCCTCGTTGGGTGAGGGTGGGGAAAAATAGAGACCACAATGCAGCCAGAGTTAGAGAGTTTGGAATCCCACCGATTCCACTGGAAAGGGGTATTGACACACCCATTGAAATCAGTGAGTCTTAAAAGTGGTCAGCTTGGTGGTACTATTATGCCCTAGGACGAAGACTGACAACAAAACAAGAAGGTTGATAGGCACATCTACATAGAAGCCAGTCTCACCTGATAACAAGCTTCCAGTGTTAGTGTCCATGCTTCCATGCTTAGTGTCGATCAGATGGCCTCCAGGGTAATACTGTTACAGAAATCTCTGCTATGTCCATATTTGGGATAAGAGGCTCAATCGTTTGGTGCCTCAGCAGCCAGTGGAACAGCTGTGCCAAAATAGTCATCGCTGTATTCTGTGGGTACCAAGGCAGCCACCAGAGTCTTTGCGTGGTAAGGGAGCATTTGCTCTCTTACCCCAGGTAGAATGCAGCAGCAATGGGTATCCTTGGATCTGCAACTGCAATTGAGCTTATTCACAACACTCAGAGATGGCAGGACGTATGTACTGCCAGCGCTCCGGCCCATAGGATTGGGCTCTAAATACATTTATCTGCTGCATTAAAACACAAACACAGACCAATCTAGAATTTGCGAATCTATGCATGTTTACTCAGTGGTATATCTAAATTAGTAAGTGCAAGTGGGCCTATATTGCAGCCTTAACTATTAATTGCACAAGCAAAAATTACAATGTAGCAGTTCTAGTAATTACAGTGTGAACTTAACCAGTTGCCACAAGAATGGGAACACTAACTTTTCAAAAGAATTAGACAAATTCATGCAGGATAAATCTTATTATGGCTATTAGCCATAAGAGACAATGCATCTTCCACTTCAGAACCAGTATACCTTTTATTAGGTTACGGACAAACAAATTAAAAAGAGTGGTTAGTTTCATCCTGTGAAGTTCCCAAAGTACCTGCATGGCCACTATCAAAGTGCTATAATAGGCTAACTTTCCAGATGCAAACTTTAGCATGCATACTAACAAGAAAATCACATTGAACAGGCTGGGATTTACTTCTGAGTCAGTATACGTAGGACTGGCTCTAAGTTTAACCCAGCAAAGCAATTTTTTAGGGCGCAATCCTAACCTGGAATTAGCCCAGCACAGAGGCCAGCAAAGTTTGGCTGGCACAAGGGCCACCATAAAGCACATTTGGACCACTCTTACAGTCAGGGAGGATGGCACATGTCTGTGTGCTGGCCTCTCTGACTCTAAGAATGGTCTAAACGCACTTTACAGTGGCCCTTGTGCTAGCAAAACTTTGCTGGCCTAACTGTGCCGGCCCAATTCCAGGTTAGGATTGCGCTCTTAGTTACTGCAATTAGATTTCTGATATGTCATTCTATTAAAAGGAGGAGACATATATGTCACTGGCAGACCCTTGAGAAATCAACTTTCATTTATTTTTGTGTCTTGGTTTGTGAAGTCTTTTCTTTGTTTTGCTCCAGTTTGGCATCACCGTTGGAGTTTTTTCTGCCAGCTTTAAAATAATTGTATTTGGAAGCAAAATTGACATACATCACTTCTTGCCAAGATTCAACAAGATGTACTGAGCAATAGTAGATGAATGTGCACAAGAACCAATACAGATAGCCCTAGCAGGCAATGAAATACCTTATCTGGGTGTAAATGCCTCTGGCTATAGTCCACACATCTTTCAAGTATGCTTGAATCTAAATAGCCTTAATTCCTTGGGCAGCAGCTGCTTAGCTTTATTCTTGGTATTCTAATGGTAGCATCTTCTGTGCTTAATTTGTTTAAGGAAATAATGCAGTGAGAAAGGCAAAAAAGATACAGGGAAACAAGGTCGGAATGCTGGATGATGGAAACATCTTCTGAAGGATGGGAGGTGGCAGCTGATCTATGACATCTGAAACCCATCCCTCGTCCATGAAGCTTAGGGCAGCATACATGGGTTCTTTCCCCCCCCCCTCCAATTACAGGAATCTTGTAAGATAGTCTGGGGCTGTAAGATACTTGTCAAATCTCTTTTAGGGCACAATCCTATGCATGCCTACTCAGAAGTAAGTCCCACTGAGTTCAATGGAACTTACTCCCAGGAAAATGTGTATAGGATTGCAGCCTTAGTGTAATGGTTTTGTGGAAGTGTGAACCCCAATTCCACTCCAACAATTGCACAACACTGGTTTTCTCTTAATTTTTTTTAGGAAGAATTTGTCCAAGGAATATTTGCAAGGGTTCTTGAAAGATTTTGGTCTGCAATCAGAGATATTTACACCCTCAGGGCCAGACTATCCATGAAGCTTACAGTAGTTCTTGCATCTGGTAGCAGATTTGCTGGGGCAGTTCACCCCATCCATCCACTTGCTTCCATTGATCCTCCTCCTCTATCCCTCTACTCCCTGGATTGGAAAAGGAAGAGAAAAACAGAGAAGACAACAATGTCTGGAGCAGAGGAGAGTGATAGGCTAGACAGAGCACGGTGCTTTGTTCCCCTCTTTTCCAATCCAATTTTGGAAGGAGCAGAAGCTGACACATCACCAGGTAAGGGGGCATTTAGCACACTGCCTTTGGTGAGGAGGTTTTGGCCCAGCTCTTTACACTTTAATCAGTTATTCCCTGGCCTGCTGGCCTAGTTGTTCCAGGACAATCAGGAAAGTTCCAGGACTTTCAGTTATTTGGTTTGTCAGAAGAAAATATAGATTTCTGTTGGTTTTTATCTATTTGCTATTATGCAGATTAGGCAAGTAGGCACACAGATGAGCCAGCCCTAAAGCAATCTCAGTCCACAGAAGCAGTAGCACCACCTCCAGAGCCCTTCAAGGACTGGTCATTTTTTCTTTGGACAAATTCAAACTGCACACCTTGGTCTTTTCAGTCCTCGCTGCACAGACACAGGCATGACTCGTTACCAGTGATGTCATGCAGGGGGTACGCGGGGGTATGCGAGTACCAGTTTCTAGGATTACAGCTGGCCCCGCCCATTCACCCACCCACTCATCGACTCCGCCCCCTGCAATGTTTGAATTTCCTGCACGTTTGAGTTGCCTGCATGTTCTCAGAGCCAGGAAGGCAGCGAGCGGAGCCTTGCCTTGCCTTGCCACTGAAAAATGAGCTGCTGTGGGGTTTTGGAACTGTTGGGTCACTTTAACATGATGCCAGGCCTCCTTAACATGTTCTGGGGGTGCTGTGGGGGTGCTGTGTTGCAACTGTTGGGTCTGTTTAAAATTGTCTGAGGCCTCAAAAAGGGCTTTTTTCATGTCACTTCCTGCCACGACCTCACTTCCGGCTTATAACGTCACTTCCGGTGGGCGGATCCCGACACGTGCCAATCAAAAGTGAGTACCTGTTGTTAAATCATTTAGATGACACCACTGCTCGTTACCATACACTGAGTTTTAGATATGGAATATCATGATATGACTCTAATGGCAATCCTCTGTGCCCATACATACTGAACACAGTGAAACTTTCTTCCAAGATAATGCATAGACTTGGGCTGCATTGAAACACATGCTCACCTGCAGTAGGTAGGTTATTCAAAAATGTAGGTCTAGTCACTTTGCTTCAAACAAGAGATAACATGGCCTATAACAATGTTTAGCTGTGATTCCATAAATGGTTCACTTCATCAATTTATACCAGTGGTCAGGGAACAGGGGTAAATTACCCCAAATGGGGTAAAAATGAAATTCCTGGGGGTAATGGACAGATAGGAGTATGCCCCACCCCCTTTCCCTCATCCTTCCTTCATGACCAGCGTTCTCTCTTCTGAGCAATGGGAAGTTCCTCTAATGCTTGATGGATTTCCCTTGCTTCCAATAGGAGATAAGAAGCGGCAAGGTACTTGGCCCCCAATAGGCAGCGTTCCCCTCTCTTCCCAGGTGGCGAAGAAGGCCGTGGTTATCGATCCCGCTGCGGATAGAGGGAGAAGGAAGAAACAGCAGAGAAAATGGCGGCCATGGCTGCAACTGCGGCAGTGCCGGGTGATGGGGGAGCCGGCAAGGCCAAGCCTATTCCGGGCAGCGAGGCCGGCACAGACCTGCTCCCAGCTGGCACTCAGGCAGCCATGGAGTCGGCGGTGCTCGACACCAGGGAAGAGCCCGAACCAGCTCCGGGTGGGGAGGCCGAGGAGCTGCAGCCATCGCCGCCACCCAGGAGCCTGGCAGGGACGCGAGATGTGCAGGCGTGGGGGAGGCTCTGGTGAGCGGCTGAGGTGTGTGTGTGCATGTGCCCACAGGCACGCGCGTGCGTGCGTGTGTTGAGAGGACTTCTGTGGACGTGCCTCTTTGCTTGTGAGCAGCTAGGGCTCTCCCTGGGTTTGCCTTGTCTTGCTGTCCCAAGGAGTGGGGCAGGCGGGCGGGCAAGCGAGCGGGGGGAGGGCTGGGGTGCCTGCGCCTGTGCAAGGAGTCAGGGACACAAAGAGAGGCGGGAGTCAACGAGGCAAGGCGAACAGCAGAAAACAAAAACAAAATCAGAACTGCTGTTACTGGCCTCTGTGAGAGCCAGAGCCAGCCAGCCCGCCCCAATCTGAATTCATTATAGAGAGAAATCTTAAGTCCAAGTACCTAAACCTGTTGTCAAAAAGGTAAGCTAGTTGTAACCCAGAAAGGTTGAATTCTATTCTCTCAAGGTCTGCAGGTGTACCCAAACTCTTTACAACTTCATATTTACATAGCATTAATTAAGCTCATTAATTAATCAAATAAAAAGCAATGGGTTCCAATATGTAATTTTTTTTCTTTTGTTCTGGCGGGGTGGGGGGTTAACGTCAAGGGGGTAATGTCGGCGTATCTAAATATATTTTGGGGTAAAAGTTAAAAAAGTTCCCTGACCCCTGATTTATACCATCATTTCACTAAAATGCATTGTTAAAAATTTGGTGCCTGTTTATTCCTAGCTCAGCTTTCTCCATAGCCAATTCTATAATGCTACTGAAAAGCATTGGGAAATGGAGGCAGAGCATTATACAGGCCCTGGAGGGACTATGACCCATGTTAATTCAGGATTAGATCAAGTGTCTCAATCCACTACTAAAAAATCATCTGGAAAATCCAGAATGGATGTCTCTCACTGCAAATACCAGTCCTGCAATGTTGTGCAAACAGGTTCTTCAATTTAATTTCTGCCCACTAAAACCACTCCCAATTTTAACAACCCAACCCTTTTTTACTTTGGTGACTTTACATAGTCAACTGAAGAAACACACTGTAATGTAAAAAAGCAAGACTGACTCAGTGGGATTACCACTGAATAAATATATCATTTATTCAGTAGTAATCCCACTGAGTGATTAGGCTAGCTCCCAGATAAGTGTGCATAGGACTGCAACTTTAAAATGGTATATACAGCATTTAATATTCTAATCCTGTTTAATTATTTGGATGTCATCCCCAGCGAACAAAATGAGGCTTACTTTTGAGTATAGATGCAAGGATCCAGGAATGGCCCAATACTCCTGGTACCTGAGGCAGAATACCAAATGCCTCCCTTATCCGATGATGTGCCAACCTCTGCCATTCGCCATAGTTTTTCACTCAGTGCTCTTTTCCCCTCCACAATTCCTTTTCCTCTCTAGTTTCCTTTTCCAGTCCTGGGAGTGGAAGGAGCCATGCAGTAGTTAAAACAGATAAAAGTACTTTTTTACCCAGCAGGTAGTTAATCTGTGGAACTCTTTGCCATAGGAGGTGGTGATGGCATCTGGTCTAGATGCCTTTAAGAGGGAATTGGGTGGATTTCTGGAAGAAAAGTCCATCATGAGCTATATAATAGGCAATGATGGGTTGTAACCTGAGTACTCTGAAGTACTGGGTACAAGGGAGTGGCAACAGGATCCAAGCATGTTGTCTCATGTCTCCCTGGGGCACCTGGTGGGGCCGCTGTGAGATACAGGAAGCTGGACTAGATGGGCCTTTGGCCTGATCCAGCAGGGCTCTTCTTATGTTCTTATGAGTAAGTGGGTTGAGAGGAGTGCCTTCCACCAATCTGCAGCCTGTGGCAACTACTTCAGTTGGCCTGGCTCAGAAAAGATTGGGCTGTAAATGTAGATATGACTTTCTCTAACATAATCTTGAATGAACTGGCCTCTGTAAGCATGTGACATCACACCCAAACATTGCACTAACTGCAAGCAGTTTCCCCCAAGATGTTGGAACTTATAGTAATAAATTCTCTGCAAAACTAAATGGCAGCGGCCAAAGGATAGCAGCTGCCACCTTTAAATACTCCTGCAAAATGTTCTATCACTGCATTACCTTTTTCTGTGATGATCCCTTTGTTAATCCCATAGACGTAACCATGAAATGTTCAAAAATTGAAGCTTCTGCACTAGAGGGCTTTCTGAGCAGCACAGGTTCCAACTCTGACTAGTTTCTATGGGAAAACTGCTCTAATTTGATCTTTTTGAGCCACAATTATAAATTTAAAATAGATAGGAGTGATAGGTCCAAATTAATCCCCTATCTATGATAGGGCACAATTTGCTATAGTGGGACACGCTGGACATGATTTAAACAAGGGGTCGTAAACATACAACCCGTAGACTGATTCTGGCCCACCAGCCAAAGTAATCCAGCTGCACAGAGCTCAGCTTGAGAGGCAAAGCTTCCTGCTGTTTGCCGCACACTAGAAAGGAAATTTTGGGGTTGCCTGCCTGGGACTCCGTGCGCCCAGGCAGACAGCTCCACCAGTTCACATCTGGTGCACAGCAAACTAGGCAGGGGTGGCAAGCCGAGATCTGAGCAGCCCCTTCCTGGTATTTGGCAACCTGGACGTTTGGCAATGACATTGTCACCAAATATCCAGCCCCTTTTAACAAAGAGGTTGCGAAGCTATATAATACACACACACACACACACACACACACACACACACACACACACACAGCCATGGATACCTGAAACCATGAACACTGGGGATGCCTGTTTAAGGATAGGAAACATCAATGGCTTTGCTGTAGCAAGGTTAAAAAAAAGAGATGTGTTTCATAGGCGTCCCAGTATCCATGGTATCAGTGGATAACTGAAACTGTGGATACAGAATCAGTGGATATCAGGGCATTCCTGTACTTACAATTTTACTCCCTAGCTATGCTACCGCCTGAAACGCACAATCATATTGAAAACTGACAATACAGAAAGATACACATTCTTAAAAAAAAAAGCTACTGGGGAAAAAAGCTACTGGAAATCTAGTTAAATTGCCACCTCAAATCCCATCCCCCCAAACTCAAAGGCATGCGAACGCTTTTGACTCTCAGAAATTCCCTCTGACCACAATCCTATGCATGTCTGCTCAGAAGTAAGTCCGACTGAGCTACATGGAATAGACTGACTCCTAGGTAAGCATGCAGATGAGTACAACCTTAGAGTGTAAAATGGAGCAGCCGAATAAATAAGAAAGTAGGGAACACAAGTTACACTTGTCTTTTGAAACAGCGCAATGCCAAAAGTGGCCGTTCTACACTTCCTCTCTATGGTCAGAAAGTTGAACGTTGCAGAGGGGTACCGCATGGAGGTAGGATAACAGGAGATGACATGATGTCATTTTCTTGAAGCCATGGGTATACCAATATGGTTGACTCAGATCTTTCCTGCCAAGGAGGATTGCCGCGAATTCACGAATAAAAATCTCCCTGCAGGTGTGTAAAAGTTAATCTCAACCTCTTTAATCATGCCTGCGTGTTCTGCATACGGGTGTGCGAATCGCTGTACGAAAAATGGGATTTAATTTCCACAGAAAGATTCATGTATTCACATCACATCGGTTCAATAAAACTACAATTCACTGAAATAGTGAGTGCATTTTTTTTGAAGCTGTGTAATTTCTTGTTGTTCCTAGCAATCTTAGTCACCATTTTCTGACACCCACTGTTAATGGTCTAGAAGGAAAAAAAAAATATTTCCCCCCTCCTTTTCCCCCCTTCCCGTTTACACTTTTTTCCCCACCTTCCATTTTCTACTGTAATATTTTCGAAATTCTGAACATTAACAGAATTTGTTTTTTGGGGGGGGGTGAGTGTAGAAGTTTAAAAAAATACTCTTAATAGTCTAGAAGTAAAAAAAGAATTACTCTCATATTGACAACTACTTGTGTTATGAAGAGATTTTAATGTAATTTTCCTACTGTAATACTTACGAAATTCTGAACATTAACAGAAATTTTTTTTATGGGGCATGGCCGTTTTATTTTTGCTTGTGTAGATTTCAAAAAATAAGTCTATCAAAATAGTGCAATCTGAGTTTAAATAGACAGCAAGTAGCATTTCATCAGGTATGTTCAGTAATATAATTATGAGGAATTTAACCTTCTAATTGCTTAGTAAATCATAATAAGGTTACCAACCACTGATGCTGAAGAGGAAGAAGTGGACCGTTTCTATGAAGACCTAGAAAAGCTTCTAGAATTAACACCCAAAAAAGATGTCCTTCTCATCATAGGGGATTGGAATGCTAAAGTAGGCAGTCAAGAGGTAATAGGAATAACAGGAAAGTTTGGTCTTGGAGTACAGAATGAAGCAGGGCAAAGACTGATAGAGTTTTGTCAGGAGAACACATTAGTCATAGAAAACACCCTTTTTCAGCAACACAAACGGCGACTGTACACATGGACTTCACCAGATGGTCTACATCGAAATCAGATTGATTACATTCTTTGCAGCCAAAGATGGAGAAGTTATATACAGGCAGTAAAAACAAGACCTGGAGCTGACTGTGGCTCAGATCATGGGCTTCTTATTGCCAAATTCAGGCTTAAACTGAAAAAAGTAGGGAAGAGCACTAGGCCCTCCACGTATGACCTAAATCAGATCCCCTACGAATATACAGTGGAGGTGACAAATAGATTTAGGGGCTTAGATTTGGTAGACAAGAGTGCCTGAAGAACTTTGGACGGAGGTCTGTAACATTGTACAGGAGGCAGCAACTAAAACTATCCCAAAGAGAAAGAAATGCAAGAAGGCAAAGTGGCTGTCTGAGGAGGCTTTACAAATAGCTGAGGAAAGAAGGGAAGCCAAAAGCAAGGGAGAAAGGGAAAGTACCCAAATGAATGCAGATTTCCAGAGAACAGCAAGGAGAGATAGGAAGGCCTTCCTAAATGAGCAATGCAAAGAAATAGAGGAAAACAATAGAATGGGAAAGACTAGAGATCTTTTCAAGGAAATTGGAGATGTCAAAGGACAATTTCGTGCTAAGGTAGGCACAATAAAGGACAAAAATGGCGAGGACCTAACAGAAGCAGATGAGATTAAGAAGAGGTGGCAAGAATATACAGAGGAACTCTATAAGGCCGATCTAAATGTTCCTGATAACCACAATGGTGCGGTCACTGAGCTTGAACCTGACATCCTGGAGTGTGAAGTCAAGTGGGCTTTAGAAAGCATCACTAACAACAAAGCTAGCGGAGGTGACAACATTCCAGCGGAATTACTCAAAATCTTAAAAGATGATGCTGTCAAAGTGCTGCACTCCATATGCCAGCAAATTTGGAAAACTCAACAGTGGCCACAAGACTGGAAAAGATCAGTTTACATTCCAATTCCAAAGACGGGCAATGCCAAAGATTGCTCGAACTACCGCACCATTGAACTCATTTCACATGCTAGCAAGGTGATGCTCAAAATCCTACAAGCTAGGCTTCAGCAGTATGTGAATCGAGAACTACCAGATGTACAAGCTGGTTTCCGAAGAGGCAGAGGAACTAGAGATCAAATTGCCAATATTCGCTGGATCATGGAGAAAGCAAGAGAGTTCCAGAAAAACATCTACCTCTGCTTCATTGACTATGCTAAAGCCTTCGATTGTGTGGATCACAACAAACTGTGGCAAGTTCTTGAAGAGATGGGAGTACCAGACCACCTGATCTGCCTTCTGAGAAATCTGTATGTGGGTCAGGAAGCAACAGTTAGAACTGGACATGGAACAACCGACTGGTTTAAAATTGAGACAGGAGTACGACAAGGCTGTATCCTGTCACCCTGCTTATTTAACTTATATGCAGAGTACATCATGAGGAAGGCAGGGCTGGATGACTCACAAGCTGGAATCAAGATTGCTGGGAGAAATATCAACAACCTCAGATATGCAGACGATACCACTCTAATGGCAGAAAGTGAGGCCAAGAACCTTCTGATGAGGGTGAAAGAGGAAAGTGCCAAAATTGGCTTGAAGTTCAACATTAAAAAAACTAAGATCATGGCCACCACTCCCATCACTTCCTGGCAAATAGAAGGGGAAGAAATGGAAGCAGTGACAGACTTTATTTTCCTGGGCTCCAAGATCACTGCAGACGGTGACTGCAGCCATGAAATTAAAAGACGTTTACTTCTTGGGAGGAAAGCTATGGCGAACCTAGACAACTTAATCAAAAGCCGAGACATCACCCTGCCAACAAAGGTTCGCCTAGTCAAAGCTATGGTTTTCCCAGTAGCAATGTATGGCTGTGAGAGCTGGACCATAAGAAAGGCAGAGCGCCGAAGAATAGATGCTTTTGAATTATGGTGTTGGAGAAGACTTTTGAGAGTCCCCTGGACTGCAAGGAGATCCAATCGGTCAATCCTCCAGGAAGTCAAGCCTGATTGCTCCCTGGAAGGACAAATCCTGAAGCTGAAGCTCAAGTACTTTGGCCACCTCATGAGAAGAGAGGACTCTTTAGAAAAGACCCTAATGCTGGGAAAGATTGAAGGCAAAAGGAGAAGGGGGCGGCAGAGGATGAGATGGTTAGATAGTGCCACCGAAGCGATGAACATGAAATTGGGCAAACTCTGGAAGCTAGTGGAGGACAGGGAGGCCTGGCGTGCTGTGGTCCATGGGGTCGCGAAGAGTCGGACACGACTTAGCGACTGAACAACAACAACAAAGGTTACCAATAATGTTTCTACACGATCACATGTTTTTATTTTCGTAAGTTTTTATTTAAGGAATAAACTATTCAGTCCTAAACAGTACGAGCAAAGCAATCTGAAATGCTTGGAATGAGGATTGTTTTGGGTATACTAACATGGCTGCTAAGCCCGCCCCCTGGCTTCACTTCGCTCCTATTACTTCTTAAGACATGTCGTCTCCTGTTATCCTACCTTCATGGGGTACCGCCCCCGGCCGATTTTTATACGTCACTATATGGAGTCTCTCCTCGCTCCTGTGTAAGGGGTCGCTCGCGTGTTACTGTGTGGAAGAACAGAACGGAGATTATGCACTGCATGTTTTCTCTATGGTCTCTCCATGGTTTCCTGTGGAGGCTGAATGGTGTAGCATACTGTAGAATTCGAATCCATAAACCACAGTAGGGCGATCTTTTCTCTAGACTCAGCTAAAATGTCACAACGTAAAGGAGCATCATTTTAACTGATCCCAATCCCAAATTTGGAATCCTTACGAGCGACCTTAAATTTTCTTGTTATAGACATAGAATAGGACTAGAGTGACACACCGACTGAACTTTGAGTAAAAATGAAGGAAGCCCTATTGGCCATGATTTATGGAATGCAGAAACGCTTTTTATAAGACCACAGAGATGAATCTCATTGTCAGAATGGGCATTTTCTGGTTCAAACTGGAGAAGCCGTTTCTCTCTGGAAGCGAAAGTGAGATCTGCCCGTGAAAATCAATTGCGATATCCACTATTTTAACTAGCTGGGATTAGAAGCATCATATCTCCGTCCCGTTCCATCTCCGGCCTCAAAGGAAACCAGCAAAGAGACAATTCCCTGTTCTTTCTAACTTATATCTTATTTGTGATATGAGGTCATCCGTGTGAAGTTTGTGGAGTTGAGTGTTTAAATATTAAAAAAAAAATTCCTGCAAATACAGACCATTATCCAGTGCAAAGGGGAGGTGAAGCTGAGAGCGCGGCTTAGGACAAGCCGTGCAATGTAGCCCATTGTTAATATAGCACGCTAGGATTTCTAGTCCAGAATCCTGCAGATAACGCTTCTTCAGCAAAAGTCCCTCTTCTTGCATTGCTCCCGGCCAAATCTAGCGCTCAACTGCAGTTAGGAGCCTCGACTTGCATTTTTAAATGGCTAGACTAGAACGCTTCGAATAATCATGTTTATCGCACTTAAGAAAACGCGACTTGGAAAGCGCAGTGTTCCTCTTTGGGTGTGGAAACTCCTGCTATCCACCACATCCCAGCAACGTCTTTGAACTGCCGAACAGTGCACAGACAGCGGAACTCGGTCCCGCTTGCCAGTCTGCTGATTGTACGTCTATGTTGCTAAGCAGAGACTCTGGATGGCTCTACCGTGAAGCTTCTTTCCTGGATTGCTGCCCGGTGCTCCATGGCGGCTGCAGCGGCTGCCGCCGTGCTGCGGGTCCTGGATGACCCCCTCCCCCAGGACTTGCCCCGGGCCGCGGGGCTGCTGCTGGTGGCGGCCCCGGCCGCCGATGGAGCGTGGGCGCCTGCGGGGCCCGGAGGAACGCTGGTGCTGGCCATGCAGCCAGCGGGGGCCGAGGCGCAGCCGGTGTTGCTGTGCGCCGCGCTCCTGGAGGCCGAGGCCGGCTCGGAGCCGGAACTGTGGCTGAGCCGGGCCTTCGTCAGGCAGCTGGGACTGGCCGCGGGGAGGCGGGTGCGCGTCTGGCCGGTGCGGAAGCCGCCCTGCCTGGGCTGGGTGTTGCTGGGGGGAGCGGCGGCAGCAGCAGCAGCAACCGGGAGGGCTCCGCGGGCAGGTAGTTGCAGTCCAGTCTCGACCGTGTTAGTGCGTCGCGGGGAGAGCCTGCCGGGCTCCGGCCTTCTGGTCTTGGAAGCTCGGCCGGCGCTGCAAGGCCTGCTGAGCGCCGGCACCCGCCTGACGGTGACCGAGCTGCGAGGAGGCGGTGGGGAGAGCTGGGGCCGGAGGGAACCTTCGCAGCCGCCGCTGGTGTCGGCGTGGGCGCGCTGCGGAGAGCGGCTGGTGAGGGCGGAGCGGGGCCACCCCGCTCGGTGGGGAGGCGAGGCTGGGGAGGTTCTGTGGGTGACTCGCAGCTGCCTGCACAGCCTGGGCCTCTTCCACGGGGAGTGGGTCTCCGTGACCCGGCAGGAGGAGGGTGGCTCCCCGGGAAGCGGGACGCACCTGGCAGCCGTGCGGGTCTTCCAGCCGCAATGGCCCTTCCCTCACCGGGCCGAAGGCCACCGCCGAGAGAGCCCCTCTTTGAACGAGACGGTGCTGATCCCCGCCTCTTTGGCCTTCAACCTGTCCTGCGACCCTCTGGATGGGAGCCTCCTCAAGATCCAGGTGGGTGGTGCACCTCCTGAGGAAGAGCTCGAGGCCCTCCAGGTCGAAGAGGGGCTATTCATTCAACCGCAGCTCTGTGTACATGGGCCAAACTCAGATGCTGTGGTTGAACTGTGGTTTGCAAATCATATGAAACCAAGATAACATTCTGGTTTCATATCTTGACTGTCCAATTCTATCCCCTGCCATGTAGCCGTGGCACGGAGGTACGCAACTGTATGCTATGGGGGGTAGCATATGGGGGGTACTGTGAGCAGTAATGGAACCCTGATGGATTACAAGTCTCCTTGGATCTACATAGTGCAAGTCAGAGCTAGGGGGCAGAGCACTCCAGAAAATGGGATGTAAAATCCAGTGTACCCTTCCTTTCCTCAAAGTGCCTTGTTACTCCCAGTGCACATCCCTGCTGCCAACAGACCTATTCCAGAGGTGGCTGGGTGCTCCTGTGAAGCACCTGTGGGGTAACCCGCCATTTGCACTTGCTGCCCCATTGGGCACATCGCTGTGTCTGCAGTGCTGACTGAGAGAGCTGATGGAACTGGGCTGGCTCTGGGAGCAATGGGGCCCAATGTGGGGTGTTCCTGTGGGGCCCCCCAATCTCCCTCTGGGGGCCCCGAATCACTGCCAACTGCTTCCAGGAAGTGCATTTTGGGTCATTTGGAGGCAGAAGCAAGTGGGAGGGCCCAAGGTAAAGCTGCTGTGCTCACCCCACTGACTTACGCTCAATATAGATCCCCGCTGCAGCAGCAGCAGCAGCAGGAGTTATGCTCACCCTGCTAGTGTGGGGCCCCCAAAGTGCAGGGCCCAATGTGGCCACATTGGCTTACGGCCGATCCTGGATGGAACGCTAATTTGGAGTTAGGCCCTGAGTAAACCACTGCTCTTGGGTTGGCGTAACAGGATTTCTGCCTCAAATGTGTGTATATGGGCGGGGGGAGGATTCTTCTTGCCATGTTCAAGAGCTAGCAAATCTTGGAATTGCAGTTTGGAAGGGATGAAATCTTCCAACCAAACTGCAGTTTGGAAGGGATTTATTTATTTATTTATTTATTTATTTATTTATTTATTTATTTATT
>JAJKFI010000008.1:22990839-23010804 GCA_029204185.1 Lerista edwardsae
ATTTATTTATTTATTTATTTATTTATTTATTTATTTATTTATTTATTTTATTAGATTTATATCTCGCCTTTTTGCCCGAAGGCACCCAAGGATGAAAACCTTCCCTACGTCTTCCATAAAATAGACCTATTTACTGTGGGGACAGCCTCAAGGAAGCTGTGTATGAGATAAAGAAGTGCAGCTGAATGTATTGAGCTGTGCAGAAAGCACAGTGCTAATGTCATCTGCCCAGACTCCTTCTGTATAAGAGTTATGGGGAGTGGGGCAAGATGTGAAGTTGGAAATGGAATAGGAGTGGAGAAGTAACAGGGCCAAAGTGTAGCAGTGGGAGGGGGATTGCCCCAGAACATTACTTGAAAGCAGGGAAGTACGGTCGTTAGAGGTAGGTGAAGGCTCTGCCTCACCTTCCCTGATCGCATCCCCCACTGCGGATGTGTTCCGAGGTTCAGAGAGACTGCACGCAGCTTCTCCAGCCCTCAGAATGCCGCCATAGGGTGTTGGTGGCTTTGCCTCTCCTGGACTCCAGGAAAACTCTGATGTTATCACCTGGGTTGGGGCTTCAGTGCGCCTTGTTCAGGTGATACTGGGAGCCTTTCCTGGAGCCACGATAAGGCACGCCAAAGCCAGCAGCGCCCTGGCTCCTGATGTGACATCACTTCCAGATCCCTGATGGCATGTGCCTCACTGCCACAAGGAGACACAGCACATCCCTGCTTGTAAAGCAGGTTTACAAAGTTCTTGAAAAATTGGCCCATTTTTCTTATAAGTCACAAATGACCGGCATAGGTATTACCAGGGAAGGAATGCTAGGAAAGCACCAGGAAGTTTTTCTAGACTTGCCTGCAGTTAAAATAAAAGACATTTTAGTTTTGTTAAAATGAGCTGTTTTTGACCTAAAAGCAATCCAAGGGGTGACCTTTTCCCTTTTTTTAATCAGGAACTTTGGAAATGGAAGGGAGCGGGATTTGCAGGATACAGTATAAACAATCAATCAACATTATTTATATACCATTTTTCAACACAAAGTTCACAAAGTGGTTTACAGGCAAATAAATAAATAAATAAATAAAGATATTAGAAAATACAGACGGTGAGGCCAGTATGGGAATGTTCAGCAGAAGTGCCAGGTGAGCATTGTGTTTTTGTAGAAAATTTGAATGTGGACAAATTCTTGAATTTCAAATTTAGAAATTTAGAAAATTTGAATGTGGCAGGATAATTCTAGTCTTTAAATCTAAAGACAGGATATACTTCGTTCCACAGCAAGTTTTGTAGAACATTCTTTCTGTCTGACCTGAAGGTCCTCCTTCCGCTCCATTAACATCCTTCAGTTTGTATTAGATCTGGTGTACTTTTCTCATACGTGCCCATTTGCTCCTTGCACGTACATATGCAAGATCACATCAGTTACCTATAATTGAAGTATGGCTGGAAAACCCACCCACCCCTAGTTTTGTATGTAAAAGTGTCAGCCCAGTTTGGAGTCACTGTCCTCACACACAGATGTGACAGAGAATGTCCACCATAAACTACTTGGGTTATCTGTTTGATAAGGGGTAACTAACATCCTAAATGATTTTGAGTGGGTGTAGTCAAGAGGGAAATTGGCTTTTCTTCAACCTCTTCTGGGATGAGGCAGGATTAAGGAGGGTACTGCATGTGTTTCAGTAGTTACAGAAGATTATAATTATCTTAATCTCCTGATTGTTAATTCTATGTAGCAGAATTAAAACAGACTAGGGCTATTTGTCCTCTGTAGAGATATGGGGAAGCTGCTGGTGCGCAAGAGGTAAAAGGAAGTCGGTCTTTGCTATCTGTGCCACCCTTTGCCAAGGAGCTACACATAGAGATTGTGTCCTCACCAACCTACAGCACCAGAGGAGTCTATGACCAAATTCTCTACCACCACTTTCAAACTCCCAGGTTAGCCATTCAGTAAAGATGAGAATTTACCTTCTATACCCCTCTTTATGAGATCAAGGGATAATCTTGCTCTTGTGCTTTTTATTTCCTGCTTAGCACACAATAAGCAGGACATGTCCTTGGTGCCCATTTATTTAAAATGTGAAGTTGGCTTAGACTTTTTAAATATGACTGGAAAAAAGAAAAGTTTGCCTTTGGAAATATTTTACATTAATAAAGCAAGATATTTGCTAGACTAAAAACCTGTTAATAAAAGCCTGTTAATTTTTGAATTTACTGTCTTTATTCTTTGTAATTATTGGTTGGACCGTATGTACAGTATTTTTAAAAAATTACTAAAAGAAACTTACAACACAATCCTATTATATACATGTTTACTCAGAAGTGTAAGTCCTGTTTGGTCGAATGGAGCTCAGTTGCAGACATAGGCTGCCTGAGAGCTGGGACTGCAGGCTCCCCCCCTCCAGGCTGCTCCTGCCACCCCCTAACTCACCTGGTGGTATGGAGCCTTGCATGAGGTCCCGCTGCCCTCTGAAAGAGTTAGAACACTTTCAGATGGCTTTTGAACAATATTTCCAATTTTCCAATGAAAACCAGAAGTATTATCAAATGGCCTCCAAAGGGCCAGGGATGCTGTGCAGGCCTGCTGCCCAGGGGCATTTGCCCCTCCTGGCATCATGGCAGGAGTGCCACTGATGGAACTTACTCCTAAGTAAGTGTTCTTAGGATTGCAGCCTTAGTTGAATCAGGGCACAGTCCTAACCTGGAGTTAAGCTGGCATAAGAGATGTGCACTGGCCCAGGAGTGTCACAAATGCACTGTAAAGCACATTTGGACCACTTCCGGAATCAGGAGGACAGCACACATTCAGTTGCAGAGAATGGTGCAAATGTGCTTAACAGTGTGTTTGTGACACTCGTAGGCCAGCACAAGGGACTTTGTGAGTGTTGAAATTCCTAACTCCAGGTTTGGATTACACCTTTTTTTTTGAAAAAAATTGTTACAAACCCTTGTGCACCAATACTGTCTTGTCTTGTTCCCTTGCACCTATTTGCTAAGCATTCATCTCTTATTTCGTGTCTGCTGGGCTTAGCTGCAAAGCTTAGTTTAGAGCCATGTTCTGCAATGAAAATAGTTATTTGTTAAAGCAAATACTATGTTATCAAGTTCAATACTTCCACTCATATTTCTCTTCCCCCTTTTCACTTTTCCTTTGTCTGTATCATACAGTTTGATTTTAATATCAGATTTAAAGGGCAATGGTATTTCAAAAAAATGATTTTTTTTTTTTTTTAAAGAAGAATCTTTTCCATTTCACACCAGATCTTTGCACTACAGTGAAGACGACTTCTGGATTTTGGGAGTACAGGTCCATTCAATTCCTCAAATTCAATGCAGAAATTTGGAAGGACTTATTAAACTAATCTAGTCCCTAGATGAGCTGGATGAGTTTTTTCCTCAGATCTTGTTAGGGCATGCTTAAAGGAAGGATAAAGTCTTCAATAGACATCTGACAATCCTTTACACACTATCCATTGGATGCAATGGGACTTACTTCTAAGTAGTCAAGCATACGCTTGTGCTGTAAGTTGTATAGGATGCCAGAAATAAAATGGCATAAGATAGGATATTTTAAGTTAGAGTAACTGTCAGACAGACGTTCCCGTTTCCTTGGATGTAATAATCCTAGGGTGATGGTGGCGGCTAAGAGGGCATACTTCACCACCATCGCGTCCGCAGAGAACCATCCAGCTGAGCTTTTTCGTGTGGTCTGTACCCTACTTCATCTACTCGCTACTCCCCTACTGGAGGGGAGGAGCACACGGAGGCTCGCTGTGAAGAGTTCGCAAAACATTTTGTGGAGAAGATCGATCAGATTCGGCATGATGTGGACACTGTTGTAGGCGTATCTAGTGATGTCCCCGGGGAACCTGTCTATCCTATTCTTTGGGATTCTTTTCAGCTTGTAGAACCTGAGGATGTGGACAGGATTCTCTGGAGTGTGAGACCTGCTGCTTGCCTGCTTGACCCTTGCCCGGCATGGCTAATTAGAGCTGCCCAGGAAGGGCTGGCTGGGTGGACGGGGAGGGTGGTGAATTCATCTCTGAGGGAGGGGGTGCTCCCGCCTGCTTTGAAGCAGGCAGTGGTTCGCCCCCTCCTGAAGAAGCCCTCCTTGGATCCCACTAATTTAAATAACTTTCGGCCAGTCTCAAATATCCCATTTCCGGGCAAGGTGATTGAGCGGGTGGTGGCATCCCAGCTTCAGAGGATGCTGGAGGAAGCGGATTATCTGGACCCATTCCAATCTGGGTTCAGGACGGAGACTGCCTTGGTCGCCTTGGTAGATGACCTACGCCGAGGAATGGACAGGGGGAGTGCATCCCTGTTAGTCCGGCTGGACCTCTTGGCGGCTTTCGGCACCATCGACCATGGTGTCCTTCTGGGTCAGCTGGCTGAGTTGGGGCTCAGAGGCACTGTTCTGCAGTGGTTCCGCTCCTTCCTGGCTGACAGATCCCAGAAGGTGGTGCTGGGGGATGCTTGTTCGGCACCCCAACTTCTTAAGTTTGGGGTGTCACAAGAGTCCATCTTATCCCCCATGCTATTTAACATCTACATGAAGCTGCTGGGAGAGGTCATCGGGGGTTTGGAGTGGGGTGCCATCAATATGCTGATGACACCCAGCTCTATCTCTCCCCCTGATTCTGAGGAGGCAGTCGAGGTCCTGGATCGTTGCCTGGAGGCAGTTGGGGCCTGGATGTAGGCAAACAAGCTGAAATTAAATCAGAATAAGACAGGTGCTCCTGGTCCAGAAATCCACAACTCGGGTATTGGACTATCGCCCTGCTCTGAATGGGGTTGCACTCCCTCTGAAGGAGCAGGTCCGCAGTTTGGGGGTTCTCCTGGATCCACAGCTGCACCTGGATTCCCAGGTGGCGGCGGTGGCCAGGGGAGACTTTGCTCAGCTTCGGCTGATTCGCCAGCTGTGAACTTACCTGAGTTGCGCAGACCTGGCCACAGTGACCCACACCCTAGTGACATCCAGATTAGATTACTGCAATGCGCTCTACGTCAGGCTGCCTCTGAAGTCGGTCTGGAAATTGCAATTAGTGCAGAATGCGGCTGCCCGTGTGGTTGCTGGGGCTCGTCGGTTCGACTCTGTCGACTGTTGCTTCGGCGACTGCCCTGGCTGCCCGTTCCTTTCTGGGCCCGATTCAAAGTGCTAGTTTTGACCTTTAAAGCCTTTACGGCTCGGGTCTGGGGTATTTGAGGGACCGCCTCCTTCCATATAATCCTACCCGTACTCTTAGGTCATCTGGGGGGGCCCTTTGTGCCGCCACCAGGAGAGGTGAGGGGGATGGCGGCCAGAGATAGGGCCTTCTCGGTGGTGGCCCCCCGACTTTGGAATACCTTCCCATTAGAATTAAGAACTGCGCCCTCTTTGGCAACATTCCAGCGGGGGCTGAAGACTTTTTTATTCAAACAAGTCTTTAACTGTTGACAGGCAGGCTGGCATTTTTTACGTTCTATTTTTTTAAACTGGGATCCACAGGGCTTGTTGTTTTTTAATTTTACTGTTTTAATATTGTTTTGTTTTAATTGTACATATTGTGGTTTCCTGTACTGATTTTTAATGTTGTAAGCCGCTTTGGGTGCCCTCAGGCAGAAAGGTGGGATAGAAATTGAATTAATAATAACAACAACAACAACAATAATAATAATAATAATAATAATTAATGCACTTTGTTCTTTACTGTGGCTGTTTTGTTTCAGGCTAGTTCAAGAGGAAGATATTCTGTGTGTTCCAACAGTCGGACATCCTGAATTCTTAGAAGGAAATTCAGATAAATTTGTAAGGTGTGTTGTCCATCAGTTGAATGCTAAATGTTGAAAGCTTTCAATGTGGAGTCATTAAGGGCTCAATCCTGAGCTCGCCTGCATGGGCGTGCCTCCACAAAAGGCAGCACAGCGATGCCGGGGAGCAGTAAGTTTTACTGCTGCCAGTGTTGCGCTCCTTCTGGGTGGGGCGGGAGGGTGTTCCTGGGCAGGGGGAGGGGTGGGCCGGGGTAGGACTGGTGTCAACCTTCGTCGTTGAATCTGGATATCCGCGTTGGGACCTAGCCTATATTTTGCCAGCTAAATAGCTGTCACAGATGCAAGGAGACCGATTGGCAGGTCTCTGGGCTTATCCAGAGGAAGGGAATGAACATCCCCTTCCTATGAGAAGCCTCTGGCAGCTGCATGGCTACTGCTGGATGCAGAGGTAGCCAGGCAGCTCAAGATTGGGCTGCCCGTTGCTTATTCTAAATGTAGCTTGGGTTGCTTTGTTATTGGTGCCTGAGAAGATACAGCCTAGAAAATAATGGTGATTTATATTGTGCCCTATATTTTGGCGCTTTTGGCAGTGGGGGGAAAATGCCCCAAAACAGAGTTATTGCCATCATGAAGTCTCATTAATTAAAAAAAAAATCTGGATTGAGAGTACTATATTCTTGTAGAAACGTTCTACTGAACCACTGTGACTTGAAGTCTGAGAAGGTTCTGTGACATTTGAAGGTTATGGGTCATGCGCAGAAAATGGTTGTAAATGGAGGCAGACATTGATCAGCCTTGATGTTGATATTGGAGGGCGGGAAATAGCAATCGGAAAACTATGAAATTACCTGAAGGCTTCTACTTCCTCAAAATATAATTTTATTTCTTTCAACATTTCAGTTGCTTCCTGCCAATTTAGTTTTGTATTCAGAGTTCTTGGATACAGGTTGAGTATCCCTTATCTAGACTGCTTGGGACAGAAAGGTGTCTGAATTTTGGATTTGTCTGGATTTCCAAATAATTGCATAAATTATAATGAGAAATGCTTCCTCTTGCTCTTTTCACTATTACCTATATGGGTGTCTCTTTGACATTTTTCAACAACATCCATACCGGTACACACCACAAAGCAGAGAATAGAACTTACCGCCTGTACCTGTGTTCACACTACAGAAAATAAAATAAAAAAAGTCTTGCCCAAAAATATCTGGAGTTCAGAATAGTCTGGATTTTGAATATCTGGGTAAGGGGTCATCTACCTGTACTCAAATTTTAGTCTGTTTGCTCCTCTTTCAGGTGGCCAGAGCTCTACTTCAAAGTGAAAAAGATAATAGCAGCAGAGGAAGAGGAGCAAAGTGTAGGGTACTTGGCTGATACCCAGAAGACTTCCTTATTCCTGGTAAGCCATTAAAGAGGTAAAAATTGATGTTAGTACTGCAACACAGAGCATTTTCATGTGGTGAAGTTTGTGGCTATTTTAAGTCAACATAGGCTGCAACATTGTATAATAGTTTAATTAGTACTTATGTCCTGCCTTTCTACCGTTTCGGCCTTCAAGGTGCCTTACAGTGCATGTCTTGCTCAGAAATAAGTATCATTGAAATCAGGGAGAATTTTTTCCCAGGAAAGCGTATAAAAGATTGCAGCCATATCAATATATTTGAGTATCGTTTCAAACTTTAACAGGGATAGGCTTCCAAATGTTAATATTCTACCCTGTAAGTAACCCATAGACTCCCAGGCTTCACTCATGTCTGCTTTGGGGGACCACAGTGATGTGCTTGTACTTAGAGTCTTCATTGGAGGAGTTGCCCTTCTGGCTGTCTTGGTGTCAGCAGTGGGTCAAGGAGCAAGCCCTGCACCTCCAGCTAGTCGGAGAGTGAATCAGTTGCCCACGTTTGGTGCGGATGCCATACAGTTCTTTATATGGATAGCAGCTGGGGCATTTCATACAAAATCTATAGAGAAATGTAACCTTAAAGAGTGAGACATCTTCTTCTCTCCACTATTAAAAGTCATTTAATTTTCCTTAGCACTGAAACTGTGTGGACAAGTTCCTATCTCACTTTGATTTAAAAAACTTGCCACTGTCAGAAAAAATAGCTTTGCTGGTCAGTCACTTTAGAGCAGGGATACTTATTTGGTATGTCAGTTTGAAGACCTCTCTATGGGGTAGTATTCAGCTGCCTTATCTTTGTAGGTCAGCTCAACAAACAGTGCTGTCCCATCTTTTCCATCTCAAAATCCTGATAGCTTTTGGAGCAGTTTATCTCCTGCTGGGCTGTGTGACGTCGTGAAGCAGCTCTGTGACATTCTTGGGCCTCACTTATGGAGTGGGTATGTCGGCTGTCTTGTAATAAATGCAGTGTTATGGAATGCTGTGGGGCTGGAGTTGTGCTTTGCAGTTGTTGCCCTTTACTATAATTTATGAAAATTCAGGGTTGGAAATTCAGAAAATCACGTTAGTTGGATATTTCTGACTCTGGAATGTGCCATTTTAAAATACAGTTTGTTCATGCTCCTCAGACATTTCTCCATAATAAATGGAGTCTTTTTATATGAGGTGGAAGTGTTCAGTTTCTTCCAGACATTTCCGTAGTGTGCAGTAGCTTTTGGAATACTGAACCCCTGCACTATGGGGCATGCCAGGAACAATGAAGGTTAGTTTAAAGGTCCTTTCCTGTTGCCATGAGATGCCAAAATATGTTACTTGAACTTGCAGCTGTGTAACCCTGGTATCCCACTCTGCTAACTGATTGAATAGGCTTCATTTCTGTGTTCCAGAGGGACCCTGCTAAATGGAGCTGGAAGCATTCTGCTCTCGGGACCCAGTGGTGTGGGGAAAATGACAGCTGTCAGAGCTGCCTGTAGCCGCCTCAATCTCCATTTGTTCAAGGTAATTGGAGCCTGTCACGATATTTATGATCTAATATTTACAGAATACAGACCTTGAAGAGTTTCCTGATGATTGTAAACAGTGAGGCACTTTTTCACCCTTGTGGCTTCCCTCTGGTTTCAAAGATAACTGTGAAAAGGAGTGTATCTTTAAAAAGCTTCTGGCATCGGAACAAACTTCTCTTCCCCTTTAATAACCCACAATATAACAGAGTGCATTTGGGAGTGAGTGGCTGTCAGCAAGTGAAGAATGTCCTACAGCCCAATTGTAACTTGGGCTGGAGCAGGCCGGCCTGCGATACATCCAAACTGCGATACAAACGTCTCCTTGCCTTGCAGTAAGCCACAGGCAGCCCCATAGGGCTGCTCAGATCTGAACCTGCAAAATAGCAGGCGCAAGTCCAAACACATTGTGGCGGCCTGAATTGGGGCTGTGTGGCCCAGGAATGCTGGTTTGGATCCTGTGTGTCTCTGGCTCCCCCCCCCCCCCGGGTCATCCCACCCACTAAAACACCTTCCCTCCATCCCGTTCCACCCTCCCTCCTGCCTTCCCTCTCCCCAGAAATGGCCCTTCACTGGCTGAACTTGGCTGGCACAGGACCAACTTACCCAGGTGTTGTGGTGGCATTGCAGGGCGAACACAATTGCCTGCGTCAGCCCTGCACCAGAAGTGCTGCCGCAAAAGTGCTTTACGGCACTTTCACGCCAGCGCTTGGCTGACACAGGCCACATGCATCAGCCCAACGCAGGCCTTGGATAGTGTCTCTAGTTAAATAGGAATTCAAACTCGAACCAGGCCCAACCTAACACTGCTTGTCCAGAGTCTAGACTGTATGCATGTACAGCCCTGCATGTACAACAAATAACACCTGCATTGGCTGTTGAGACAGGTTTTAATATATATTTGCCAGGACTTGTCTCTGTTTTTTAGAGCTGTTCAGTGGAGGAGGTTGGCTCTAAAGGGTTTCTGAAAAGACCTTTCCATTATTCAAAAAGTCTTGCAGTTACAGAGCCTGGCTGTCATTGCAGGCATTTTTATTTATTTATTTTTTTGGCCATCAGTCCCTTTTGCAATCCAGTTTCCCACAGATCTGTGTTTTCTGGCAGGTAGATTGTGTTAATTTGTGTGGTGACACCAGTGGATCTACAGAAGCAAAACTGTATGCAGCCTTCTCGCAGGCAGAACTTTATAGTCCTTGTATCCTGCTGATGAAAGATATAGAGCTTCTTGGAAGAGATCGTGATGGGCTTGGGGAGGACTCCAGAGTCATCCTTGCATTACGGCACCTTCTCCTTGACAGTGAGACAAACGCCAGGTATGGACCACTCGGTTAGAATTTTCCGGTATTCATCTCAGGCAGAGGTTGGTCATGTCCTACAGCCCACGGGCCAGATCTAGCCCACCACTCTAAGTTATACAGCCTGTGTAGAGCTTGCTGTTCCACATAATGAGTGTATGCCTCGGAGTGAGCCTGAGACCGGAGGATTGAATCTGCAGTTTTCTGTCATTCTCAGTTTTTGGTAATGTGATTCTAGTTTTTAAACAGACAGTACATAATTTTTTTTATTTAAAAGCTTTTCAAGGGTAATTTGAGTATACACTATTTTTGTCTTAAGTACTGATGTTTGAACAAAAATCCCATGTAAGATCAGAACATCAGGAAGTTCTTTTTCATGATTTGTCTTGATAAATTCAGATGAGATTAAGACACATCTCTCATGACTGGCATAGGTATAGTGCCGTTATTCACAGTATTTCAAAGATGTGAGGATGGTGAAACCTGCTGATGCTTCTTGTGCATGTGTGCTCTAGAGGTACAGTAATAGACTTACAGGGTGGTATCAGATTGGATGGTGGCCAATGGCCCATTTCTATTAGGGAGCCTAGCTGACTGGGTTTGGCCCTGAACTCTGAGTATCAGCAATAGCATCCACTGTGCCTTGGGGACACTGAGCTGTGTAGGCTGGCATTGACAGTGCAGACTGCCACCCTGTTTATGTCCTTCTCATTGTGACTGATGCAATTCAGAGAGAAGAAGCAGTGGTAGTGGCACAGCCTGCAAAAACCCAGGGCAGAGGTATCTTGGATAGCTATGCTGTTAGTGCCCGGCATTCCAGAAGAGAGTTGCTTAAGTGATGGGGATGGGGGCTGCAATAGAAGACCAAGGTGTTGCTCTGAAGTATTCATTGCACATCCCTATGTTTCTTGGTAGCTATCCTGCCCTGGTGGTAGGCACAACATCTAGGCTTGGGGATGTCCCTACAGACTTGCAGACAGCTTTTCTTCATGAGGTGAAGATCAAAGCACCATCAGAAGAGCAGAGGAAGGCCATTCTAAGCATGCTAACTGAGAATCTCCCACTGGGCAAAGAAATGAGCCTGACCAAATTAGCCCGGCAAAGTGCGGTGAGTGCCATTTCACTCAGTGACAGAGAGAGGGCAGCTGAGCCAAGGATGGGCTCACCGTAGTTGTAGGTTGGAGTGTGGACCTCTGTGAATGCTATGGATGATGAGCAAGGCGCTACCCCGATTCTGTTTATGCTTCTGTTTCCTTTCTCCAGCAGCATGTGCTCAGCATGACCCAAATAAGAGTGCTCAAGCTACTCTGTGCACTATTTCAGAATTGTTTGTGTGCCTACATAGTTTGTAGAGGAAATGAGTGGTGGGTTTTCCCAGTTGTGGAATTGACATGGCGGGTCACCATGGTGGGTTTTTATTTTATTTTTACATGCACGCACACATGCCCCCCCCCCCAATTAAACCTTTTCCTCAAGTGGCCTTCTTTCAGTTGGCGTTCCCTTTTTGTAGTGTGTATAGCTACGTATTTTCTTCCATCTAACTTTCGTTTCGTTTCTTGCTTTCAGGGCTTTGTTCTTGGAGATTTCTGTGCTCTGCTTTCCCACAGCAGTCGTGCTGCCTGCATCAGGATCCAGAATTCAAGGTACTAGAGGAGAATAATTCTGGTTTATGTACATTCAGATGCTAATTGGGAAAAGAAACATTTTTTTGTTTTTATTTGCTGAAAGATGATGCTTAGCCTACCGGTAGACTGTGGGAGGCGCTCTCCTTTCATTATGTTCAAGCCCTGAAGCAGGCCTCTCTGAGCAAAAAGGTACTGATAGCTTCTAGAAGTCTTTCCAATCGTTCTCAGTGTTTGGAGTAAGAGTTAAATTGTCAAGCCCCACTGAGGTGTTTTTTTTTTCCCCAAACACCTCCATCTTCATTCAGATTTATGGTGGCAGAATTTGATCGACCTACACCAAATGTTATACTTTTGATAGAAACGGTGAACTTTCAAGGGGTATAAAATCTAGTGCTTGCACTAGTATAAAATCTAGTGCTTTCTTGCGCTGTTTTTCATAGTTCTTGATAGCCAGACTCCCTCCAGTCTGCTGCTGCTTCAGTGCAGTTTTTTTTTTGACTTAAGAACATAAGAAGAGCCCTGCTGGATCAGGCCAAAGGCCCATCTAGTCCAGCTTCCTGTATCTCACAGCGGCCCGCCAGGTGTCCCAGGGAGGCATGAGACAACAAGATGCTTGGATCCTGTTGCCACTCCCTTGCACCCAGTACTCTGAAGTAGCCCACCACCAATGTAAGGAGGTTGCACAAGCCATCGTTGCCTATAGCCCACAATGGACCTTTCCTCCAGAAATCCGTCCAATCCCCTCTTAAAGGCATCTAGACCAGATGCCATCACCACCTCCTGTGGCAAAGAGTTCCACAGATTAACTACCCGCTGGGTAAAAAAGTACTTCCTTTTATCTGTTTTAACTCTCCCAACCCTCAGTTTTAGCGGATGCCCCCTGGTTCTGGTGTTTTGAGAGAGAGAAAAGAATATCCCTCTGTTTCTTCCGTGCATAATTTTATATGTCTCAATCATGTCCCCTCTCAGAGGACTTATAACAGCATTGCTTCTTTCTCTTTCAATATATGACCCCAGCTAACCATGTTCCCAGTGGACAAGATGTCATGGGCCAATCAGATGGTAACATTGGGTCAAATGAAATTACAATTCCGTCATTATTGATCAAACTCTAGTTGTTCCTGATTGCCCATTGACATGTATAGTCAAGCACACGTCCTCTGAAGTCATATCATTGTAATAAAGAATATCTGCAATATTACAGAATATCTGTAATAAAGAATATTTGGATGAGTATTCTGATGTATTTCCAGGCTGATGCTCTCTGTCATGCTGCAACTATTTGCCAAAGTATGGCAAAACGGGGCGTATCAGCCTGATTACTAAGGTATTAGGGATGTGTTTTCAGTAAGTGTACACGGCAACCCCAAATATCACACACACAAAATGAGAGTTCCTTTTCTAGGGGCATAAATATTCATGAGGTTCAGCACTCCAGCTCTAAGTCAGCACTCCCTGGTCAAATCAACTTTTTAAACTGATCAAAAGTGCTGAAAATGAGTCTGAATGTTTCTGTTTGCTCTTTACCAGTTTCCCAGGGGGATCAAGTGAGGAGGAGGAGCATGATTTCTGTGCTGCTGGCTTTCCTCTCCTAGCAGAAGATTTCAGCGTAGCACTGGATAGACTGCATGATGCTCATTCACGGGCAATAGGAGCCCCAAAGGTATGGACCAAACAAACAGCAATTCTGGTGATACATTGTGAGATTTAAATTACTTGCTGCATCAATTAAAATGAGGAATGCATCCTTGCCCAGTCCTGTTTTGACATCAAAGCTGAGATGAATTTCTCAGTTAGGCATTAACTTGGATATTGCTTCTGGGAACTTTAATATACATTAGTGAATGTAATGTAAAGTGAATGAAAACTTAAATTTTCTATTTTATACAAAAATGAAATTTATAAAATTTCTGAGTCCTTTTTCCAATCAATTTGGAGACTTCAAAGTGATAGACAAACATTTTTTTAAAGAACAGAAAGGGCCATGGCTCAGTGGGGCTTCGAATTTTATTATTATTACTATTTGGCTGTAAACCGCTTTGTGAACTTCGTGTTGAAGTACCTGTTGATTGATTGATTGATTGATTGATTGATTGATTTGATGTGGAAAGTCCCAGGTTAAATTTAAATGTAGGACTAGGAAAGAACCCAGCTGAAATCCTGGAAAGCCATCACCAGTCCATGTTGACAATACTGAGCTAGTGGGATCTGTGGGCTGACTTGGTAGAAGGCAGTTTTCTGTTTTCAGATCATGCATTTAAAAGCAAAGCAGAGTAAAATGGCCAGTTTTTCCGTCAAACCTTAAATGAAACATGAACTTTTGCAGAAAGACACTTCTTTAATTGCTGGTGAAAGCATAGAAGGAGGGGAGCCAGTCAGAACTCTTTTAGTAGGACAGCTAGCTTCGTTGGAAGTTCCAGACAGATTTAGGGCCCAATCTTATGGGCTGCAGCACTGGCACTGGCTGTCAGAAACGTGCTGTAAAGCACTTTTGTGGCACTCGGAGATCAGGCATTGCCAGCTGGGAGGCCTGTGCCACTCCCGCGGCTGGTGGTGACAAGGTACGTGCCGAGTGGCGTGAGGAGGGTGGCAGCAGCTGTAGGAGAGACATTCCTGGGTGAAGTAGGAGGAGTGACCGCCAGAGGCCTTATCTGCCAGATCCTACCCCTCTATGTTGGGCTCAGAAGCCCAATACAGGGCTTCTTGAGTCTATACCTGGAATTTAGTGGGTGCAGGCTCAAGAAGCCCCATTGCAGAGGCTGGGGCTTTACTCGCCGTAAAGGGATGAATGTTCCTTTCCCCCAAGGAGACTTTTGGCGGCTTCCCTGTGTCTGCAGGATTCAGCACCATTGTTCCTCTGGGTGCTGGGAAGCATAGGATTGGGCTACCAGTTGAAAAAGTTCCTCTTGCACAGTGTTGTCACTATGTTGAAGACTAGAATACACACCAGGTTTTCACCTGTTGACGTTAAGATGAGAGAGGATATATGAGGGTAAAAAAACACTCCAAAGAATGTGATTATCTTTGCTGTTAAAGCCACGGTATAGAGGGATTCCATGAGAGACTAATCCTATGGGACCTCTTGTGACATCTTGAGGAGGGAGAAGCTGGTACAGCTAGAGTGAAAGCAGTCTGTAATTGGAGCATGGTGGTGCATTTTAACATTTGTGGTTCTAAGCCTTTATGGCAGTGGTTTTTGAATTGGGGCGTTGTGACACCACAGCCTGAAAAGCCCTGCCTGTGTCAACTTAAAGCGGTAGGAAATCACAGCAACATAATTGCTACGATCAAGTCGCTTCTGGCAAAAAAAATTGGGGCTGGTGGGGGCTTACCCGTATCTGCCCCAGCATCCAGGAGGGTTGGGGAGCTATCCAGAACCCTCTGCAGGGCTCCCTGTGTGATTAAACCGTAAAAAAAAGATCGTGACCGACTTCCGGTTTTGCAATTGCAACCAGGAAGTGGGTTGCAATCTTTTTTTCTAATGCATAGGGAGCCCTGCAGAGGGGTCTGCAGGGCTCCCCAAACTTCCTGGACACTGGGGCAGGCACTGGTTAGTCCCCCAACCCCCATTTTTTTGCCAGAAGCAGCACAATCATAGAGATCACGTCTCCAAGATTTCTCCTGCCCCCGCAAGCGCTTACAGAGGTTCTCAAACTCCCAGAGAGTTTGAGAACCTCTGCTTTATGGGACTGTCTGAGAACATCATAAGAAATGGCATTCGCCAGTTTGGGGTCATTGGTAGGTTACAAGCCTGTCTTCCTGTGTAGATACCCTCTGTCTTCTGGCAAGATGTTGGTGGACTCCAGGATGTGAAGAAGGAGATTCTGGACACCATTCAGCTTCCTCTAGAACACCCAGAGCTGCTGTCCTTAGGCCTTCGCCGCTCTGGCCTGCTGCTCTATGGCCCTCCTGGAACGGGGAAGACGTTGCTTGCTAAAGCAGTAGCAACTGAATGCACCATGACTTTCCTCAGGTGGGATCTGTGACTGACATTTAAGGGAACTGGGGTTTGAAATTACAGGGATGCAGTTAACCTTGCCTCTTGTCCTTTTCAGTGTGAAGGGCCCTGAACTAATTAACATGTATGTTGGGCAGAGTGAAGAGAATGTGCGTGAAGGTTAGTGTGGAGTCCTTAACGTTTGCTTGGAGGGCTCCGCTTTGTGAGGAAACCTTCTCCTTATTGCTGGATTAAGGAGAAATATTGAGCCCCCAAATAACTCTCACATCTGAATAGATGGGCAAATGTCTTGTCTCATTGAATTGTGAGTCAGGCTCAGCGACATGAGACTGATTCCAGAAAATCCACAAGAGCCTGCGGTTCATGTCTTTACCAGTTGCCTCTAGTACTTTTTAGGATCCTTCCTCCTCCAGCACAACTAGTCATGGTCTAGCAGCCTGTTGGCTTAAAATCCTGAGGCCAAATACTGTGCCTAAATATACAACTGCTGATGAGAAGGATAACCATACTGTTAACTCGCTCGCCTGCATAATGACTGATTGAGCTAATGTTGTGGTGTCATGCAGTTTTCCCAAGATTTATGGTTATCCATGTAACTCAAAATGATACTTTTCGGTTAAAGGAAATTTTATAATTTAGCAGCCAACTTAATTGTGAAAATCACTTCCACCACCACCACCACCACCACCACCCTGTATATCAGGACAAATCCATCGCATGTATGAGATCAGTGCCTGATTTTTTTACAATGCCAGGATCTATCATGGCCGTTTTTGTAAATTGTGTTTAACCTATATAGAGTAAGCTAGAAAGTTACTGGTGGGAGTTGGCCTAAGCCAACTGCCCCCAAGGTAAGAGTTTCACTGTCCAAATAATGCTGCAAGTTAGCAGTCATTTCCACCAAACGTGAATTTCTGGTTTCAAGCTGGGTAGAACAGGCAGATCAAGGGAATGAATTCTCAGCTAGCAGAGCAGACAGTGGTGACCTGTTATTGCAGTGTTGTACTGCTTTTCTCTCTGTACAGAGACTGTCCTTTTTAGCTGGAGAAGTAATCTCTTGTGTTGTTCCATTTTCCACACACTCTTTGTTTAATCATGTCTCCCTGTGCCATGTGTCTGAAAACTAGATTTTTGGTTTGCTTCTCCACCTGGCCAAAGGAATATAGAGAACATCTCCACTATAATTTTTCCTCATTCTATGTGTGCTACTGGCTTTACCATGAGTTTGCAAGATGCACATGGTATCTGTCTCTCTTTCTTCTTAGTGTTTGCAAGAGCCAGGGCAGCTGCTCCCTGCATTATCTTTTTTGATGAACTTGATGCTTTGGCACCCAAACGTGGGCGGAGTGGAGATTCAGGAGGTGTTATGGACAGGTGAGTACTCTTTGCCCTCTGTGTTAGGGACTGCAATACAAGTTTGCAGTTGGCTGGCTTGGTGCTGAATTTCCCCTCTTCTTTACTTTTATAGATGGCCTCTCTTCTTCTATTTCTCCAGGCAGGGTTTCAAGTTTTTCTTTTGCTATTCTCGGCATAGTCCTCCAAGCAGTTTGAAAGCACATAAAAACTGGAACCCACTTTAAACAATAAAAGGACTGGGGTGTGTCCCCATTTCCCTCTAGGTCTCCTGGATGTCTCCTTGAATCTTCAAGCTTAGCCCTGGCAAGCTGTTTGTTTTCAGTACCAGTTTAGGTATTAACAATAAATCTTAGTTTTATTTGAAATATTTATAGCCTGCCTTCCTACCAAATCTAGGCCACCAAGGTAGCTGCCAAGAATGATAAAACTATTTATTACAATAAAGCAAGAAATATAAACAAAAAACACATCCAGCTGCCAAAGACAACAGAAACACAAACTTTATTAAATGAGTATCACAAATGCTTCAGCAATCACATTTTTATTTGGCACCTAAAAGTTAACAATATAGGTAGCAAACTAATAAAGTTGGGGAAGGTATCCCAGAGTCCAGGTGCAACAACAGAAGACCCTCTCCCCAGTAATCACCTGTTTTTCCTCTAAAAGCAGAGGCACACAGAGCAAGGCCTTGACAAATGTATAGGTAGGTTTACACATTCAGATATCCCAGACTGTTTAGGGGTTCATAGTCAGGGAATAAGAGGTCAGGTCCTCTTATGGATTGAGAATTGGTTGAGGACCAGGAAACAGAGAATGGGGGTCAATGGGCCATTTTCACAATGGAGAGAGGTGAAGAGCGGTGTGCCCCAGGGATCTGTCCTGGGACCAGTGCTTTTTAACTTATTCATAAATGACCTGGAGACAGGCATAAGCAGTGAAGTGGCCAAATTTGCAGATGACACTAAACGTTTCCGGGTGGTTAAAACTAGAAAGGATTGTGAAGAGCTCCAGAAGGCTCTCTCACAACTGGGAGACTGGGCAGTAAAATGGCAGATGCCTTTTAATTAAATAAGTGCAAAGTAATGCATATTGGGGCAAATAATCAAAAATTCACATATAGGTTAATGGGTTCTGAGCTGTCAGTGACAGACCAGGAGAGAGATCTTGGGACAGTTCGATGAAATTGTCGACCCAGAATGCAGCGGCAGTGAAGAAGGCAAATTCCATGCTAGGGATAATTAGAAAAGGAATTGAGAATAAAGCAGCCAGTATTGTACTGTCATTGTACAAGCGATGGTAAGGCCACACCTAGAGTATTGCGTACAGTTTTGGTCTCAAAAAGGACATAGTAGAAAAAGTAGAGGAGAGAGCAACCAAAATGATTACGGGGCTGGGGCACCTCCCTTACGAGGAAAGGTTAAAGCGTTTGGGGCTCTTCAGTCTAGAAAGAAGGCGCCTGAGGGGAGACATGATTGAGACATACAAAATTATGCATGGGGTGGATAGAATAGATAGAGGGAGTCTCTTTTCCCTCTCACACAATACCAGAACCAGGGGACATCCTCTAAAGCTGAGTGTTAGGAGAGTTAGAATAAATAAAATAAAATATTTCTTTACCCAGCGTGTAATTAGTATGTGGAACTCCTTGCCGTGAGATGTGGTGATGGCATTGGACCTGGATGCCTTTAAAAGGGGATTGGATAGGTTTATGGAAGAAAACTCCATCACAGGTTACAAGCTATAATAGGTATGTCCAGTCTGAGATTAGCTGGTTGCTCATCATGAGGGCCGGGTAGGAATTTTTTTCTGTCATCCAAATTGGCCATGGATGGCAGTTTTTTTGCTGTTCAGGGATGGGTGTTCAGTAGGTTACATGATTTACATTTGTGTTTAATAAAGTTAAACCCCAACCTCATTCTGGTGTCTTCCCTGGGGGTGGTGCATGGGTAATAGGCTACTTTAAAATGCCAGATGCAGGGGAGTGGCAGCAGGATACAAGTATCTGGTTGTCTTGCGTGCTTCCTGGGGCATCTGGTGGGCCACTGTGAGATACAGGAAGCTGGACTAGATGGGCCTTTGGCCTGATCCAGCAAGGCTTTTTCTTATGTTCTTATGTTCAGGATCAAAACCAGCACTCTCATTTTTGCCTGGAATCAAACCCTTTAATCACAGAGTCATAGAGTTGGAAGGACCTACAAGGTTATCTAGTCCAACCCCATGCCTGTAGCAGAAAATCCTCCTACAATATCTCCAGCAAGTGCCTGTCAAGCATCTGCTTGAAGTTCTCCAGTGAGAGAGAATCCACCACCTCCCTCAGCAATCTGTTCCACTGTCGAACTGCCCTTACCGTCAGGAATTTCCTCTCTTGCAGTTTGTACCCTCTTGACAGTTCTCTTGACAGTTCTACTGTCAGAGGCAGATGAGAACACATTTTTAAGCAGTATAGCTCTTTCAGCTAAACGAAATGTGATCAAAGATCCCAGATAATCACCAAGCAGCTGTATTTAGAATCTGCTGAATTTTACAAGCATGCTGCACAGGTAGCCTCTTGTAGAATGTGTTGTATGTGACAGCATATCTTGAAACTGAGCTCATTTTCAAGAGCACCACAGGGTATCTGTTGTTTAGAAATGTGTTGGAAGCACGTCCAGTTCTAACAAAATGTCGTCTTGAGATGACTGTTGCTTAGGGGATAGATATGTGGATATGGCAAGGCAAGAACCTAACTGTGGAGAGGGGTCTTCAGTTTTCTTAACTGTCTGGGTGATTATGAATGGGGAAATGGCTAAGGCAGATCCTTGGATTATATCTATAAATTGTCAGTTTTGGAAGCCATAGGATACTTCTGCTATGAGAGGAAATGGCATGGAGATTAGAAGTCTAAGGTAGTTGTACTGTATTGCTTAATCTGCTCTGGGGTGAGCTCCTGTGCTTCTCCACCCCTTGCCCTGCGTTCCCTGTACAAGACTTCTTTCTTTAAGGCAAAAATGGGTTTCCCCCATTCAAAAGCTAATGGAGTGACACTTTTGTGCTCAGTTGGGAGTTCTGGGCAGCAGTCATGTATCCGCAAATAACTGGTTTTGGAAGGTGTCCTCTG
>JAJKFI010000008.1:23010814-23120250 GCA_029204185.1 Lerista edwardsae
TCCTCTGGATTCATGCAGGTGCTTGATCGCTGCACACACCAGGATTTGTGACAATTGTAAGTGGCTTTTTCTTTCTCTTCCTAGAGTGGTGTCTCAGCTCCTAGCAGAGCTTGATGGACTTCATTCTTCCCAAGATGTGTTTGTAATTGGAGCTACAAACAGACCTGATCTTCTAGACTCGGCGCTACTTCGGCCAGGCAGGTATGCTGGGCTTGCTGTTCACCATGCTGGGTTTGCTTCCTCATTGAATATTTCTTTGCTGTTCCTTGACTATCTTCTACATTGTAAAGTTGTAGGGTAAGATTCCTTCCACTTCCTGTGCGTGCGTGTAGCAATGCGGCAGAACATGTTGTCTGACAAAATAAGATCTTGAGATGCTGCCCCATAGGAATAGCTGTGGTTTATTGGCGCGCTCCTGCCATTTTGGTTGCTGGGTGCATTGTTTTTCCTCTAAATAGGAGGTGCCACTTTCAGAGTCCCTTGGGTTGTGTAAAGTGCTAGCCACGGGAAGAATATGAAGTTCTTTTGCACGGCTGTAGCAAAGTGAAAAAACACACTGTGCTCCAGGGGTGCAAGGTTCCAGGAAGTCCGTGCACTTAACATGAACTTTTGTTAAGTACCTGACTTCTAATCTTTCCGTGGTCAGTCGTGAGTACAGCCAAATCTTATACCAATAGGAATCTGCTAAAAACGCCATCAGCTCCAATTTACCGCTGACCCAATGCCCGGTGGAGCAGCCAGGCTGAGTTAACCAGCATTTAAGGTAGTTCCAATACCCCAGCCTCACTTAACCTAGAGGCAATAGTTTGGAAAAAACCTTAAACAAGAAGAACCTCCAGCAGATCCTATTGCAAGGGTAGCGGGGCAAAGAGCGGTCTGGATTTAGCCAGTACCCTGAATAACTTCCCCCAAACGAAACGTACTCACACTCAAGCAAATAAGCTTGACAAAACTTTATTAAAAACACAACTCAGTTGGTTACATGGCCCAAAGGCAAACATAATGAGATAGAACACATAACAGTTAATAAAACAATCAACTTAGACTTCTACTCTTACTGAGACTAACATGGCTTAACATGCTAAGTTGCCAAACAGATGTTACCCATGCATTGTTGGAATCAAGCAAGCCTCTTTCTTCTTCTCAGTAACAACCAAGCCATCTCTGGAACAGCCAGAAAACGCTGAACAACTAACATAGGTCGAGAGGCGATTTTTATAGCCCTTTGCCTCTTGCCTTCCAATTAGGCTAATTGCCTCTGCCTGGTAACAGTGAGACAATCACGAGTTACAGCTGCAAAGAAATTGAGGAGGAGGAGGCTGGCACCACGATGTCCTTGAATCTCTTGCCCCACTGAACCTCCTAAAAAGTTCCCTAGGCCAACTGATAAGAGTTGAAGTTTCGATGTTGTTTTGATTTCTCCTCGTAGCCTGTTTTAGCTTACTGCTTACCCCAGATGGACAAAATACCTTAAAGATGGAGTCAGGCCTTCTAAGATAGTGTTAGGCCTGTATTTGGTTTACCTGTCTTTTACAGGTTGGTAATGCCATATTTGAAAGCTAGAAATAAATGTGTTGATGTATATAGGAAAATTTTAAAATATAATTATCTCAATTACTGTTTTTAACTATTGTTTTTAACTGTTAAATATTGTGTTTTTATTGTATTTTAAATGTTGTAAGCTGCCTTGGGTGCCTTTAGGCAGAAAGGCGGGGTATTAAATAAATAAATAAATAGGAAAAGAATCTCCTAGAACTTAACACCTCCGGTTCCATACCTCTGTGAGAATTTCTAAGGAATTGTTCTTGACTGGCAGATAGTGTACTGGAAGAGATCATGGGTAACCTAGCTGAAGGTCACTGCATTCAGATTGTTGCCAGAGACCAGGCATTGAATTTGGGGCAACATCTGGTTTTGTCTGCGAACAGTTTATTTTCTGTTTGTCCGGCAGATTTGATAAATTGGTCTATGTGGGTGTAAATGAAGATCGGGATTCTCAGCTACGAGTACTAAATGCCATCACCAGAAAGTGAGTACCTGACTGCAGAATAACATGTGGTAAAAGGAAGATCTGCCTTTTTTTAGAGTTTTTTTAGTTATCTCTAGGATGTTTTGTTTTTGTTTATCTCTATCTAGTTATCTTCAGAGGTTTTTTTGTGGTGGTGTTTTGCAGTAGGCTGTTCATTCTGCTATGCCAATTGAACAGTTCCAATCCAAAAGCCTCAGTATGCTGTCATGCACTCCGCTGTAACTTGTTGTTTCCATCTAATCCCCAACTTCCAAGTTGGGTATTTTGCATTGCAATTACTCAGCAGACTGCCGCCTGGCTAATGAACATGAGAGTCTGATTTTTACATCACCAACATCTGCATCATCTCAAAGTTCAGCTCAGGTTTCCATCTTTAGATTGTGAATAGCTTTGCTGCTCGGGGTTTGGTAACTCAGAGTGCAATGCTAACCTGGAGTTAGGCTGGCACAGTTAGGCCAGCAAAGTTTGGCCAGCACCAGGGCCACCATAAAGTGTGTTTGGACCACTCTCGGAGTCAGGGAGGATGGTGCATGTCTGTCTGCTTGCTGTTCTGACTCAGAGAGTGGTCCAAATATACTTTACAATGTCCTTGATGCCGGCCAAACTTTGCTGGAACTAACTGTGCCAACCTAACTCCAGGTTAAGATTGTGCCCTCAGTCCCTTGGCAGGATCGATCCTTTCTTAAAGATTGTAAAGAGGTCCCTGTTCTTGGGCTTTGAAGTGAATTGGGATTAGGATATTTTAAAGAGGGGCAGACTTGTCAATCCTCACTCCCTGAGATGCCTGAATTGTCTGTGAATCTGCCCAGAAGGAGAAATCATGCACTTCTGAGAGTAGCAAACAGTTTAATATGAGAGAAAATTAATGGAGAAAATTCTTATTTAAGCTAGTTTTTTGCTAGAAATCATGCACCTCATGCAGAACATGTGGATTAGAATTCTTCCTATCCATAACCTTTTTCTGGAGGGTTATGTTCTAGTAACAATTAATCTTTGACTATATTCTTTCCTGGCAGGTTTAAGTTGGACCCTTCAGTGAGTCTCCTTGGTGTCCTCGACAAATGTCCTGTGCAACTAACAGGAGCAGATTTGTATGCACTCTGCTCAGATGCTATGGTGTCTGCTCTGAAAAGGAAAGTGGAATGGATAGAGGAAGGTAAGGAATAGTATGATTTGGGCCATCAGCTAAATTGTAATAAGGCAGAATGAAAAGATTAATAGCCAACATTTCAAAAAAACATCATGGAAGGAATCTGGAAAGAGCACATTTAATTACCTTCAGAGAAGCAGGCGAAAGGGCTACATATTGAGTTGTTTGCAAACTCTTGATCTACCTACTTATTGCTTCAAATCAGGACACTCCAGTCCTGGGCCAGAACCGGTGCCCATTCTACCTTTCCCTGGTGTGAACGGTGCTTACCCTTCCACCTGGGAACCACTGCAAAGCCCCTCCGTGAGTCCCCAGTGTTTTGCACCCAGATTTCTGGGCAGACACAACTGGCCAGCATGATGATTGAGGGCTCATGAAGAGGCTTTGCAGTGGCTCCTGGGTGGAATAGAAAGTGGCATTTGCGCTGGGGAAGCCTTTGCCTGCAGCAACGGTCTCCAGTTTGGAAACTGCTGCTTTAAATCAACATTCTCATGGCCAACTCTCACGGCCACTGCTAATGGTGGAGTTGAAAACCAGCTTGTACTTTAAATCTTCAGAAGGAGACTTTTGGAAATGTACTAATAGAAGCTGGGGAAATATGTAGAATTACAGAGAGGAGTTACAGGCACTAGTGAGGAGATAATGGAAAGGCAGTACACTTTTGTTGCTGAGATTCTTTTTGTTGAGCTTCCATTTTGGGAACAATGTATACAGAGATGTCCCCTTCCCCCTCCCCTCCTCCCTTGCATTCTGTAGCGTAATTTCAGGCTCAAGCTGCAGCTCATTGTTATTTTGTTGGAGTGTCAGAGCATCTTGCACTATTGCTACTGGTCTGCATTACCCTTTGGTTTGATTTAGCGAAGCTGCTTTTTAGAGAGAGCAGGTTGAATTATGAGCCTGACTATTCCACGTTTCCACTTGGATTGTGCCTGTATGTTCCCTGTCTCTTCATGCAGGAGCATAACCAATGAGCACTTAATGACTTGAGCGCTTGGCACAGGTGGATTTGTGATTCAGTGGATGCTGTAATTCTATTTGATGGCTCAAATTTGCAGATGTGGAGTGTTGTTCACCATGGGGAGCAGATGAACTGAGGTGGCTATGAGGGCCTGTGTCCATAGGCTGGCATGACTGTTCTCCCCAAGAAATGGAAAGTAAGCACAAGCCTGAAGAAAGCAGTTTGAGCCTTGGAGGAGGGAATGCCTTTCTTAGTTGTCCAACAGCCCTTCCCTCCTGTTAATGATACAAACATTTTTTGGCTTGACTTGCTTAGCCAGGAGCAGTTCAGGTATGAGCAGCATGTGACAAAGCGAGTGTAAAGCGAGTTTCTTTTGCAACCATTTGACTCCTTTTTTCCAGGACTGGATACAGAGAGCTCAGAGCTCATCCTGACCATGGAGGACTTCACACAAGCAGCAACTAGGTTGCAGCCTTCTGTTTCTGAACAGGAACTACTCAGGTACAAACGGATCCAACAGAGATTTTCAGCTTGATACAGATCCAGCAGGATGAAAAAGAAATGGTCACAGGATTGGAGATGTACAGTCGGGAAGAATTTCGGTATGGCAATATCATCCATCCCTGTTGGAGAGGTGAAAGGGATGCTGCCTGTTGCAATCTGGCTACCAGGCCTACAAGAGCTAGTAGGGAATGGACTAATTGATTATCTGGAGCGAGACTGTTGCAGGCTAGCCGGCCTTTGTGCTCCGTACTATGGTTGATCTGCAAGAAGATAACACTAATTCAAGCAAGAGGAAAATTTTAGGATCCTAATAACTTGGGACTGGGAATATGGGGAAGGTGGCTGTAAGTATCTAAAAGTGTATAAATAAAGGTTTACTTGCTTCCCCAAAAGGGCAAAACTGCACTCTATATCCTTTTGAGAGCTTTTCTATGTATTTTGCCCATAAATAGGAAATGGTTTTGAGTCTTGAAAGGGGCAGAACTTTTTCAAGTAGGTCAAATGTCACCTATCTGCTTGTAGGATAACTTTATTTAAATTTGGGTTGTAAAACTGGTTTTATTTCCTTGTACTTTTGCTAGGCATCCTATCATCTGCTGCCTTAATCTTCTTATTTAATACAAAAGCCTCATTTTTTGTGCTTAAAAGCAGCTGTTAGAGGCAGACCAGTATTCCTTTTTGGGGGAATTATTACAGGCAACTGATAAACTCTACTCTTGGGTAAAACTCTAGAAAAATGGCTATAGCCTAAATTTATTTATCTCATTATGTGATCTTTAAAAAAAAATCCTTTGAGTGGGCTCCCAACTCTGAAATTAATGAAGAAATCCTATCAGAATAAAACGTATGGGACTATAAAATGCCACAGCACTGAGAAATGATATGCCAGGTTGCATTAAATTATCATTTGCCTCATACAATGAATGTAAGCATACATTCATTACAATAAAAGGTTCTTACAATAAAAGAACCTACCTACCTATTTTTTAGTGGGTAAAGGCAGAGCCACACTACCAAATCAACTAGCAGCATACCTGGAGTGCAGTTCCAAAGAGACGTTGCACCTGCTGAATCTACCTCTATTTTTCATCCCTACCAGCAGTTGAACTTCTGGAAGGGGACAGAGGAAAAAGACTAGTGAGTGTGACCTTCATCTAGGCAAACCTCCCAGATCAGTTATCCCATCACTGCCATGTCTGAATTCAGTTTATTCACTCAGTGATTCCAGCCAGGGCTGTTGCATACAGTTGTGGTGTCCTTGGGCATTGTACACCTTGACCATCCGAGGAGGGCACCATTCACATCAGAAGGAAAAAGAATGCCAGTAGAGAGGAAGGGGCAACTTTTTTAATATATACAAAAGCTTCTTTTTCTAATTTGCACAATGGCACCATATAGCCTGACAGTGGCCCTGGTTCCAGCAGCTACTGTTGTCTCACCTGACAAGATCTTTCCTCCCTAAGAAAAATCAGCGCTGACTGGTGATACCTTACCTCAAATATTCAGATAGTGTTTCTGAGCAGTTTTAAGTAGATGCCAAGAAGCTTAGAAGATGAAACCATGAACTGGAGAAGTCCCAATGCACAGAGCAGCAGTCTTCTGGGATCCACCCAATAGCTAAAAGTGGAACTATCTGTTATCTCAAACCTAGCCAGCCACCCCACAAAGATACCATGCTGCGTACAGGAAATCCCAGAGGTCCAGATGAATCGGCAGGACAAGTCTTCCCAAGAGTTGGACAAAGCAGAAATAGTTGTAGTATCACCTGCTTGTATCACTTTAACCCAAAAAGTGTAGACTGTAAAATGGTGGGAAAGACAGAGATCCTCTTAGAAAATAAGAAATTTTTTTTAGAAGTCTTACAGTTGCTTTTTTCAGGGACAAAACAGCCTTCTTAAGGGAGGCATTAATTGCATCCTTGTCCAAATCAACCAGCATAATATTCCTGACCATCACCACATACAGTGGATCAAACATTTACCAAAACACTGTCCCTGTCCTTGTGTGAAGTGAGTCAGGCATCCAAGCAACCTCTACTTAGATGCTACTTGTATCAGAGTTACAGGTGTCCGTGTCGGCAATTTTGCCTCCAAAGTGCTCAGATATGTCAGCAAACATGTCATAGGGCCCAATTGTATCCAGCTTTCCAGAGCTGATGCAGCTGGGCAGGGGGAGCAGTCACAGAGGTCTCCAAGGTAAGGGAATGTTTGTTCCCTAACCTTGGGGCTGCATTGGCGCTGGAATGCTGGATAGGATTGGACTCATAGTGGGCCACAGAAGGCTCAGTGTGGGTATCGGAATGACCAGCTTGTAATCTGCCTTCACTTGTATGGGAATGCTCTGCTTGTCCATGCTGACAGTGTTATTTTTTTCACCATCATGCACACAGAACAGTTAGGCTCTGAGTATTCTGCCATTATCCTTGTTCCTTCGTTGTCTGAAATTACCTGGAATAGTAGAGTGATGCATGGACTTAATAGTTTGAAGTCATCCATACCTTCATGTTTATGTATCTGTATCAGCCCTGTATTCCAGATTAGCCCTTTATCAGTGGGTAGCTGGCCACATATCAAATGCACTGTGGCACTCTACCAGATGGTTCAGCTTTTCAATAGTCTGAGGGTTAAGCTTGAACCCTAAGTGGTAGTTGCTTCTCTGCTGTGCTAACTTTTTACTTGTAAATAATTATATTTTTTTTAATATGGGGGATTTCCAAAGAGGTTCTGACTACATGTACAGCCCTAACATCTGAAAAGCCAAAATACGAGAATGAGATAGGCCTATGCAGATGAATAAGTATGAATAAGAAAATGAAAATAAGAAGAAAATGAATAAGTATAGGTCCAATTCACCATGAACTTTCCCTGAACATGCCTCTCATCAAAATAATTAGATACAAAGTCTTCTCCAAAATTATACAAGGGCAGAAGAGCCTCCCATTTTTAGGTTCTTAAGACAAATTATGGAAAGCCTGCCTGTAATCTCCCCCCTCCCGATTTTTTAAACATTAAAAGAGAACAATCACACAGAGAGTGGGGAATTATACGGCAGTTGCACTAATTAAAGGAATAGGAAGGAAGGAATTAAATATTAAGCTGGAAATGTTTTAGTGGAACACACAGGAAAGAGAAAGTAATTTAGGAGTTCTCCGAGTTCAGTTACAGCAACAGAGCTACACAATTTGTTAATCAAGCAGTTGTATTTAAGGAAAAGACTTCCAGAGCTGTCACTTCAAGGAAATCATACTCATGAACCCACAGAGTTGTGAGTAATACGTCTTATAAGCAGTGGTGCAAAATTAACCACATAACCTGAGGAACACAAGAAAACAATTAAAACAGAAAGGCAGCAAAGTAGAGTTTAGCCAGCTATGCAAGTTTGCATATGATTAGATGCAAACCGTTCCCATATCCTTCCCCCACAAGAAGTCATTGACCCAAGCAATGGCTCCTCCAATCTCGAAAGCAAATTAACTAGCTTGGCCCCTTGGAAAAAAGACGATTGAGGGTAGACAACACGTTCCTCCTGATTCTTCCGCTTCTGGTTCAGGCACTATCTATGCACATTGCAGCTCCACTGGCTGGTGACAGAAAGAGGCCAAACACCTGCTGGAGAGTGATCCAGAATAGCTGTCAACCAATTTTCTTCACTACGTGGATGAAGTAGCATGGGCTGTACTGCTGGCCAGGCTTGTAGGCTTTGAAGTCCCCCAGGACACTGTGTTCACATGGGCCTTGGAAGGCATTTTTCAGCAGCTCTGTGAAGGGTTCCAAGCGATGAGGATAGTACGAGAGACGGAACTGACTGGAGGGAGGGAGAGAGAGAGCACAGATATGAACAACTAGATGGAGGGAGAGAACTGGGAGTGGGCTGCCTCACTCTCTAATGATGTGCTCGATCCAACAGGTAGAATCTTTAGCTGGATCAGACTAAAAATCCAAGAAGTCTCGAATTCTGTCGAAGAACTTTAATTCTACAAACTGGATCAAGCCATTTTGAAGATTTATACCCCACTTTTCAAGAAACCACCAATTAAGTCACACCATTTTTTAAAAAAGCATACGGTTTATGCATGCTTTGATTTAATATTGCCGCTCCTCCGCACTCTCCCCCCTTTGTCTGCATTGCAAGCGGACAGCTCCGCACTCACAGCGACGCCCCAGAGGGTCTGCTCAAAGCCCTCCTGGCTGAGCGCCGTCAAGCCCAACCACCTGGCTCCTTCCTGCTCCTCCCAGCAGCGCTCACCCCCGTAGCATGCCGCATATGCCGGGTGCAAGGCCCGTAGGCCCAACAGCCCCTCACCGTGGTGCTGCTGCTGGGACCGGCCTCCTCTCCTCCAGAACAAGGCAGAAAGAGAAGGACAGGAGCAGGTAAAGATAGAGAGGAATAAGGAATAGAAGGAAAGGAATAAATAGAAGGGAGAAGAAGGAAAACTAGCAGATCTGAGCTCAGTGGAGCTCCAGGACCTCTACCTTGTCCTATGAAAGGCAGAGCAGGACTGGGATTGGGAAGCCCTCCCAGCTGGGAGGAGTCAAGATCTGAGGATCCGACCCTGCCTTCCGGAGTGAGGGGCATTCCCCATTGGTTTAGAATGCCCCCCCTTTCCTCACCCCACAATAGGAGATTCCCAGGTAAGGAATTCCTAGTTTTCCAATTCGTTGCTGCTGTGTTTGGATCAGGATGGGCGTTTAACGTCAGGAAAGGAACATGGCAACCCATGTTAACACCAGGGAAGATTATAGAATTGGGGGATTATGATAATGGAGGGTTATTACATTCTACATGGACTCCCTATGGTTTCTGCCTCCAGCAGAAACTGTGGGTGGGTTTCAATATGTAAACCTGCCCATTTTCTGTTTACCTGGCACAAACCCCTTTTGCACCCTTAAATTTCCACTGACACACCCCTCTCCCTATATTACATTATCTCCAAGTAGCCTGTAATAGCCAGATTCACAGCCAAACTCTTGCCTTCCAACAAACTCAGTGAAGTCATGACTTCATAAACTCTGGCCTTTGGCTGTTTAGAAGCCTATTGCCACTTAAGACATGCAAAATTGTTTGCATCCAACTCCAATGAAATATGAAGAAATACATTCCCACAAATATGACAACTTGTGGAATAATGGTTGGCACAAGATCTTGGGTGTTGTTGCTAAGTCGTGTCCAACTCTTCGCAACCCCATGGACCACAGCACGCCAGGCCTCCCTGTCCTCCACTAGCTTCCAGAGTTCGCCCAATTTCCTGTTCATCGCTTCGGTGACACCATCTAACCATCTCATCCTCTGCCGCCCCCTTCTCCTTTTGCTTTCCATCTTTCCCAGCATGAGGGTCTTTTCTAAAGAGTCCTCTCTTCTCATGAAGTGGCCAAAGTATTTGAACTTCAGTATTTGAAGATCTTGGATAGCACCTCATTAAATAACAAACACCCTTTATGCCTCACTGAGCACACTATTAGGTTTATCATCTGTCATTTCCAAAATATGTATAACCAATGATTCCTTCTTTGCATTAGTGGGAGAGAAGGGAATTTTGTTAACTGAGGGGTGTGTTTTTTCAGTGGTAGGGTGTTTACATTGGTGGCAGCTACCCATATTTGCCTCATTCCTTCTAGGCAGCTGATGGGCTTTGTTTTGGTATATGCCAAGTAGTTGGCTGTGCCTGTGTCTCTTTAAAGATTATAAATGTTGGATGAGCTAAATACACACCTCAATTCTGTTATCCCATCATTCCCTTCAGGTGGGACCTGCACCGTGTAGTCCAGCGTCACCATATTCGGTTTGTTGTTCACAAGGAGCACGGATGTGGTGATGTCTTTGGTTAAGTCACTCTGTGAGAGAACAAGAATTTGCAATTTTCATTTTCTTCCTCTGCTTGGTCCTTTCCATTCATGCTTAATCCTACACCAGTCTTTTTCCAAAAATCATAAAGGGTGTTTCTGCCCCAAGCAAACCCCATCCTCCTCTCGCTAATGTTTAGTATAGACCAGAAATGCGTTGATGCTACCGCCACTTCCCCCTCCTTTAATTGTCCTCATGCCTGCCTTGTTCCAAATCTAGCCTTCCCAGAAGCTCAGTTCCTGTGCTTAAGATGGTGTGGAGCAGCCAGTTGCCCCAATAGACCCCTGCAAGACCATCTCCCTGGGGTTATTTTTTTTGGGGGTGGGGAGCAAAGCAAATGGTAGCGAGATTTGGGAAATCTGGTGATTGCTGTTGCTGGACCTTTCCCCAGCAAGCATCCTTTTCTCTCTATCGACTCTTAGAAACTTCTGTGGACCTCTGCAAACAGGAGGCAACACACTTGCAGAGGTAGGGAAGGGTTAAGCAGCAGAGAAAGCTTTGCCAGCCATGGCCAGGGTTCTCCATTTCACTGGCTTCGAAACAGTCAAGAACATGTTTACATTTGAATGTCTAGTTTCACCATATAATAGCGATTCAGAGGAGAAACCCCCAGTGCATGGGCTGTGGCTTGGCTTGCTTGTTTGACAGATTGAGCCAACTGAACCTGTGGTCCTGCATGCACGTCCAGAAAGCACACAGGCTCTTTGCTAATAGTACACAGCAGTGTGAGTTAATTGGCTTCATTAGGATGAAGATGATAGGCAGTATACACTTTTATATTTTATACCTTATGAACCACAGGGCTTGTTGTTTTTAAATTCTATTGCTTTGTTTTAATTTTGTTTTATTGTATTGTTTTAATATTGTTTTTAATGTTAAATTTTATATTTTACTGTAATGCCGCCTTGGATGCCTTCGGGCAAAAAGGCGGGATAGAAATCCAATAAATAATAATAATATATTTAAAATGCACTCAACAACAATGGCGATCTTACAAGTCTCTCACTGGGCAGGATTTCCTCTCCCAGGCTGCCAGTGACTGATTCTGCATCACCTGGTTCCAGACCAAGAAGTATGGAGTGAATGCAGGAAGAGGTTTGCAAACCTTTCCCCAGTCCTTAGATGTCTCCAACGGTCTTTTCTACAGTGCTATGAGCAGGCAGCGGCAATGAGACACTGAAGCTGCAAGAGTGAACAGCCGGCACAGGGGACCTCTGGGATAATGTGGGAACTGGGACTGATTTCCTTCCCCTTATCATTAATTAGTGTTTGGCTTTCCCTTCTAGTGCTTTAAGTATCAACCCTAAGAGAGAGGCAGGTAGTTCGTCATTTCAAGAAGAAATGAAAGTAGCCATGAGCTGATGCAGACACTCAGAGCGTGTGGTACAGTCCTGACAAGAAAATGTACTTCATGTGTAGGGGTGTGGTTTTTGGGTGATATTTTTTCCAATATTTCTTGATTAAAATAGCAAATTATGGAATTATGTGTTTTTATTCTCATTTTTATTAATTTTAAAATGCTTTAAAAGTCTACTAGGTAGATGACATACTAGGTAGATGACATAGTTGATATAGTGTCAGCAGATGCAGCCACAGTAATTGCTAATTAGAAAAGTTAGAATTGGAAAATTGGAAATTAATTTCTGGAAAATATCTTAAACACCAATAATGCTGTGTTTTGTGTTTTTATTCAGATATTTTAACCACCAAAAGGCGGTGTTTAACTGTCAAAAGGCGATTTTCAACAACAAAAAACCACCCCTACTTATGTGAGTGCACTTCCACAAGCAAAATTCTCTGCACATGCTCAGCTAGCAAGTCTGGGAGATGGCACTGTTAGATGCCTTATTATTTATTATTATTATTTATTTAATTTATACCCCGCCTTTCTGCCCGAAGGCACCCAAGGCGGCTTACAACATTTAAAAATACAATAAAAACACTATTTAACAGTTAAAAACAGTAGTTAAAAACAGTAATTAAAATAATTAAAATTTAAAAATCCCTAATGCATTTTCTTGATGGTTCCAAGGAGGGTTTTTTTTGGGGGGGGGGGGCTGGGAGGGCTTGGACACATTCAAACATGTGATCTGAACTGTCATCATCCCATTAAGGTATCTTTGGAACACTTGAACCAGCTCCAAAAACCTGTGCAAGTAGAAGAATTTTTTCCCCCTCAGAATGGGGGTGGTCGTGGCTGCCATTATCACCACAAAGCTTTGGCAACGGGCCTATTCCTGGAAATACCTTGTAATAGATATTCTTCCCTGGAGGGGCGCAGCCTGTTTCCAGGATGTAGTCGTAGTTACGGTGGTCGATGACGAGGATGCCGCCCGGGCGCACCATGCTGGCAATGTTTGTAAGAGCCTGTTTATGAGCCCCTTGGTCACCTACGAAAAGAGACAGCGTTGAACTCCGTTCCTTTCTCTCCCTTAAGACGTTCTTCCAGTGGTGTCATCTAAATGATTTAACAACAGGTACTCACTTTTGATTGGCACATGTCGGGACCCGCCCACCAGAAGTGACGTCATAAGCCGGAAGTGATGTTGTGGCAAGAAGTGACATGAAAAAAGCCCTTTTTGAGGCCTCAGACAATTTTAAACTGACCCAACAGTTGCAACAGTATTCCACAGCACCCCCAGAACACGTTAAGGAGGCCTGGCATCATGTTAAAGTGACCCAACAGTTCCAAAACCCCAGAGCAGCTCATTTTTCAGTGGCAAGGCCAGGCAAGGCTCCACTCGCTGCCTGCCTGCCTGCCTGGCTCTGAGAACATGCAGGCAACTCAAACGTGCAGGAAATTCAAATGTTGCAGGGGGCGGAGTCAACGAGTAGGTGGGTGAATGGGCGGGGCCAACTGTAATCCTAGAAACCGGTACTCGCGTACCCCCGCGTACCCCCTGCATGACATCACTGCGTTCTTCCCAAACCTGAGGGGTCTGTTGTTATGTACTCTCTGCTCCATGAAAACCAAAAGGCCCCAATTCTGCATTCTGCGTCTTTTATGTCCTTCAGCCCCAAGAATGAGCTGTACTGATGAGGTCCTGCTAAGAGTTCCTTTGTATGTGGAGGTTGGATGAGCCTCTACAAGCAGCTGGGCTTTCTCTGAGGCAGCCGCAGAACCTCCTTGAATGAGTCACTATTTGCCATCTTGATTGGCTTCTTAACTTTCTGAGGGCAAGTTAAAACTTTTCTTTGTATCCTGGCTCTTGGTTATCTGTTGTCAATCTTAATTCATGGTTTTCAATTTCCATGTTCTTTTTCACCTGTAAATCACTCCATGAATTTTTTAAAACTAAAAATCAATATAGAAATGTTTGAAGTGAACAAAAAATAATTTGCACTGCGGGTGAGAAAAAGACCCCTAATGTAACTATTAGAGAATAGTTCCTTACATCAGGTAGTAGTCAATGCTGTCTGTTTCTCCCATAGCCTAGGCCGAGGCATAACATAGGTGGCAAGAAGATCAGACTAGAAGGACCTGGGCTATGAGGGCCCACAGAAAATTCCTTGTAATTTTCCAATAAGGTAATGGAAAAATTTGAAAACGCCCAGTTCTCTTCAACATGACTCGAACGAATAGAAGGAAGTTTTATCAAATCTGGAGATGACACTAAGCTGGGAAGAATAGATAATGCTCTTTAAATACCTGGGCTGTCACCCGGAAGAGGGCAAAAATTTGTTCTCTGCTGCCTAACAGATCTAGTAGAACTAGCTCTAATGGGCTTAAGGTGAAGGAGGGGAGATCCCAGTTGATATGAAAAACAAATTCATAACAGTTCAACCGTGGAACTCATTACCAAGGGAAGTGGTGGCTTCTCCCTTGCTGGAGATCTTCAAGCAGAGGCTTGGCAGGCACCTTTTGGAGATGCTCTAGAGAGGATTTGCCTGCTTCAAGCAGGGGGTTGGACTAGATGGCCTTGAAGACCCCTCCCAGCTGTATGATTCTAAATCTAGGCTATGCTGTTTATCTGAAATGAGAGGCATGATCACAGGAAAAAAGTCATTACTAAGAAGCAACATGTTCAAACTGATGGCATTTTGGACAAGATCTAGAGATTAGGATATGTCCCACTGTTCCACCCCAATTTCCCATTTGACTCTTGATTTTTGGTGCTCTAACTCTACCAGCTCAGCTACCTAGAAGTTTCAGGATTCCTTTAACACTTATTTTCTCTTGCTGCTTTTAATGCCGGCTTCCCAGAATACCTATGCAATACTATCTCCCTCCCTTCAGCATCTCAGAACACATCTTTAGCTTAACCAAAACACCTCCCCCCTTAACTTGGACAAAGGCCTAGTATGCAATCATGTTCACATCATGTTCATCACTTGCTATGTCTGCTTCTCTCATTGCAAAAACATAGAATTGCAAGCTCTTTGAGACAGGAATCTATTTTTTTCTTGCATTGTAAAGTGCAATGAATATTGACAGTGTTACAGAAACAACTCATACCTCCCCTCCAGGGCTGGCTTGGAGTAGGCTACTCTCACTCTCCATTCCCCGCCTATAAAATGTAGTGGATGGTAACCTCATGGGGTTGCTGCAAGTGATGTAGAGGGTTATAAATCTAAGTAAAATTATAGGGCCTTGGTACAGAGCCACCTCATCTGCTCTTACACCAAATTTAGTTCAGCTGGCTGTGACCACTTGTATTTGGACCTGACTAATCTGATGTCAGTGTAAATAGGGCCCCTGAAAGCTGCCTTGAGGACTGTATCATTTTCTTGTTTGGATATTCAGGAAACCATTCCAACCTGTCTGCCATGAAGGAGGTTCCTCCCCCACCCCCATCTTTAAATGAAAGTACAGCAGGACACCCAAACAACTTGAGAAAAAGCACTGGGTAGTTGGTTTGAGAAATCGCATTCAAAAACCTTTTCAAACTGTAAAAGAGTGCTGCCGATCAATGGCGTACCTGAGGGGGGGCAAGGGGGCAAATGCCCCGGGTGCTGGCCTTTGGTGGGGGTGGGTGACACGGGCACTGGCCTTTGGGGGAGGACAGTCATTCTTCCAACGGTCAGAGGAACCAATTGCCCCTTGTAGCAATGCAAAGCTGCTCACAGAGAGCCATCTCATGCTGCCACAGGGTGGGCTCCCCAGTAGCCCTTTGCCCTGCTGAAAGCAGCTCTCCCCCAAAGCAGGTGGGTACTGCCTTCATAAAGTAATTGCAGTGATGTGACGACATCACTGCAATTACTTCCTGGGTGGAGGGCAGCCAACTGGAGGTTTGCCCCTGGGCAGAGAAACCCCCAGGACTGCCTCTGCCTTCGATTTATCAGACCACAGTGATAAATGTTAATTTTTAACAGAAGTACTTGTACAGAGCTATGGCTGGCCAGCACTGTCTTAGAGGAGGCATTTCCCCTTTTCTCTCATACAGGAGGGAATTCCTAAAACGATGCCAGTTACAATGCCGCACCTGTGCATCATCAAAAAAAACAAAGATGTTTCTTGCTTCAGAACTATCGTTTTTGCCCACATGCAAGTTTAATCAATAGGTTACTAGATTAAAGCAAACCCTAGCCTATGGATCGCATGGCGCAATCCTAACCTACTTTGCAGCACAGACATGGCTGTGCCAATTGGGCATGTGCTCTATCCTGCAGTGGAGTAGCAGGCACAGAGGCCTCCTCAAGGTCAGGGAATGTTTGATCCCTTACCTCAGAGCAGCACTACCTTTACCCTGATGCTGGAAAGTTGGTTAGGATTATGCCCTCACTATACTACTGGCCTCCAGAAGCCAGTATCTACCACACTCACCTTTAAAATCTGGGAGATGTGCAAAGGAGTTCCCTAGGCAGATGACGGCATCAAAACCCTCGCCGGGCTTCTGCAGATCCTGGGACAGGGTGAGCCAGTTGGCTTCCTCAATCACTGCAAAACAAGAGTGTGGGACATACTTATGGAAGAGGTCTTGCTTTCTCCAGCTGAACTTTCCCCTCCTTCCACTACCTGTTGTATCAAGAGCAGAGGGGTCTGCTGCTTCCTGTACAAAGTGAAAGTTTCCACATGTGCAGAAAAGAGTGCTACCTTGCAAGGCAAAAATTAATAAGAACGTAAGAAGAACCCTGCTGGATCAGGCCAAAGGCCCATCCAGTCCATCTTCCTGTATCTCACAGTGACCCACCCGATGCCTAAGGGAGCTCAGTAGACAATAAGATGCTTGCATCCTTTTGCCACTCCCTTGCACCTGGCATTCTGAAGTAGCCATTCTGAACTATTAATGTATTCTGAACTGTTAATGTAAGGAGGTTGCACCACCCATCATGGCATATAGCCCACGATGGACTTTTCCTCCAGAAATCTGTCCAGTCCCCTCTTAAAGGCATCTAAGCCAGATGCCATCACCACCTTCTGTGGCAAGCAGTCCCATAGTTTAATTACCCACTGGGTAAAAAAGTATTTCCTTTTATCTGTTTTAACTCTCCCAACACTCAATTTCAGTGGATGTCCCCTGGTTCTGGTATTGTGAGAGAGGAAAAAGAACATCCCTCTATCTACTCTATCCCTCCCGTGCATAATTTTGTATGTCTCAATCATGTTCCCCCTCAGGTGCCTTTTTCCAGACTAAAGAGCCCCAAACGCTGCAGTCTTTCTTCGTAAGAGAGATGCCCCAGCCCAGTAATCATTTTCGTCGCTCAATTCTGCACCTTTTCCAGCTCCACTTTGTCCTTTTTGAGATGTGGTGATCAGAACTGCATGCAATACTCTAGATGTGGCCTTACCATTGATTTGTACAATGGCATGATAATATTGACTGTTTTATTCTCAACCCCTTTTTAAATTACCCCAAGCATGGAATTGGCCCTCTTAACTGCTGCCGCACATTGGGTCGATACCTTCATCGATTTGTCCACCAGCACCCCAAGATCTCTCTCCTGAGCTGTCACAGACTACTCAGAACCCATTAGCCTATAGGTGAAGTTTTGACTTTTTGCCCCGTGTGCATCACTTTACACTTGTCTATATTGAAACGCATCTGCCATTTGGCTGCCCATTCCTTCAACTTGGGGAGATCCTTCTGAAGCACTTCACAATCTCTTCTGGTCTTCACCACCGGAAAAGTTTTGTGTCATCCGCAAACTTGGCCACCTCGCTGCTTATCCCTGTCTCCAGGTCATTTATGAACAAGTTGAAAAGCACCGGCCCCAAGACAGATCCCTGGGGCACTCCGCTTTTCACTTCTCTCCATTGTGAAAATTGCCCATTGACCCCCCACTCTCTGTTTCCTGGCCCTCAACCAATTCTGAATCCATAAAAGGACCTGCCCTCTTATTCCCCGACTGTGAAGTTAAGAGATAAACCACTTTGTTTCAAAGCAGTGGGCCTGTTGTGGGACACGGTTTGCTAAGCAGTAACTTATCTGGCCTTGGGTTAGCTGTGGAGCCATGGAGGTGGGCACCTGGCCCATGGGCCAACCTCACTGCACTCCCATGCCCCCAGGCAGAATATCCATGGGGAGAAACAAATTCTTTTCAGAACACAAAACCCACCCAGCTTTTATGCACAGTCCTTCCATGGTTGAAGAATTGTACATATTTTTATTCAGTGTGACATTACTTGAGCATTGTAAGAACTCTACAATTTTGGATGCTGGACTAGATCACTTTGAGGGGACTTTCTGCTAGATGGATCAATACATCATTCGCAAAGTATTCTAATTTGTCCCACAACCGATGACTTTTGTTGGGCAAACACTTTTTATCAAAGAGAGATACCATACTGATCTAGCATTCCATGGGCTTATTGCTTTATCAAACTCTGTATTTGCCCTCAAGGTTGCTATCATTAAAAGTGTTAAGCATAAAATAGTATCTGTAGTTTACCTGGTCAATCTTAACCAGGAAGATAAGCTGTAGAAAGCTGGGGTAAAGCCATTGGGATCAGTAGGCAAAAGCCTGGGTAAAAGATGGAACTTTCAATTAAGCGTTTCCTTGCAGGAAACTGGACAGTGAAGTTAAAACTTCCAGAGGGGTAGCCATAATAATCTGTTAAGCAAAAACAAAAGGGTCCTGTGGCACCTTAAAGACTAACACATTTCTTATGGCATAAACTTGTGAACTAGAAGCCACTTCATCAGATGCATGAAATGTTATGCTCAGTGGATGGAAGGTGGGATGTGTGTCTTATACAAACACACAACCCTATACAGATGTACAGAGGGGGAAATAAAAAATAGCAGTGGACCAAAGAGGTCTGGAATAAATTTGTTAGTACCTAAAGTCAGACTTGTTTCAGAAAAATCACAAGATTCTGAAGAAAGCTACCTGAACTGTTTGCATTCTGCAATTTGCATGCGAGCATGGAAAAACCATAAAATGTAATAGTTGCAGACTTTGGTATCCCAAGAACATCAGCTTTCATTAAAAGGCAACAAAGAAGCAAGTTTCTAGGCCTTGTGACTGAAAGACGAATCTTAAAATACACCAATGCTGGATGGAATCTCTGAAACTGAAACAGGACCCAGTAAGAACTCCAGTGGTCATGATGTAAGCAGACTTGAATGCCCTACATTTACATAATGCATACCATTTGCAGAATGTTTGCTTATTTTGGTGCAGAATGTTTGCTTGTAGTACAGTGCGCACACAATTCTGAGATGATAATCTGGCAGTTTGGTGTGGACAACTAGGAATGCAGGAATTCACCTGTCATGCATTTAGATAGGTGAACTGAACCATGCCGATTACTAGTTAACCTCTTCAAAGCCCTATATGCAAGCACTCCTTTTCATGAATGAAGAAGTGTTTATTGGCACCCACCCACAATTTTGAACACTGGAAGAGTTATACAACTGCCATACAACTGCTTTTTTTACTACTACTACTACTACTAATTATTATTATTACTATTATTAAAATGGAACACGGGCATAACAGTCTGATCATTTTTCAAAAGACTGAAACGTTTTTCATCCCTCTTCTTTACAGTATGGGATTATACTTACACACTGTGAAATCCAGAGCACTAATATGACCTATCCCTGCGCTAAATACAGGCAGGAGAGGGGGGGGGGTTCTTTCCTCTGTCCCTTCTAGCCAAGGAACCCCAGTTGCCTCCATACTGAGCTCAGAGCAGAGGTGAGATGTGTGTAAACAAGGAGCTCATTCCACCCCAGACATTCCGCCAGTTGCCTCAACAGCCCTGATTGAATTTCACCATGCTCCTGCAGCCTAGGCAGGCACTTGCTGCCGACTCACTTTAGACCCCATTGGAGACTCTCAAAATGAGCCACTTTAATGAGATCCCCGGATAAGAGCAATGGGGACTTCTTCTTGCTGTTTTGGCATACAACTAAAACCATAACTCCAACTTACCATCTATTCAACAGTGAGGCTGGAGAGATTTAACACCAAAAATAGCGATAGAAATTTTCTGCTGTACACAGGTACTACTCTACTATGTTTGACAACAGCTAGAGGTACAGAAGAATTGCCATCTGAAACAGGACTTCAAGCTTTAAGTAGTGGGTCAGTTAACTAAAGTTATGGGTGGCCAATCTGGCAGTGTAAAATCTGCAGTGAACCTAATTTCCAATTAACAGGGCTGAGACTTACATAAAATAAGTGACCAGGCTTGGATAATGGCTGTTCTATATTGAAATATGCAGTGCTGTGACTCTCTTTGAGTGTGAGAACCTGTATATCTCAACTCTTAAGCATTACTACGAGTATAAAAATACTAAATACTAAATAATCACACAAACTAGAGCAAACCTATCATCATATACAAGAGCACACTTGTGTAAGGACACAGTTGTTTACTTGATGAGGCTATTTTGGTTCTGGTGGTATTGAAATCAGGAATGAAAAATGAGAGAGCCAGGAAAGTGTAGTGGTTCAGGAACTGGACTTGGATCTGGAGATTCCAGTTCAAATCCCCACTCAGCTATGAAGCCTCTTGGGTGACTTTGTGCCAGTCACTTTTTTTCAGTTACACACCAAATTCTCTCATACTTATTTCATATATCTGACAAAGCACTTACAGGTCTGGGTCAGACAATCAGATAAACCAGGTTAGATCATGGATAAGACGGAACCATGGGCTCACATATTCTCTTTTCTCATCCTCCTTAATTCCAAAAGAAAGAACACTGACAATTTCCACTTGTTGGAAGCTGATTTATTCTAACTGCAGCTAACAAACAAGCATCTAAATCCACTGTTTCATCCTGGCCTGTCTGAACTAAGCACAGTTAGAAAAAGCCACAGTGGCCTGAATTTGAAAGTAACTGGGAAGCATGGTTTATTCAAAACAGAAGTGGAAATTTTCAGTGTATTTCCCCACTCCTAGCCCCCAATGAAGAAGAAAAGTATCAATTTTTCTTAGTTAGTTGACATCTAACTAAGTTAGTTGACATCTTAGTTAGTTGACATTAGTTAGTTATCATTTTTTTAGTTAGTTGACACCCTTAATCCAACGATTATATTACCCCAATTGTCAAAAGCTTCCTCTTTTCGACGATTCCACCGCTCCTTCAGGGCATATTTGAGCATCTTGTCACTGGCATCCACACTGGTGACTGTGAAGCCCTCCTCAACCAGCATGATGGAATCCACTCTGTGCATGAGAGAGAGAGAGAGAGAGCAAGTGCTAGTCAAGTGCTAGAAGGGAATGAAGCTAACAGCAATCTTTTCTTCAGGAAACTCAAAAGGTACAATTCCCTGCAAGGGACAAAATCAAAATCAATCATCCTATAAGATTCTGGCTACTATAACGGTTCTCAAACAGTGGGTTGTGACCCAAAAGTGGGTGGCAACCTGATTTTTGATCTGTTGTAGGGCCAGTGCTACCTTGAAGTCACATTGCACCCCAGAATGCCTTGTGGCTTCCAGGTAGCACTGGCATGTGACCCACTTGCAGCCTTGCAATCTGGGGCATGACCTGGAGACCCCTGCATTGCAGGCAGTTAAACTTTGGCTACCAGTGGCACGCACAAGAGAACAGCAGATCTTAAACGGCAGGCCATTGCGGGGGGGGGCCTTTATTGTTATATTCTTATTGTTGTTGTTCAGTCGCTAAGTCGTGTCCGACTCTTCGCGACCCCATGGACCACAGCACGCCAGGCCTCCCTGTCCTCCACTAGCTTCCAGAGTTCACCCAATTTCATGCTCATTGCTTCGGTGACACTCTCTAACCAATTCATCCTCTGCCGCCCCCTTCTCCTTTTGCCTTCAATCTTTCCCAGCATGAGGGTCTTTTCTAAAGAGTCCTCTCTCCTCATGAGGTGGCCAAAGTACTTGAGCTTCAGCTTCAGGATTTGTCCTTCTATTCCAGGGAGCAATCAGGCTTGACTTCCTGGAGGATTGACCAATTGGTTCTCCTTGCAGTCCAGGGGACTCTCAAGAGTCTTCTCCAACACCATAATTCAAAAGCATCTATTCTTCGGCACTCTGCGTTTCTTATGGTCCAGCTCTCACAGCCATACATTGCTACTGGGAAAACCATCGCTTTGACTATGCGAACCTTTGTTGGCAGGGTGATGTCTCGGCTTTTGATTAAGTTGTCTAGGTTCGCCATAGCTTTTCTCCCAAGAAGTAAACGTCTTTTAATTTCATGGCTGCAGTCACCATCTGCGGTGATCTTGGAGCCCAGGAAAATAAAGTCTGTCACTGCTTCCATTTCCTATATTCCTATAACATCCTTTATTGTTAATTGCCAACACTTTGAACTGTAGCCAGAGTCAGACCAGTAGCCAGTGCAGTTGACATAACAGTGGGATGACCAAGTAATACCACCTGTCCCCTGTCACCACACACGGAGCTGCATTTTGCATGAATTGAAATGTTTGTCTGGTCTTCACAGGCAGTCCAATCTAAACCGCATTACAGAGTCTAGTCTCTCAATGTAACTGGCGCACAGATCACTGTGGTCAAGTCTAGCTGACTTAGGTATGAACACAGCTGGTGCTCTGGCTTAAACTGCATTGTGTTGAGCCTCTCACAAGTGTGGAATTCATAAAGTAACCAGTAAAAGAGTAATTTGGAGCTAGAACATTGGAGAGTGGGAGGCGCAGAGGCTGGCATATCTTTGGTCAAGGAGCAGTGTAAGCAGCCACACAGCTCCCAGTCAACTTGGAAAAGTGGCAAATGAACAAAGTAAGATGCTAATGGGTTTTTTTTAAAGACACCCCCCCCACCCAAGGAGGAGGATGAAGTGGGTTTATACAGACCAAGAGATGCTCCTGCAAGGCCTAAGATTTGTGCTCTGTTATTTCATAGAGCTTATTCTGTCTTCCCATTTAGGCACAGTAGGAAGCAGGCAATACAATGTCATGAAAGGGGTCATTTCTGTCTGGTCCCAGTACCAATGCAGGCTGAAATTTGGTCATTTAAATCATTTAAGATCTTTTGATCAATTAAAAAATACCCCCAATCAATCAGAAGGCATTTTTAACATAACCGTTGGCCATATATGTCCTGTACTCGGTGAAAAAACAAACGGGTATCCTCTTCAAAGAGATTACTTTCCTCCTTTTTCTCACAAACAGGAGGGACTGCCTCTTTAAGGATAATGCCAACTGCAGCAAGTGTGGGCATGATCAAAAAACAAAGAAAATGCTTTTCCTTTCAGAACTGTTTATTCATATGCAAATACGTGTAGATTTCATTAACTGATTTCTATCCATGCAATGACTTGAGAAAGATGATATGAACCGGATGCCAGCCAGCCCTTGAATTTACCTTTCAGATCATGGGGAGGGGGTGATGTTGTAGGCAGTGGACATTCTATCAGAGATGAAAGGTTGGGGGTGGGTGGGGAACAGGACGATAGACTGACACACCTCCGATCCCACAGAAAGGGGAGCCGGAAAGAGAAAGTGAAAGTTACAGGAGGGGCAAGGAAACGCCTAAATGGGGACAGCTGATTCCCATCCTCATAATAGACAGAACTGCGCCACTCCCAAAGGAGGAAAGCGCCCGCCCGCCCCCCCGCGTACTCTGGCAAGCAATTAGGATGATGAATGGGTCGATCTCTCCCTCCCTCTTTCAGTGCCTGCAAGGGGGGGGGCGCTAATTCCTAATCTGAAAGGTGCTTTTAGGGGTGGATCAAAGGGGGGGGGCGGCTATTATCACCGACAGCTAAAGGAAAGGGGGGCAGGCAGCCTAGAAAGCCGGGCTCCCCTGCAAACGCTGGGGCGCGCCTTCCGAGGAAGCAGCCGGCCAAGCAGCCACAAGAGCAGGTGCGCGGCTCCCTCCTCCTCGCCCGACTCACCCGGTGCCGCAGGCCACGTCGAGCACCGTCTGGCAGTGCTGGCTCCGGAGCAGCGTCACCAGCCAGTTCTTGTACTCGGCGGTGCGGCTCCGCGTGTCGCCGATGTAGAGCTGCCAGACGCGCGCGGCTCGGCCGTCCGCGTACTGGTCCGGCAGCCCCTCGGCCGCGACGCCCAGCGAGCGGGTCCGGTAGATGCTGTCCACCATGGCTAGGCTGCGAAGGGTCCACAGAGGCGCCGCCGCTCCCACTCCGATCGCCGCGCTGGTGTCAACTAAGCTCAGCACCCAGCCGAACGGCCAGTCGCCGGCAGAGTTCAGGAGGCCACGGGGACGCCCCTCGACGCCGCGCCAGCCAATCAGGGACGTTAAGGCGGACACACCCACCCACCCCCGTGACCCCGCCTCCCCAGCCGGAGCAAAGGTGTACGCAGCCAACCCCAGCAAACTGTTTCCGAGAGAGGTCAGCAAAATTCCAGGCGCAGGCAAGCCGAGGCACCAATAGAGCTTGAAAGCTACTGCCCTCCTCTCCTTTGTTGTTCTAAACAACAATCTCAGGTGAGAAAGGTACAAAATAGATAAATAAAATAATATTGGCTTTCCACGTGGGTCTTTTAACTTTCCTGGCTGGTAACAATCCGTCCACCAGGGACACCACCTTTCACTACAGTGCTGACCTCCGTTAAGAACAGTCAGCCACGCAAGGCTAGGCAGGGGAGAAGCTGCTGTCGCTGCAGAGACAGAGGTCTGCTTGTGCACCCACAATGGGCCTCAAAAGTAAAGGAATAACTAATTATAGTTAATAGCTGACATTAAATAGGAGGTGATGATTCATCTGATATTTAATGAATCCTCTAAAGATGATTATCATGAGGATGAAGCCATGTGCTCAAACTACACAGTCCTCTACCCAAACTTCAGCTGGGTATTTAAATAGCAGATTTTTTTATATGAAATGTTACTTTGTTGTTCCACACTGAATTTCAGCAGAGTGAAACGGGGCAGCAGGGGTGGAAAGACAAGGGGAACAGGAGAAAAGCAGGCACCACAAATGCACAAACAATGCATTTTGGAATGGTTATGGCACACATCAAGGTGGTGCTGAACTCCCCCTCCCAATAAGACAGACAGACCCCTCCCTTAAGCAGCAGCAGCTCCTCTCCCTCCTATTCTTAGACTGAGAATGGGAATGAAGCCACTGGTGGCAGCACTACTGAGGCCTCAAGCAGAGGCTCCTCCTCAGCCTCATCAGCTAGTGGGCTCCCCCACCCCCAATGCTTGCAGAGGGTCCGAGAGGAAGCCCATTTGTTGGCTAGTGGGGAGGGCAGAAGGAGAAAGCCGCATTCTCTTGCACAGGTCTCAACACATGCAGCAGCAGCTCTTTCTCTCACTCTCCCCACTATACAAGAGGTGCCCCCCCCAAAGGCCCCACAACAGCACAAGGGCTTCTGAGAGATACACCAATTTGCAGATGGGGGGGCATTCAGCGGCAAGGACAGTGGGGCTACCAATCTGGCAGCCAGCTTGCGCCACAGCTAGTGCTGCAAATGGGTTGGACAGGTCCTTGGACAGGCAGGCAAGGGGCCATTCTGAACTTAACCCACCCTCCTATCTGTGATACCAGCCCTGCCTGCATCAACTCATACAAAAATCTCACCGTCCACACAAAAGAAGTTTGCACTCCTATTAAGGATCCAAAAGATGTGCAGAGCTGCAGCCTTGGTTTTTCAGGTGCTGCTCCACACCCAGCTTTTTAAAACACCAGGACGTTCACACAGAGATCAAAAGGAGAATACAGCCTTCAAGCGGTAACCAGTCATTGCACTAGGATGCCATATTTTATTTGGGTGACGCTGTGTACATTCCACATGGCTCAGCAGGAAAACGTGGCAATCCCTGGCACTTACTTGGTTTGTAACCTATATACTTCTCTAAGGCTGCCATCATATGCACACTCTCCTGGGAGTAAGGCCCAATGAACACAAGGGGACTAATTTCTGAGTAAATGTGTAGAATTGCTCTGCTACTTTCTGTTGTCCTCTCCTGTCACTAAGCACCTGCTCATGTCTTTCTGTTTCATTTCAGTGACTTTGGTTCTTGAAAGAGAACAGCAGATGAACTGGAATTTCAGAGCAAGGACAAACAAAAATGAGTTCAGGAAATGCTTTCGATTAAACAAACCCATGTATTTCTGTTTCGTTTCAGTGACTTGAAAGAGAGCAGCAGCTGAACTGGAATTTAAGAACAAGGAAAAAAAATCAATTAAGGGCACTCCCTTAATTACAGGAAATTATGGGAAACCCTTTCAATTAAACAAACAGAAAAATATTTCAAAGTTAGAAGATGTTCAGCCATGAAGGAAGTTGAGTAGCAAGAATGAACAAAATTTCTTCCCCCGGCACCAGTTAGGGACCAAACGGTTGGAAAAACACTTGCGAAGTAAGGAGACAGTGTGGGATGGCTGGGGGGGGGGGAGAATGTGATAAGAGCTGCCTTCCATAGTCTGGTTGGACCCGGGTTGCAGCTTCTAGCACAGAGTGGCCTGCTAAAAGCTTGCATGTGCATGCAAAATACAGCAGGCCCCTTTCCAGTCTTGCCAATATCAACCTTTGTTCCTCTGGCACCAAAGTTTTGGCTTAATATTTGAACAGAACCTCAGATCATAGGGTAAACTGCATCAAGAAACAAAAAGCAAGATCTGCAGGGGGGCGGGGAGAGAAAGCAAGCAAGCCCTCTGAGGACACGAAGAAAGTTTATTTAACCAAAAGAATAGAAAAGGAAACAAATTAATTGGAAAACCCAGTAATCCTCCCACTTGAAATAACATCACAGATTGCTGTCAACACAACCCATTGAGTGGAACTAGAATGATGAGCTGGCTCTAGGAAGTGGGGAGAGGAGGGAGGTGTGGATCAATGCCTACGTGGGAGGTGTGTCAAATTACACAGCAATTCTGCAACCAGATATTGGACATGGATTATTAGTGTAACAATCCCTTCAAACCCATGATTATTATTCTTGGATATTTGGAAGAACCTGGTGCCAGACAGGTTTAGTTGTTAGGTCTGCTATTATTTGTCAACAGCTGACCATACTTTGATTGCCCATTATTAGAAACAAGTGTGAGGCCCCACAGTTATGCAGTGAGATTTGAAATGTTGCATAAAAATAACTGCATTAATTAAGACGTTTCAATTAGGCTCAGGGGAGGCTAATCAAGAAAGCCCCCTGGCTAGCTGGTGGGGAGGGCAGAAGGAGAAAGAGCTACTGCACAACTCATGCAGTAGCCCCTCTTCCTTCTCCCCCTCTCTCCAAGGGATGCACCCTTTATTTTTGAATATATAAGAACCATTGTAATAGTACAGAAAAAAGTAATGAATGACAGCTGAACTCATGACTGATTCCATTTGGATCAATGTTGTTTTGCAGTGAGTGTCAAGAGCCAGATTCAAATCCTCACTGAGCAATGAAACTCACTTGGTGCCCTTGGCCCAGTCACCTTCTCTCAGTCTACCGTCCCTCCCTGGATTCTTGGAATCCTGTAATGGGAAAATAGGAAGCTGCCTTATTCCAAGTCAGGCTTTTGGTCCATCTAGCTTGGTATTGTCAACATTGACTGGCAGCCTTTCTCCAGGCGGCCTGATAGGCTGCCAACCCCTGCTTTAGACTATGGCCCACAAGCTCTATTTGGCCCACCACCCAAAGTCATCTGGCCTGTACTGCTTGGGAGACAAAGCTTCCTGCCCACTTTGCCAAGCATCATACAGGGCATGGCTGAACTGCTCTGCACATCACAGGGACGTCACAAGCCTGGGCAGGTGGCTCTGCCATGCAAAGTGGGTGGGAGTATTCCAAGCCGAACTCTGCCCAGCTGGTGAAGTTTGGCAACGCTGTCACCATCCTTTTGCCCAAGAAGGTTGCTGAGCCCTTATCTTAAGGGCTAGCTAGACAGCCAATGAAGGCTCTGTCTTGTTTTCATCGCTCCTGTTCTTGAGTCTTCACAAAAGTCTTCACAAAGCAAAACGAGGAGCCAAAACTAGATACTGCTGCAGACGTGCTGCTCTGGCACTCAGCTAAGATTGCCCAACAATACAAGGCCACACTGGTCAGATGTCACAACTGTTTGAGTTCACACTGCAGTGGTCTTGTTTTGAAATCAACATTTATAACCTGCTTTGATCTGAAGATTGTCAACAAAATGGCTCTTTACCTACATTGTTGGGGATCCAATCTGACTGTAGTTCCAGTGTTAGAAGTCACATCCATGCCATGCTAAAGAGACATTTTGGAGATGGAAGTATATTTTGAATAGCAGGAAAAAATTTAAATGTCAATCATTTCAATTATTGTTTTTAAGTATTGTTTTTAACTGCCAAATACTGTGTTTTTATTGTATTTTAAATGTAAGCTGCCTTGGGTGCCATGGGCAGAAAGGCGGGGTATAAATTAAACAAACAAGACTTCCTACTGTATTTGGAATGTAAGAGTGAAGAATGAACTTCAGTCAACTCTTCTGAAACAAACTGCAAACCAACAGCGCTGTTAATGCAGTTCTTAAGCAGCAAGCGGGCCCTCTGCTGGTCACTATGTTCACCTTCCTACCTTATCTGCCCACAAATGGAACTTGTTTCATCTCAGATCATGCAGAAGTATGAGAAAAGGGACTACTAGCAGAGCAAAGCAGGAGGCACAGGAGTTGTATCCTCTTGTGGTGCCACAGAGAAAACAGTTGGATGCATTGTACCTCTGCTTCAGAAATACTGGGGAGGTGCCAACGCACCCACATAAGCTGTCAACAAACAGAGCAGTGGACTGCTACTTTGGAATTCTGGAGAGTGGAGAGGAAGCATGAAGAAGGCAATCCGCCCTAGAAGGGAGGTAAAAAGCAAAAGACAAAGCAGGCAGTCTCAGATTCAGAGTGAATTCAGTCTGTTTCTTAAGGAGCAGGTACTGTTAGGTGATTATGAAGGCCAAAGTATCATCCAGTATCAGCATTATTCCCGCAATGTGTGCTGCCCCTTTCTTCAGGTACTTGACTAATCATTTCAGGATGTAGCTGAACAAACTGCCCTTACCTGCATCCTTCAGGAGTTATGAATTCACATACTATACAAGTGAGTTGATGGTCAACTAACAGAGGGGTGTCCTAAGAAGCTGATCTAAAGTTTATGGATATCCCAAACATCTTCATCAGGGCACAGAAGGAGAATATTTGGGATCACACCAGCATGAACAAGTTCCATTTGTACTGAAGTCATTACTTGTGAGACGTCCAAGAGATTGAGGGTGCAGTCCTAACCAACTTTCCAGCTCCATGGTAAGGGCAATGCAGCTCCAGGGTAAGGGAAGAAACACCTTGAAGAGGCCTCCATGACTGCCCCCGCCTTCATTTCAGGATGCAGCATGCGCCCCATTGGCACAGCTATGTCAGTGCTGGAAAGTTGGTTAGGATCGTTCCCTGAAAGGGATACCTTGGTATTATCCTGCTTATTTGTGGGCTGGAAAACTATCCTGATAGTGACAGGACTGAGACTGTCCTATGAAGAAGCCATAGGGAAAAAGGTTAATTCAGCCCAAGCCCAAAGTGGAAAAACAGTTGCTGTCTCTGGAATGAGAAATCTGCAGACTTTCTTATAGCTGTAATCCTAAATTAAACTAGTGAGGGCAAGGTCATTTTTGGAAACATCGTGCCCTACTTTTTTACTCCGAAGGTTTAAAGATAATAAAGATTAGACAGCCTTGAGCCTATATTAAGCAAATTTATATGCAAACTTTTCAACAAATAAATTCATTAAGTGGTTTACAGAACAAATCTTTAGTAAATGGCTTTAAGACTTCCTAAAGGAAGCCTTGCCTAACTGAATCATGGAGAGCCCAATTCTATACTGCATTGGAACAGGTAGGCAGGTTGGCCTGCACTGTATCCAATGCAGGTTTTGAGTCAGCTGCCATTTGGCACAGGGCAAGGGGAAATCAACTCCCCCTACCCAGTAGGGTTGGCAAAATCGTGGCGCAACTCCGAATGGCCCAGAGGATCTGGCCTAAGTGCTGGATCCTGTTTCCACCCCCTCCCTGGGCCAGCCTGCCCAAGCGTCTGCCCTCCTAAGCCCCGGCGCCGGCTGAACTGGGCCGGCCTTACCTGGCGCTGGGGCCTGGCACAGGCAGGCCGGTGCACGTCCTTCCTCCAGCCTAGTCTGCTCTGGAGTGGTGCAAATGTGCTTCACAGCACATTTGCAATACTCCAAGGCTGGCAGAGGGGACATGTGCCAGGGGATTGCACCTTATTTTGCCAAGCTAACAAGTTTTTCAACCTACTGCCAATAGGTTACAAGGGAGCAAATCTGCCTTCACACCCACACAGAATCCTTAGGTTTTTTTTGTTTTACACAGAACCCATCTGTTCAATGGGAAACTTCCAGAACAGTTCCACGGCTTAAGGGTAACAACTGTATATTTCAATGACATCTTTATCCACTCACACTCCTCAGCAAGGGTTCAACACACTTCAAGGGACAGAAAGGTTGATGATCAAGAAAGGAACTGGCAGAAGACCTCAGAAACCGTCCACAAGTGGAGGAAATGCATGAGTGCCAACACCGGCTCTGCTGTTCACTGTGCAATTCTCCACTGGCTTATCTACAGGTTCCTTTAAATAAAACTAAACAATAATATAGTTTGAAGTAACAAAAAGTGAACAAGAGTGCATCATCCCATGAACAGAATACAGTGCTGTGTACACTGCAGCACGGATAGGAGCCAGTGAAGGAGTTAAATGGAGCACACTATGCAAAAAAAGTCTCTTTATTTACACGCTGTGCAGAACTCCAGTAAATGGGATCTTCACTGCAGCAAAAGCAGATTTTTTGAGGTGAGGAAAGAGAAGAAATATCACAGAGAGATGCACGCATTCTCCTGCTATAGGAATTTATCCATTAAAAAGAGAAGAGGACAAACAATAAAAAGTTCCACAACAAAAGCAAATTGGTAGATGTATCACACTCATTTTCTTCTTCACAAACTCAATGAGTGGCATATTTGAAAAAGGGGACAGAACTGAATCCACCTTTCAATGAATTGACTTTGGGAGCATACCAAGTGACAGTCTGCTAGGCTAAACTGGAGAAACCACTCATCAACTTGGCTGTAATCAATACTGTGGGGCTGAAAAGCTGCCACAGGGTCAGATCTTACACTCTTGTATCTTACTCCCACCACCCAGTTCCGTTTGGCACATCAAAATTGCAGATGCGGAGGGTGGAAATTAAATAGAGGCAGCACGCTCAGCTTTGGAGGACAAGCCACACTAGTTCGGCAGCCGGCACCTCACATGGTCTCTGTCCGTCCCCGTTTATGAGGGGGGTTGCTGGGTTCTGCCCACCCTGCACCTGTGAGAAGGTACAGCTGCACAATAACACTAGGTAGCTGTGTTTCAAGTGACCACAACCGTTGTCCGTCTGGGACAATCTTGTATTTCACTGTACTTTCCCTTTGTGGGAAGATGAATCTCCGTCATGTGACTTCAATGGGATAAAGCAATTCTCTGTGGCCTGAACACAAGCTGGCAGTCCCTTGCGGCATGGGATGCGTGTGCTTCCGCAGGGCCTACAGTTCTCCAACATCGTGTGAAAGTGGAGCTGCCTGTTGGACATCCTCCTCTCTGTCTTTCGGACCATCTGGTGCCTCTTCAGTCTTCAATGTCACCTTCTCCATTTCTTGCTCTGCCTCATCTGTGCTGCTCTTTTTACTTTTGGTAGTTTTCTTGGTTTTGCCATCCTTTTTCTTTTTCTTCTTCTGCCCTGATCTTGCCATGTCCCCCTTCTTGCCATTCCACTTCTCTGCCAGGCAGCCTGGGGAGGGGAGGGGGGAGAGGAGAAGACAAAGAGACACTGAGATTCCATCAAGTCTTTACACCCTATTTCCACTTGAATAAAAACAATTCTGGATATTCTTTCCAAGTCAATCAAGCTGCAATTTCATAAATTCCATGTGAGCGTAAAGCCACAGATGCATTTTCCAAACAGAATAAATGCATACTTGGTCTGGGTTGAAGATGTAAAAGTTGTAAAATCTGCTACGTGACTATCTGGATGCTTTTTAAATGTTCAGTCCATCTCAAACTAAACATTGCAACACTCATTTTAGTTAATTTCTAGGTGCAAGAAGCTCATCTCATTCTTTCTCATGACCCTAGGAGTCAGCAACCAATATTCTTCTTATGCAGGTAGGAAATAGAAGATGGGCTTGTTCAGAATGACTACATGACTAAGGAGGGCTTGAAAGCTACATTTCCAAAATTCAACACTTTACTCCATCAAGAACCACTTTGATTGATTGAATACCCCACCTTTCTGCCTCATGGGCACCCAAGGCAGCTTACAATACAATAAAAACAATATTAAAATAAAAACAATACAAAATGCAACAGTTAAAACCATATTAAAACAATTTAAAAACTTTTATGGAGTCTTGTTCCTAGACCACTGATGGCAGCCTACCATAGAGCTCCTGGGAATTAAAATTCTTTGTTCGTCCTGATCTACTATTTAAATACAACTGGTTGGTTTTCCTGGATCTCATCCATCAATCCCAATAGACACAAGAAGAGAAACTCACTGGTATCCTTTCCTTTCAATACATGATTTGCACAGAGAAACTGAGAAATGTCATCTTCTTGGTGGTTTCTGTACCAGTCTTCAATCACATCTTCAAATTCCTCCACCATGATCTCACACTAGCAAAGAGACAAACAATCCTACTGTAAGAGAAAGCTATACACCCAAGAGAACATCTCTCAACATTCCCTACCCCAGGCCCACTCAGAGTTTCCAACCACATAAGCAGGTCTGTGCATATTCCATTGCTTGACCAAATAAGAAGTACTAGTATTTATAAAGCTCCTCACACCCTAGGCCAGAGGTTGGCAACTTAGAGCCCACAGGCCAGATCTGGCCCACCACCCAACTGGCTTGCGTGGAGCTTGGCTTGGTCAGGGAAGCCTCCAGCTCAACTTGCCATGCACTAGACAGGGAACGAGAGAGCTGCCTGCCAAGGCTCATGAAGTCGTGAAGCACAGGGACGCTGTGAGCCTGGGCAGGCGGCCCTGCTGTTCTTCGTCTGGCACATGGCAAATTGGACAGGAGAATTTGTTTCCCAGCACAAGCTCTTCACAGTTGCTTCTGGAAGCTCGGTTATCACGGAACGTCCGGCCCCTTCGCCTGGAAAGGAAGCTGAACCCTGTTCTAGGCACTGGATCATAATGCCCTTGAAAAAGAACAAATCCTGCCCATAGACAAACATTTTAAAATGGCAAGAGAATAACTACTACTTTTACGTGAAAAAAAATAGATGTGTCAGGCAGTCTAATCACAGAGCAAAATGTATGCTAGAGCCCTCAGCTGCCCAGAACGGCAGCACTTCCATCAGTCATTGCTCTCAACACTGAAGGCTAAAGCGAAGGCAAGCGCCCTACCTGCTTCTTAAGGTCAGCCACCTCTGCAGAGGTTTCATTCCACAGCTCATACGGAATGTCCATCACCACTTTCACTCCTTTATGTACCAAATTATGAAGAGTTTCAAATGTTTCCGACATGCCCTAGAGCAATGAAAGAACACACGTTTAGGAGCAGTTTGGGGTAGAACACATGGAAGAAGAAAACGAAGGGAAGGTCCTCATCTTAGATTCATCTAAATTAGTCTCTTAGGAAGGGTCAAGGCCTCCTCTTTTCTCCATACCATAGAGAAGCAGTTTCAAAGAACCTGTTTCTGGAAGAGGGAGAAGAAATCCTATTTGGGGGGGGGTGGAAATCAACAGAAGCCCCAATTCAGGCTCACCAAGAGCTCAGTTTCTCATTATAGTCATCATTCTACAAATTCCTCCTCTCCTTCGGAACTATCAAAAGAAATGTTTAATTTACATGCAATTACCCAAACATGGTTTAGCTATTGGGATAATGCCAATAGCTAACTGGGCAAGAGGCACTTTTTCAAGTGGTGTTCCTCTTAGATTTAGCAGGGGGAGAGTAATTGTCCCTCTTCACCTCAGTGCAGTGTCTTTCTAGCGGCTGTTGCTGTCAGTGTTCTGCATTTTTTTACATTGTGAGCTCTTTTGGGACACGGAGCCATTTAACTTTATTATTATTTATTAGCCTATAAACCACTTTGTGAACTTTGTTGAAAAGCGGTATATAAATACTGCTGATTGATTGATGTCAGAGCCACACAATCCCCTCTCTCACCTACTGCAACCACCTTCTTGATTTCCACAAACTGTTTGCTTCAAACCAGAAATGGAAGACTACTTTGGACTATTTTGGTTTTCAGTTCTGGGCTTGGAGGTAATCAATGGTTTGCATAACTGTAATTCAGATTCAACGGTAAGTTATTATTTGGAGAAACCTGGGAGAGAATCAGAGGGCACGAGGCAGCATACTGGCACAAAGCTTGTTCATGTCAACCAAGCCATGGTTTGGCCATTACGTGTGAACTGGCCTGTTGTCATAAATACTAAATTATTTCGGAAAACAAAAAAAGGCAGGTTTCTATTTCTCCTTTTAACAATTTTTAAGGATAAATATTTGTTAGGCGCATGTGAACTTGAAAAGCATTGGTTGATGCGACTGGCTATTCAGATAATGCCTACACTTGATACAATGCCTCGAGTCAATGAAAACCAGGCTTTTGTCTCTGCACAGGTGCTGCTGAGACATTTTTCCCCATTCCCTCTTCTATTTTAGTTCCTGATCCAAAAAAAACCCCATAGTGAATACCACATTTTGAAACCAGAATGAACTACTCAAATTATGTGAATCTGACACACAGCATAGTATAGTTTAGTATATTCCACATTGAAGAACTGTGGTTGTCTCATAACAGAAGGGGGCACAGGACAATATAACCCACAGAATTCTAAACCACCAGAGTTGTGAGTAATATTGCTCCATGTGTTTGTAAGGCCTGCAGGAGGATAGGAAAGAGAGGGTGCTTATGTTTTGGCATAAGGGAGGCAAGGTAGAAATTATCCCTTAATACCATGTATGGTGGGTACCTGTTGCTACTAAAACAAGAAAATTGACCCCCACTGGTAGATGATTTTTGCTCTATTCTCAGGATCTAACCACTGTCATATCTGGGACCAGATTAGAGCTGCTTTCCAATCTGATCTTCATTGTGTGTGCCCCAGACACTAGCCTGCAATCTAATTTGATTTAATCTACTGCCTGCTTTATGGGCACACTGGTGCAAAGAATTTTGTTTACTCCCAACCTTCTAACACACTGTGACCTGACTACAAAGCTTGATCGACAAAGGAGCGATGTTGATTATCCTGCCTTAATCAGATGTTTGAACTTTACGGCTTTCTACTTCCTTCCACTCTTACAAGTTTTACTTCCAGTGGTTAGGATAATACTGTCCCCAAAACATATGAGATTATTTCTTAATCTATGGTCAACATTTTTATATCTTGCTCACTACAAACTTTTCTTAAGTAGGAACTTTTCCTTCTCACTGCGACAAGATCCAGCTCACTCAGTCTGTCAAATGCAATATGCTAAGAGCTGCACAACTTCTCAAACAGTGAATTCCATCAGGTACGGGGCCGGCTTTAGCAGCGATGGGGCCCAATGCAGGGAATTCCTGTGGGGCCCCTCACCCTCCCTGCTTCCCCCCCCCACTCACCAAGAAGAGTGCTGCTTGCCTCCCATGCAAAGCATGGCACATGGAAATAGTTGGTGGTGATATGGTGTCATCACCACCAACTGCTTCCAGGTGGCCCATTTTGGGCTATTCAGAGGCAGGGGCAGGTGGGAGGGCCCAAGGTTAAGCTGCTCTGCTCACCACACTGACTTACAGCCCACAGAGATCCCAGCTGCTGTCGCAGGCAATATTGCTCGCCCTGCTGGTGTGGAGCCCAATGTGATGACATTGGTTTAAGGCTTGCCTTGATCAGGTAGCCAAGCTATTCCCAAGCCATTGGCCAGAAGTGTGCAGAAAGCATGCGGCATCTGTTTCAAGAAACAAAAGAACTCTGAGGCTCTACATACCTTTGCAAATCGGTTGCTTCCTGACCTCTCTTTATGCAGGTTGTACTCCAACAGCCTCTTGCAGATGTTATCAGTCACTTCAATTAATCGAAGATCCCTGCAGGAAAAAGAATGTTGGGAAGCGGAAAGATTTCTTTGTGATAATATGCAGTAACAAGAAAAAAAGTTGGCTGAAAAACAAGTGAGAATCAGAGTAAGTACCATCACCTCTTTGTATTGACCAACTGACCGAGATACTGCAACAAGGTCTGAGATAAGGAATGAAAAATTCCAAGTGCTGATCAACAGCCTCATTCACTTACGATTTAGTGTACTGTAGTTTAGCCTTCTTGCCATCCAAGAAGCCATACTTTGTGTCAATCAACTCCTTGGTCTTGCCAGTTTCATCAAAGGCAGATTTCAATTCCAAAGCCACGTACTTGCACACTAAATATAGAGAAGAGAGAGTAGCTAATACATTTTAATTGCAAACCAAAAGGTAAATTGAAGGTTTAACAGTGCAGCCACCACCAAGCAATTAAAGATGAAACAGCAATGTTTTTGTAATACTTACAACAATCCTGTAAGATAAATGCAGTATTATTATTTCAAGTTTGAAAAGGAATGAAAAGGCAAAGGATGAGAGGGAGGAGTTTGTGTAAGGCTACCTGCTGAGTTTGCAATGAAATTTGGCCTGGTCACTTGGTGATCTGTAGCTCAGTTTCTTAGCCACTGCACTACGCCAGCTCTCAATGGAATGAAGTCTATCAGGAGTCACATACACTCCAATGAAATGAAGATAAAATGTTTTAATCCAGGGTCCCATTCTGAACAGGTCTGCTTTCCCAGTCCCCCTCACCATATCAGTTTTGCAAACAGCCATGCAGTTCTCTGCCAAATATATTGATTCAAGCAGGAAGATATTAAACATTTTAATATTCTTTTAGCTGAACCACTCCCCTCATACTGAAACTGAAATGCCAGGTGGAACAGCAAGGCTGTTTTGGACCCCAGTACTGAACCTCTCTCCCTTCCATGGTTGTGAAAAAGAAAGCAACAGAGTACTGTGAGAGTAATCTATGAGGACACATTTAATGTTTTATGACATTACTCAGAAGCAGCCACATCAATCTGTTCAATGGGGGTCACTGGCTGTGGGGCATGAAGACCTCAGATAAGCCTAGCACCGGACAATCAAAATTCAAAACTCTGTGAAGGTGCTTAGCCAGGAGCCCTCTGTCAAGTCACCCAATTATTCCCTGCAAGTAAATACAAAAAAAAAAAATTAGTTACCCAGAATCTCTTTTGGCCATGAACTTTTTTTATCCTCACCCTTCCTCCAAGAAGCTTGAAGTGGTACAAATGGTATGTACCCACCTGCCCCAACAAGGTCACATAGTGTGTTTCATAGCTAAGTGAGAACAGAAAACACGGTCTACCTCAAGGTCTAAGGAAGGACCATAGATCAGTGAAAGAGCATCTGCTTTGCATGCAGAAGGTCGCAGGTTCAATCCCTAGTATCTCCAGGTGGAGCAGAAAAAAAGAATACTATCTAAAGTCTTGGAGAGCTACTGCCAGTCTGTGTTGACAATACTGAGCTAAATGGACCAAGAGACTGACCAAGCAGAATAGGGGCCCAATCCTACCCAACTTTCCAGCACTGATGCAGCTGTAATTCCAGAGGCAGGTGAAAAACAGGAGTGGGGGCAGAAATACACTTAAAATTCAGGAACAATATGCCTCTGAGCACATGCTCAGGCAAGGAATTTGTTTTCAGTATGAGAACTGATCTTACGGTCCTTTCACACAAAACTCCACTTTTGTGGAACCAACTTTTTCAATGTTGCTACTGGAAAACGCTAGCAGATTCACTGCAAGTCACCCAGTGACCGACCTGTCACCTGCTGATTTTGAACAATTATAACAATTTGCTGTGTTCCTGAAAATTATAGCTATGAAATCCATCTCTAGTAGCTGTTTAACCATGTGTACAATAATCTTTTTAATGCCTGTAACTATGGTAGATGTGCCTTCACAGTCTCCCAGCCAAGATGTGGGAACTAGAGCACATGGTCACAAATGAGAACAAAGATGGGCATAATGAAAAATGGGCATAATGAAAACCTGGTGGAATGGGAGGAATATAGTTATACAAACCCTATGGAAAGCACAGAGAGGGCATACTAAGTGTGGCCTAGTTCTTATGTCAAAGAGGGTATACAGTCCATTAAACCGATCCACAAGGAGGGAGGGCAAACTCCTCCATAGAAACACTGTGAGGGAAATTCCAAGCCCCACAACAATGTGAGGACATGCGATCACCCTCCTGACCATCCATTTATGATGCATCCGTAGAATCAAGTTCAACACCTCTGAACAGAAGAAGCAGACACATAATATAAGATTATGTTTGGAGTCCAAGAGTCCTTCTAGTCTTATACACAGTCTGTTTTCAAGAACAGCCAGCTAGTTTCCTCTGGAAAGTTCACAAACTGCTTAGGGAGGTGATTGTCCTCCCTTTCTGCTTGTCCCCTGAGTCTGAGCTATGAATGTAGACTTCCCCAATTTCTCTAGGTGGCCTTAGGCAAGGCACTCCTTTTCAGCCTCAAATGCAACATGAAATGTGATTACTTTATAAGGCAGTTGTACAGATCACATGAAGATAGTGGATATGAAGAGCTTTGAACACTTGGAAGCACTATACAAATGCTTACTATAAAAGTTGGCTGCTCTGAATAGCTATTTGACCATGGAGGTCCCCTAGTTGTAATGAACAGGTGCCGCAAGGTGCCAAACTCCACCTCAAATTTTGCCCAGACACAAACTCACTAGATGGCCACCTAAGCAATCTCTAACCTCTCTGCCAGCCACAACCTCCCAAATATAATGTGGGGATAATAATACCAACGTAGCTGCACAAGAATCCTTATACAAAGTAACAGGACATTATACACCCAGCACTCTGAACTGTCAAAAGCACCATATAAATAAGGTTACCAGATACAAACAGGAACAGAGCAGCTATACCATTAACCAGTGTACAGAAGAGGAAATGTTGGCAGGTGCAGCTTTTTAAACCCTTCCATCATATGGAGCTGCGCTGCCGCTTGCCAAAATTCCTTACATATAAATGACAATTACTACTATCGTCAGGCTGGCCAACTGGCAAGGACTGACCGTCTTCCTCCTCCAATTCTCTTTTACGCATTGAGGCCGGCGGCCATCACCATATTTCCACGTAGGAAACTCAACGGCGGCCACCTCTTTCCGCCGACCCAGCGCGCCTCCATCTCTCGTGCTCACCTTCGCACTTGCTGGGCAGCTTGACCCAGTCGCTGTCTTCGGCGATTGCTCCCCCCAGCCCAGAGTCCAGGAACAGGAACACAAGCGACAGCACGAGCAATGGCGCCACGGAGGGACCCCAGGAAGCCATTGGTGGCGGGGGGGGGGGAGCGCTAAGATGCTGCCACGCCGCTACAGCCCCCGGGCACACACTTCCTCCGCCCTGCGCTTCCGGGAACCTCACCTCTCGCCAAGTGTAACTATAACAACCAGAGGCATTGACCAATAGCAGCCAGGAGCGTGTCACGCTCAGACCAACCGGCTGGCAGAAAACTCCTATTCCTGAAGTTATCCGCCAATCAGAGGCGGAAAAGTATTCCCGTTTCTCCAATATGAAACGCAAGCTGCTCGCTTTTCTCCATCTTAGCCAATAGGAAGCTTGCTTATGCTGCTCTGTGATAGGTGTTTCCCTGGGATGGCCCCCTTCCTGGAATCCTCAGCCATTCGTTACAAGTTTTGGGCGGTACGTCTTGCTCTTTCGAACTAGAACTTGTAGGGTAAGGAAGATGGGGTGTAGTGTGGCTTCTCTCCGCTGTGGTTCGGGCAACTGTGGCCAAGACAGGGCTGGGAGAAGCTCCGCCCTGCCTCCCCCTCTCGCGAGGGTGGGGCGAGGCTTCTTTACCCCAGTGGCCGTGGGGAGAAGCCGCGCGCCTCCCCGATTTCGCGGGGGAGCGTGGCTTCCCTCAGCAGCTGCTGTGGCAGTTTTGTCTCCGGCTGCAGCTCTGGCGTCTTCTTGGGCGGGGGGCTGACGGCAGTTGGTGCCCTCATGACAAACTGGCCATTGCTCTTGCGCCCCCACGCACCAGTCTAGGAGCGCAATCCTGTACCGGCGCTCTTGTGCCGAACCAGTGTTGTCGCAAACGTGCCTCAGGTTCATCTGTGCTGGCGAGTCAGGCGCTGGACCGGTGCGTGCAGGACATCGCGGAGGGCGTGTTAGAGGCATACCAGGGGCGTAATGGGGTGGTGATGGTAAACAGCTGTTGCACCGAATCCTAAGCCCCGTCCCTGGCCAGGGTGGCCCCGATTCAGGCCGCTGCTGCGCACGTTCACAGATCCGTGCAGCCCCATAGGGCTGGCTGGGGCTTACCAGGTGCAAGGGGGAAACCTCCCCTTGCTCTGCGCTGCTGCCGACGCCTCTAACACGCCTCTAACTTTTATTTCAGCATAGATTTATTCTGGACTCTAGGCCAGTGATTTTTCATGGACAAGGTGCTAAAATGGTCAAGGTGCACCATAAGTTTTTTGGCAATTGACAAGGCGCACCATGCTGCCCTTGGGAGGCTCACATCCCCCAATAGCCCTACTAATAAATGAACCACCCTCAAACTCCTGTGGCACACCTGCAGACAATTCGCAACACACCAATGTGCCACTTGGAGCTGTGCCGCTGAAATTGGCGGCGCAACTCTGAGCTGTGAAATTGGGGCTGCCTAGGCTAGGAACGGAAGTTAGGATCCAGCCCAAAGACTGGATCCTGTCTCCACCCCCTTCCACGGGCTGGACCGCCCCCCCGTTGCCCCGTTGGGCCATTCCTTCCCACCCCATTCTACCTCCCTCTGCCTGCCTGGAGTCCCTGTGTCAGGCTTGCAGGGCCGGGCTTACCTTTAGGTTTCCGGGCCTGGTTGCCAGCTTTAGATCTCAGTCTAAAATGGTGCAAACATGGTTTACAGTGCATTTGTGACAGCCGGAGGCCAGCACAAGAGACTTGTGCTAGCCTTTCAACTGCTTTGGATTGCATTGTGAGACACTAAAGGCACCATGAACCGAGAAAGTTTGGGAATCTCTGTTCTTTGCTGTTTGTTCTATGATAGCTATGTCCTTTTCCCCATATGCAGTACATACCATGTTGTTGCAAATACTGACCAATGAAGATATTTATTTGAAGAATTTATACCCCGTCTTTCCCGTGCCGACGCAAATGCCCAAGGCGGCTTACAGAGAACAACAAAATACAACGTTACCACAATAAGTAAAATAACATTAAAACAACAACTTTAAACATTAACGGGAACACCGTTAATGAACAAGAATGAAGCTAGACCCAATTCTCCATATCAGGCCATTTGGAGAGTGGGAAAAACAATTGACTGGAGGAGTGAACAAACTATGACAATATACCAGAGGGACAGAGGGCAGACAGCCAACAATCATCCAAATACCAGATACATTGTATCAAAGATACATGTATGAACCTGTACCTAGAGACTTCTTATACAGTTAATAGCTTCCGGCTTAGATGGGCTAACTCAGGACCTTTTCCCACTGAAAGGAGGTCTGAGGCATTCCTTCATATAGATGGCTACACCAATTGTGAATTTGAACCTACTGTATTCAGACAAGACTTCATAATCCACAATCCATACAGATGTCACATAGCAGTGATCAAGTGGCATGAACACTCTTTATGACACCATACCCCTCTAAATACACAAGACCAACAAAAGGTTGGCAGACCTGGTCAATCTCTGGATTTGTGTGACAAATGTCCAAGACATTTGTCTTGGACACAGTCTAGTTAGTTAATGGCACGAAAGGGGAACAAACAGAACATCAAAGCAAGCTGCTAAAAGGGATGATTGAAGCCTGTTCAAGTTGCATCACAGGCTAGTCTCCCCCTTCTGTGTCCAAATGAAGTGTTCCTCTCTAGAATGTATATTGTCTTTGGTTCATTTGGGGATGATCTGTTTTAGTATGACTCATTCTAATCATGAATGATTAGAATATTAAGCATATGATTAGAATATATTAGAAGGTAAAGGCAGAAGGAGGCCTCTCAAAATCCCTGTATTGATATGGCATTCATTAATCGTTTTCGTTTAGAAACTAGCATGGAAAGTTCATTCTGTTTCATATAGGAAATCGTTTCTTTTTGCACGCCTGCTAACTTTCTTTCTCCTTAATTCATTGCTCTCTGTGCAATCCATGGTAATAATTTTCTGGGGCAGAATAAGATCTTGTTCTGGGTGGGTGAATTGCAGAATAGTTGTGAGGCTTTAGATAGGATGATCTGTATTATCTGAAAAAAAGATGAACTATTACAACAGAATAGGAGATGAATTTATTCCATTTATATCCTATCCTACCTCCCAGGAGACTGGGGGGCATATATGCGGTTACCCCATTTTATTCACCGCACACCAAGTCTGTTAAATATATACTGTCCTCGGAGAGTATTTTTCCCAGACTGCCTGTAAATCCATCTGCTTTGTCTCCTTAGATATACCAGTTCTCTTCCCCGTTCAGCTGCTGGCCCAGTAAAAAGAGAAAGCAGAGAGCAGGAAGTGGTGCATGAGCACTAACCACTAGATACTATACCCCTAAGCCTGAGACCTTATCTGGTTCCTTCCCTCCCAATAGTACATAGAATAAATAAAATCAGGTCACCAAGTAGGTTTTTTGGTTGAGCAGGGATTTTAACCTAGGGTTCACAAGAACTGAATGGTGGATTCTGAATTGAACTGACTTGAAGTCAGTGAAAATGTCTCCATTGCCATAAAGCTCATAATCTCAACTGTCTCCCAAACAGAGGTCAACTTTTTTGTTAAGAGTTGGAGGAGTGTATAAGTATGTTTTGTGTGAATTCTGATCATGATGTGGGCAGCACCAAACAAGCACCATCATATCCTTCCAACAGGGCTAAGGCCAGGTTGCTGGGAGCTCTGGGACAAGCCTTGCACTGGACCCCTTGTGTCATCTCCAGCCTGCCCCTTATGATGCATTGGGTGCTACTGCTGGCAATGATATGAGGATTCAAGAGGCAGTCCAGCCAGATGGGCCCTTGGATGGAACCACTGCCCAACTCAGCTAAGTGCCAATGCCACCCTTGCCTCCCAACCTACCTAGTGTGGAGATCCCACTGTCAATAACTGGATTTATAAATGGCTTGACCATTTATAAATGGTCCCCTATTCTTTATGAGCAGCTGTTTTGTTTCCTTGTTAGCAGCTGCTTTGTTCCTTTAAGATTTTGAGTTGTTTTTTAACTATACATTGTATATTGTACAATATTATTTATTGTTTGTACAGACGAGCCTCTATATCCCTGGGGTTCCGTTCCAGACTCTCCTGTGGTTACCTGAAACTGGGATGCCCATTAAAAAGATAAGGGAACATTAAACAAATCTTTTTTTTAACCTTGTTGCAGCAAAACCACTGATGTTCCCCTATCTTTAAAAAGGCATCCCCAGTATCCATGGTATCCGTGGATAACTGAAACAGTGGATACTGAATCAACTGATACCGCACACCTGTATAGTCTTACCTCTTGTAAAGGAGGCAGCAGGTCATCAGTACATCATACAGGATGCATTTGAACAGCAACATTCTGATGGCCAAAAGAAGTAGGATCTGTAAGCGGCTGCGTAGAACTTCAGTAGATAACGTCGGGTCCTGGGCTGCCAGAAATAAATGAACACAATGCAGAGCAAATCCAAACACTGTTGTGTCACTCTCATGTCACAGGTCCAGGGCACCCCATTTGTTTCCCAAAATTGGGGTGAGCAAACCTCCATTTACAAATTTCCTCAAGATACAATGGGAATGCTATTGGGTGGCCTCAAGACATCACCATCTCTAGGGTTTTTTTAAGGGAATGCAGGTAGATTACCGCAAAATCTGGACTATTCCAAAATCCAGACATTTTTGTCCAAGATTTGATTTCTGTAGTGTGAACACTAGAAGGTTTTGTGCTCATTCCCATGCACAGTGTAGGTACAGACTGTAAGTTCCAGTCTCTGCTATGTGGTATATATCTGTACAGACACTGTTGAAAAATGTTAAAGAGGCCTGCAGACACCCATATGGGTAAAAATGAAAAGAGCATTTCCCATTATATTTATGCAATTATTCCAAAATCCAGACAAGTCTGAAATCTAGACACCTCTCGGTCCCAAGCAGTCCAGATAAGGGATACTCAACTTGTACTTCAAAGTATTTATTTCCTGGGCACTAATGACTCCAAGATGTTTATTATTGATCATGGTGGCTGGTGCCTACCATAAGGATTTGGTCTTTTACACTCTGTTGGCTTGAGAGAAACAGGTAGCTGGAATGCAGTGGGATGAAAGAAGTGGCTGGGTTGGATGGGCTGCATGCTTTGGCTGAAATTGATATTGCTTGAAAAGATTTTCACTGCCTGTCAGCTGGCTTACCTGCTGCCTCATGCTCAGTAGCATGTACATACTACACAACTTCATCCCCTGGAAACCGACTTTGTAAAAGACGTCCTTATGAGAGTTCTAGCCTTCTGAGCATAAAGAGTTGTGTTTGACATTTGCACAACCTCCCAAAACGTTGGCTCCAGCTACAGAGTCTTGCGCACCTGAGACTCAAATGAAACATTACTGCTTACCTCTCTGGGTTTCATCCAGGCATGGATCTCTCATAGTTTCCTCTGAAAGACAAACATTAGAGAAGCTGATATAGGAAGAAGGTGTAATATCCTTATTATTTGTGTTGTTACAAGCTTTTGTTTTGTTGTGTTCTCATAAATTTCCAAATTATTAACCTTGGTTTGAAATGCATAGAATTTGTGCATGAAATATCCTTTTTTTAAAAAAATTTGAGAGACTTCTATGTAAATACACACAATTGATTAAGGCTGAAATCCTGAATTCAATCCCAATTGAATTCAACTGGGCTTGCATCTGAGTAGACATGCTTAGGATTGTACTGTACTATAGCTCAATCCTATTTGGGTGCTGCACCAATGTCACACAGACATCAATACAACGTCTGTCATATCCTAAACTCATCCTGTCAGCAACTCACAGACAGCACACCTGTGCAACAAGGGCCAAATGCCAAGCCTGTCTTGACAAAGCCAACACTGGCACAGCCCTTCCCAGCAGTCAAGAAAATACCGACACAGCCTGTCATCCATGGAGTGATGTCCTGACAGCAGTGTATTGTCATTGTGACATCGTTGGGTCGTTTATGTGCCACTGTCGTGAAGTTGGCATATCATCTATGTGACATCTGTGTGTCATTGGTGTGATGTTCAATGAGCCAATCGCTAAATCCAATCAGCCCCAACACTAGTAGCCAGAGAAATGCTTCCAGGTGAACTGAGCAGAGGGCAGGGCCATTGAGCAGCCAATGCTACGGTAGGGAGACACCCCCCTGTCAGTCATTACGGATGAATAACACAGCCACAGACACCATCCCACCCAATTACAGTTATCCCAAAGTATACACAAGACAAACACATGCAATGGAACACAAGGATGCCACAGCGCCCCCACTTCTGCAGGAGTCAGCAGCAGCAAAAAAGAGGGGAAAAAGAAGGAACTGCTAAGAACCCTTAAACACACATCTTCTTGAAAACATTATCTATGCTTTTTGATAAATACCCAATATTGGGAGAGAAGTCGTGCTCCACATCCTTGAAGTGTTGTTTTGTGCGATGTAGCAAGCAACCATATCCCACAATTCAAATTCTTGGGTGCTGATAGAGAGCTGAGAGAGTTTGCTAAAAGTGCCGTCTTCTTCCCTGGTAATCCCGTAGGTAAAAGACTTCAGCATAGTCCCGTTGCCATTGGAAAACCATATGGCACCCAGTGCATCCTCTAAAGGGTCATTCGCCATACAGACTACCAGGGTCTTCCTTTCTCCATTTATTACCAGACTGAGTGGTGGTGCCAGTGTTGGAACTAAGCTCAAGGAGTAGCTGCCTATGGTCAGACAAAACAGGCCATTATAAAGATGGATGCACAAAGTACAATGCACATAAGAACAGAGCTGGAGGGCTAGGCCTAAATAGCTTTCCTGGCTCTCCCTGAATGGAGCTTTGTCTGGAATTTTGCTGATTATGGTCCTTATTCCTCCCTTCCACAGACTGAACCTTGAACTAAGGTCTCAACTACACACAATTGGGGGAATTGGATCTCCCAGCCTTTTAAATAAACTAGTCCTCCCATCCCAGAGACCATAGTCCTCTGGTCAGCAATGCTAGAGGGGGAGGGGATGTATAACCATATCCCTCCCCATTCTATTTTTTAAATTCTAAATTAGTGGTTCTAAAACTTTTTAGCACCGGGACCCACTTTTTAGAATGACAACCTGACTGGGACCCACCAGAAGTGATGTCATGGCTGAAAATGCCATCATTGTGACGCCAGAGCCTGAGGGTGCAATCCTATACTATGCTGGCCTAGTAAGGCCGACATAGCAGGGCTGTATCCTATCCTAAAGCCCATTAGGAGGCAGCAGTAGGGTTACCAGATACAAACTGGGACAGAGTGCCTATACCTTTAACCACTGTATAGAAGAGGAAATTTGGGCAGATGCAGCTCATCACAGAAGGGACTCAAAAGCTGCATCTGCATCTTCTTCTATACAATGGTTAAAGGTATAGGCACTCTGTCCCAGTTTGTATCTGGTAACCCTAGGCGGCAGCAGCAATGTCCAGGACAAGGGGAGGTTTTCCCCTTGCACCCGTGCAAGCCCTGGTCACCCCTATTGGCCTGCTCGGATCTGCGCCTGCTGTTCTGCAGGCGCAGAGGAACGTGCACAGAAGTGGCCCGAATTGGGGCTACCCTGGCTGGGGGCGGGCATTAGGATATGGCACAGCAACCATCCTGCGTCACAACCCCCGTCTCTGCCCACTGCGCAGCCCAGTTACACCCTCGGAACGCCTCTGGAATGCCCTCGTGGTGGCCTGCGCTGGCCGAGTGATGCCAATGCTTGACTGGCACATGGCCGGTGCTGCCGGCAGTCGCGACGGCATCCGAGCGCCGGCACTGCTGCTCGCGCCGGTCCAGCACCACAGCACAGACACGCTTGACGGCACGTTTGCAGCAGCGTTCGGCCGGCGCAAGAGCTTAGTGCCGGCGCAAGGGGGTATAGGATTGCGCTGCCCATTATTTCTCAACCATTTTGTAGCAGTAATACAGGTATGGAAAACTACATAGGGAAAAGGGTTATATCTCTCCACAGCACTATGATGAAACTGCTCTGTGAACTACTTTGGTTGAAAAGTGGTACATATATCATCATCATCATCATCATCTTGAGCACATAAAATTTTACATTTCTGCAGTGAGAATGTGTTTTGTTTATTGCACAGAATATGAAAAGCCTAGCTCTGCTCTTCTCTTTCCTGAGCCAATCCAGCCTCATGTGAGGTGTTGTGAAGAAACGTGTGGTGACCTGATGAGAAATTCCCCATTTACCCTGTGGGACTATTTTATTTACAGCTCAACCATCTTGTCTTCTATATGCACAGATAGCCCACCCCCTAAGAAAGAAGAGCTGTCAGTTCCAGTTTCAGATTTGATGGTGGGGGGGGGCAAAGAGATTTGGGCAAAGAATGTGGGGCCCCATGTGCCACGTTTCACAGCAAACATCAAAGGCCTATTTTTGATAGAATGAAAATAATAGCAAAGGACCAATGTATTTTCTGAACATTTGTTACAGTTACGGTTTAGGCATAACAAGAGACTGGGGTCTCCTCCTGAGGACTACAGCTATGACTATTCTCCCACCCAGCCGTCCCTGACCTCTACAAGGAGAGCAAAGAAGGAAGGTTACTCACAGGTGAGCAGGTGAAGTGCTGTGCTGGTCAGCAGGTACCTGAGTGGCCTCCAGGGCCAGTTTGTGTCCAGAGCCCGTGGCATACTGGGAGCACTAAAAGGGAGCACACTGGTAGGCAGTGCTCCCCACCATTTCAGCACTTCTCTCTGACTTCAGTTTTATTCCAACAGCTGCACAGCTGCTCTCTCTAGTAAACAGCCAGGCAGGAAAAGGTTTTTCTTTTTTCTTTTTTTAAACTGTTGCTGGCTTGTGGGAGCAGCACACCACCTGTAGAAAACAGAGAATCCCATAGTGGGCCCCAGGAGCAGGGCTGTCCTTAAGGCAATGTGACCCATGTCATCACATTGGGCCCCGCACTTTGGGGGCCCTCCCACTAGCACAGTGAACATATCACCTACTGCAGCAGCCGGGATCTCTATGGGCTGTGAGTCAGTGGGGTGAACAGAACAGCTTTACCTTGGGCCCTTCCAGCTGACCCTGCCTCCAAATGGCCCAAAGTGGGCCTCCTGGAAGCAGGTGGTGGCAACATCATCATGTCACCACCAACTATTTCCAGGTGCCACGCTTTTGATGCAGCACCACACGTGCTCTTCTTGGTGAGTTGGGGGCCCTGTGGGAATATCCCGCATTGGGCTCCGCTGCTCCTACAGCCAGTCCTACTGAGGAGGGTTGCTGCCGTCAAATGGTTGGGCCTGAAGTCTCCAAGAATCAGCATCAGTGTTCAGGAGCCTACTGAAAGCCTTCCCAAATTTGTATAGCCTGGTCTGGTCCTCAGATTTCAGTTTTTAAAAGCAAGTTTCTAGCTCTTATGGATTTAAAGCTATTCATGACAGCATGTAGGCAGACCTCTAAATCCAGGTAAAAAAATATTCATACACAGAATCTAATGAGCTTTTAAAACTCGACCCTACTTCATAGCCAAAGGATGGAATATGGCAAGGGGTGGGTTTTTTATTGTTCTCGACAACCACTTTTTGGCGGTTAAACATCGCCTTCTGGCCATTAAAATATCTGAATAAAAACACAAAACACCGCATTTTGGTGGTTATTTTCCAGAAATTAAAATAGACAACTTTTTCAATTAAAAATAAGACTGTGGCTGCATCTGCTGAAACTATATCACCTATATAATCTACCTAGTACATTTTTAAAGCCTTTAAAATTAATAACGAGAACTTGGAATGAGAATGTAGAATTAAAACACATACCATCACAATTTGCTATTTTAATCAAAAAAATTAGGAAAAAATATCAACTTCCCCCTAAATATGACATGTTGTTCAAACAGCAGCAAGTTAAAAAGTCAGATATAAATTCTAGCTCAGGGGAAGAGGGATGGAATCTCAGACAAGGGAAGGAGTAGGAAGGCGAGGGAGGATTCTAAGTTCAGTCATTTGTTTTTGTCAGCATAATAACTATTAAATAAATAAATGTCATGTTAAAGACTGGCATATGTGCTCACTGGTGAATGGTGGAACATCACAACGTAGGTACCAGCTTAGAAGAGGCATTCCCCTTTCTCTTGGGAAGAATGCCCCTTGATGATAGTAATTCCAGTGTCATGTGTGCAGGGCCGGCCTTAATGTGACCAATGTGATGACGTTTGGGGAGCCCCTGCATTTGGGGAGCCCCGCACCAGCACAGCAAGCAGATTGCCTGCAGCAGCAGCTGAGATCTTATGGGCTGTAGGCAAGAAGGTTAGATAACAGGAGAGGACATACCTTAAGAAAATATAGGAGCGAATTGAAGCCAGGGGGCGGGCTTAGCTAGCAGCCATGTCAGTTGACTCAAAACAATGCTGATTCCAAGCATTTCAGATTGCTTTGCTCATACTGTTTAGGACTGAATAGTTTACTCCTGAAATAAAAACTTACGAAAATAAAAATGTGTGATCGTGTAGAAACATTATTGGTAACCTTATTATGATTTAATATGCACTTACAAGGTTACATTCCTCATAATTATATTACTGAACACACTGGACGAAATGCTACTTGCTGTCTATTTAAACTCAGATTGCACTGTATGCGCATCAGAATAATGTACTTATATTATTTGGAAGCATGATCAAATGTGTAGTCTTATGGACATGCGCATAACATTTGGTGTAAAATTCACAATAACAACAGTTCCGCTATCGGTAATGTAATGTATTCAGATGAGTGGCCAAATGTGTAGTCTTACTGGTGTGCAAACCAAACATTTTGTATCCGAAAAATCACTGCTGAAGGTTGTGTGTGGATTGAATTCCTTTTACTTCTTCATACCTACTTCAGTTTGTGAAGGGTTGCATACTTTATGAGGTAATATTTTTCAGCATCAATTAATCACAATGATTTTAAGTACCTGTGCAAAGTAATCCCATTTTTCTGACAGTGATTCGTGCACCCGTATGCAGAACACGCAGGCATTTTTAACGAGGTAGATATTAACTTCTACACACGTGCAGGGAGAGTTTTATTAGTGAATCCGCGGCAATCCTCCTTGGCGGGAAAGATCTGAGTCAGCCATATTAGTTGACTCGAGGTGGCTTCAAGAAAATGATGTCATGTCATCTCCTGTTATCTAACATTCTTGGCTGTATCAGTGGGGTGGGCAAAGCAGCTTTACCATGGCCCCTCCCACCTGGCCATGCCTCCTAACAGCCCAAAATGGGCCTCCTGGAAGCAGCTGGCAGTGGCGTCATCATGTCACCACCAACTATTTCCAGGTGCCATATGTGGCACCACAAGTGATTTTCTTGGTAAGTGGGGGGACCCCACAGGGAGGGTGGGGTCCCCCCACAGGGAGGCCCCCACAAGAATGCCCCACCTTGGGCCCCACTGCTCCTAGAGCTGGCCCTGCATGTGTGTACATCAAATAAACCATAGCATGCTTTTTGCCCCTTTAAAACAACTGTATTGCTTTTACACAAGTGCAAATGTATGCAGTTTAATTAACAGATTTGCGCTCGTATAATTCTGATTTATTTGAGTTATCATAACCCTTATAAACACATGACATGCTTCAATGTCTGCGTTCAGGGAGGGAAAAGCGAAAGAACGTCCTCTTTTTCGAAGCGTGCTTTCTCAGAAAGCTTGTGACGTCCCCCGGCTGGCAAGTCGCTCTTGGTACGACCCAACCTCCCCCCACCGCCGGGGTGGAAACTCCCAGGAAGTCTGTTAGTGGACTTGCCGGGCTGTGCCATAGAGATATCTCTATGGGCCGTGCTGATGCTTTTCAGGAGCTCTTTCCGGGGCGCCGCTGGGAAGCAGAGGGAGGCAGGCTCCGGTTGCCAGATCTGGTATGGCCAATGTTGCTTTGGGGACATCGGGCCATTAGAGAGTGCCATTTTATGTGCTTTTAATGGGGCGTAAGCCGCACTGAATCCAAAGGGGCTGCCTTCCGACTGAACGCGCAATAGGATCGGGCAGCCCCGAGTGCGCTTTTGGGATTAACGAAAGGGGACTGCAGAGCTGGTTCAAGCTGGGAGCTTGTGAGGCGGCCCCCTTGCGGTTGTCAGGGGAAGGGATGGTCGCCTGGAGTCATTCCAACACCCCGTATTATACACTGCCTTTATGTCTCCACGTTGCAGTCAGTTTGTGGGCTGAGGCCGAGAAAAAGAACCCAACCCTCTTTGCTCCCTGTTGTTAAGGGGTTTGGGAATCTGCAGCTGCTGAAGACCCAATAAGGGGGCTCCACTTTAGACTGGAGCTTCTGCTGGGGGTGGGGTTAAACGTGGTGGGGCTAGTGGCACTGCTTCACCCCACCAAGGCTTTTTCAAAGAGGAAAACTGGCCTTATGGTTGTGACATGGCAGCCTCCAATGACAATGAGGGCGCAATCCTAACCTGGATTTAGGCCGGCACAGTTAGGCCAGCAAGGTTTGGCTGGCACAAGGGCCACTGTAAAGCACGTTTGGACCACTCTCGGAGTCAGGGAGGAGGGCACACGTCTGTGCTTTACGGTGTCCTTTGTGCCTGCCAAACTTTGCTGGCCTAACTGTGCTGGCCTAACTCCCTGAGAGCCCAATCCTATTCATGTCTACTCAGAAGTAAGTCCCATTATATTCAAGGAGACTTACCCCCAGGAAAGTGAGGATAGGATTGCAGCCTGAGTGTTTTAGGAAGTAGCGCAGTTGCATTCAAGCAAAAAATAAAAATAAAAATTAGCCCTTAGGCTCCCCTGTTCCTCAGATTTCAGGGTACTTCCATTGCTTCTCCATAGAACTGTTGTCCTCAAGTCTCCCCCAGGGCCCAGATATTCACTAACTAAGTTGTTCAGAAAATATTCAGGGTCAACACCCTTTTGGGCCTACATAGGAGGTGATGGCAACTCCTCCCCGTTTCCTTCCAGGATGGGAAACTTGTACTGCTCCTTTTCAGCTCTTTTAAGGGAGCAGGGAACTGAATCCCTGGGGAAGACTAGACACTCTGTGTGCGCTCTAGTTCTCTGGGCACCCACACATCATTCAGGCCAAGCCTTCAGTCACCATATTCATTCTTACCCAGCCAATTATGTGAAGTCCGATGCATAGTAAAAGTGGCAGGACACACACGCCAGCCAGCTCCATCTCTCCTGTAGACAGCTTTTGTGTGCATAGACGGTTTTCAACGCCACAGGTGTGGCACAGGTGTTTGGGGGAGAGTCATAGTAGGGCCATTGGGGGATGTGAGCCAACAGCGCTGTGTGTCTTGTCAATTGTCAAAAACCTGGTGGTGTGCCTTGACAATTTTAGCACCATGTCAGTGTGCCATGAGATCAGCATGGTCATCCGCAAACGAACTCCTGGAACGCTGGGAGGGACTTACGCGGGGCTTCACCGTGATTGGCTGCCCGCCCGTTTCATTCCGCGGCTGCCCTGGCCGCGAGGGGTGCCTGCTCGCCGGGGGAGACAGGTAGGGGGCGCGCCGGGTGCTTGGGCAAGCAGCGGGGGCCGCGCCAACCGGGGGCAGCCCCCCCTCGAGACCAGGGCAGCCACGGAACGAAATGGGCGGGCTGCCAATCATGTGAAAGTCCCGCCCACGTCCCTCCCAACGTTCCGAGAGTTCATTTTCGGATGACGACGCTGCATGAGATGAAAAACATTGAAAATTGCTGGCATAGACAAATGTTGTACTTGGGGAGATACTATGCCCATGATTGGGAGCGCTTATGCAGACAAATGCTGTAGGTGTGATGGAGGGATGAAGCTTGCTCCCTGTTCCCAGCCTACATCTGTACAATACTTAGGTTCAGAACAACTGAACAGGGGTTGTTTTGATTCTTTGATTTCCTTTTCATGGGTCTGACGCTCAACCTGGAAAGAAAGCTGGTTCCAGCTGCACATCAAGCCCCTAGAATACCACTGGCTTGCCCTGATCATGATGTCTTTTCAGTGCTCCACAGCTATCCATTCTTGCTCAGTTCCATTGCCTTTTTCATGCCATGACCCCCCCAAAATAAAGTATGAAACTGGGGATCTACTGCCAACCCTTTCCCAGGACCTGATCTGCCCCACCACCCTCACCATTTCCCCCTATCTCTTGGGACTTCACAACAGTGGTGGTCCTACCATTTGCGGGGGGGCGGGGAATGCACCCCTAGGCTGTGTGCTGGTAGAGCCTGTGGGGGAAGCACCGCCGCTGAGCCGTTGTCTCTGATGCCGCCCACCCTCTGGAGCCCTCTCCAGGGCCAGGCAGGCAGTGTGCAATGCCCTGTGGCCTTCCAAAAGCATTCTAATGCCTTCAGAAGGTTAAAAAAAAGATTTGTTTAATGTTCCCCTATCTTTTTAATAGGTGTCCCAGGATGCAATCCTAACCCCTCCTTCAGCTGGGGCAAGCCACTATGCCTGCCAAGTGCTATTGTGAATGTACCATAAAGCATGTTTGCCCCAGCACAAGGCACACAGTGCCAGAGCAGGTGCATGGTGTATCGCTCTTGTGCCAGCCTAGTCTGGTTGGCACAGGGGCTTTTGTGGGAGGGGGGGAAGGCAGGAGAGAGGGCAGAATGGGGCAGGGTGGCCTGGAGAGGGGGGTGGAGCCTGGATGCAGCCAGCCTGCCTGTTCCAGCGCAGGTTAGGATGGCACTCCCAGTATCCATGGGATCGATGGATAACTGAAGCCGTGGATACCAGGGCACACCTGTATATAAATACATTATGAGACTGGGGACCCAGCCTTGATACTGTCTCCTCCTATTTGCCCACCCCACCCCATTACTGTTCATTTTCCACCCCTGTGATGCACTCCCAGCATTATAGCCAAATATTCTTGTTAGAGAGAGCAGAAAAAGTTACCATGAAGCCTGCACTAGTGGAAGCTATCTTAGCACAATTGCTAAGAATCTGAGCAGGGTTGAGACACAATCTCCTGGTACGTGAAGGGGCACATCAGATGTTTACCTCTGTTCACATCACCTTTACCTGTTGGTGCTCTAGTCCAGTGGTCTTCAGCTTTTTTCATCCTGTAAGTTGCCGCGACCCCACAACTGAGGCTTCTTGACCCCATTGGGGTTCTTCAGCCTTGGAGTTGGGACATTAGCCTAAGGAATGGGAAGATAGTAGTAGCTTGTGCAAGTGAATGAGTAGAATTGCCTGCTTGTAAAGGTTTGCTAACAAATTGTAATTATGTATTACATTTCTAGCCCACCATTCCTCAAGGAGTTCAAGGCGTAACCAGCATTTTTAATTGAGCAATTAATTAAAAAGATTTCTGGCCTGCCTCGAGAAAATCTGCTGGGATGATGTACAACTTACGGTAACACAACAGTGTGAGAAAAATCACCCAATTAATACAGCACCTCAGAGATAAAACACTGTAGTAAAACACAGAATTCAACAGAAAGGCAGTAAAAAGCTCCGGAGAGGAAACCAGCCCATGCTGGAACACCAGGGCAAATCAAACACCAAGCTCTGGAATGACATCATGGTGGGCACCATAGTAATAATAATTCATGTATGGTTGATGCCAGGGGAGCTTCACTGAGGTATGTGTGCCACAGTTGGGATGTCATGACTACAAAGCCTTTCTACCTAGTTACCAGGCACCTAATGATGGAAAACCATGGAGGAAGGCCTCCGGTAGCACAGAAAGTGTGTGAACAAGCTCGTGGTAACTTTGTGTTGAAAAGCGATATAGAAATAGGGCTGATTGATTGATGTGGCAGTGCAGTACTTGGCGTACCCAGGTTCTAAGCTGTTTAGGGCATACATGGATTCCAGTCCTCCCATTCTGCCCTTGGAACAAGACTGAGGCTGACCTACTCAGGGAGGAGCAGATACTTAAACGTGGATCCTCCAAGGTCAACACTCAAACCATTGCACCACTCTGGCTAATAGCAGACATGTAGTATCTAATTCCTCCTTGTTACCTACAGACTGGAGAGGAATATACTGGAACTCCAGTTGTGCTCTCTCTAAGGACAGAAAATGTCTCTTCTTTTTAGGTATCTTCTGGGGCTCTCTCTTTTTTTTGTGGTACCAGTGAATGCTAACAGGAGGCTCTTGCATTGCCTAAGCCATCCGCTAGCTGAGTCATGGAGTCCAGCGTGGCAGAGACAACAAATTATCCTGCTGTTGGAGATGATAAACAGGAAGAGACTGAAGCGAGCTGTGCTGGCCAACCCCCCGTTCCACAAACTTCTGTGTCTTTTTCTGAGATCCTTCACCTGGTCCAGAGCGGGCAGAGCATTCCTGGACTCCAGAAGCTGAACATCACTGCAACTGAGGGGAGACCCACACCGTCGCAAATGGCCCGAAGACCCAAGCCTTGGGAGATCATCCAGTGATGCACAAAAACTGTCCTTTGCCTTGCTTCTGCATTCAATAGAAGTGGCATTAACCAAAACCTGCTGGACTTGTGGACATACAATTATGTTTGTGCATATGTTGTGATACCCTGACCGGATGTTAAACCCTACTGGTTTTCCAAGTCACAAACCTTGTGGACAAGAAGCCACTATTCAAGAGAGAATGGGGACTGTAAAATATGCTATGGTAATTTAAGTTTCCTTTACTGGGTGTTTTTTAGACCTGTGCTCAGTTTTGCAAAATCATTTTATATTTTGTGCACTAAAAAATTAAAATTCTGCATAACAGTCATCTGTATGCTGTAACCAGTAAAGCTGGATTCTGTGTTACAAATTGAGCAGATGTCTATAATTTATCTTGCTTTGCATCATTTATTTGACATTTTTCTGTTTTGCATAATATATACTGTATATTTTTGCTGCTCGCAGAAGCAGCAAGGATGTCAAAGCCCTCCTCTCAGTCCCAGAAAATCTCCTTGTCACTTCTTGACTGTTAAAATAAAAGGGACAAAATCACAACAAATAGAATTGGGTTTTTCTTGTTAGCCTCCTAGGAGATGGCTCCTTTACCACCTGGGCATTCTGAATAAGGAGCTTGGAATGTACAGATCCCAGTTGTACTTAGGGCCCAATCCTATCCAATTTTTCAGTGCGAATGCAGCTGTGCCAACAAGGCACACGCTGGAGCCTGTGCTGGGGGGACCGTCGTGGAAGCATCCACAAAGTAAGGGAACAGTTGTTCAATTACCTCTGGGCTGCATTGCAGCTACATCAGCACTGGAAGGTTGAATAGGATTGGGCCCTTTGTGACTTATTGATTAGGATGCCACATAGCAAACATATATCTTTAAAGATGGTTTGTCAGCCTAGCTTGAGCCCCTAATGGGGAAGGATGCAGAAAAGTGACAGTCCTGAACATTCTATCCAAGGCAGCCGTTGCTACCAACTTTTGTAAACCACAAAGCTGGCCTCCAGTAGGCAGTACGCAAAACAAAGGATGTACCTAAGTAATTGATGCAGCAGAATTTAACCAGAATGGATAAGAGATAATGGATGTAACTGCACCTGCTGTTGATGCTGTGCTAATACTGCCCACTTTTCAAAATCCATCATTGCGATGGGTGCCAAGGGCTTTTATATTACAGAGGCCTGTGAGTAAGGAACATATGATGCAATGCAGCTCTGCATCCATGAACAAACATGCTATCCTCAAGCAAGATCCTGCTAAGGCCCCTATGCAAAAGCACCCTCAAGTCCAACACTTCACTTTCCCACGTAAGGAGAAAAGGCAAGCATTCATTTATATGAGAAGCGGTAAGTGGATAGACACAGGCCCAGCATGGGGATTTGTGCCCCTTTTGCTAAAGTGCCTTACCTTGAGGACGCCTCTGTGATTGTAGGATGCAGCACTTGCCTCATTGGCACGGCTTTGTCAGGGCCGGAAAGTTGGTTAGGACTGCACCCTAATCCATTTGTGGCACATTGTAGCAAATGCCACTTTGGGAAAATGGAACAGAAGTTAAAAAGTTAAATGTCCACTTGACCTGCACTGCAGTTCCCCCGCCCCCCACAGCATGCAATTAAGGCTTGTGGTAAAATATAACTTGTTCAGGTTTGGTCATATTCAGATGTAGCAATGTTAAGAAGTGTCTTTTAAATATACAGATAAAGCAACAAAACTCTCATTTCTGGTCTGAGAGGGAAGGCTTGAAAGAAGTTTCTGAAAGGTTTTGGGAAGTAGTGAATGGAAGCCCAGCAGATGACACTTTGGAGTACATGTACACTAATCCTCTTCCCAGGGTTTGTGGCACTCTTTACTTCTGCTTATCTAGGACTCAGTTGTGACTTTTTCTACACAAGAGCACCTGTCCGACTAGTATCAACAGATTACACTTCCTGCCTCTGCTCACTTTAGCCAACTTTTCATAACTGTACCAGCATCCACTCCAAGGCTAAATATTGGTGATGACTGCGAGGCCCCATCTCATCACCTTCTGCTGCAGCTTTGCTTAAGTTACAGGTGTAGACTTCACCAGCAACTGGAGAAGGAAACCAACGGGAGCTCTGTATAAACTGCTCCAAGCTTTGCAAAAGCAGCGAACAGTAAACAAGAACTTTTTTTTAAGACGAGCTGGTGCAGTCAGCCGTGCATCTTGCAATCTGTCACTGTTCAGTAACAACATTATGGTTTCCCGTGTGAAAGCTGGAACCACATTAGAGAAGTAAAATATTCTGGTGATTAGTGGGAACAGGAGGATTGTGCTGGGCGCCAAATTTGCACCTGCAGAGCCGTTCATTTACTTTGTTTCTTTTAAACGCACCTGGCTCCTCCACACTGCTCCTACTGTTAAGTACACTGCAGCAAAATTTATTGAAGTGAAGGCAGTTACAGTATAAATTATTCTGGCAATTTGCTGTATTCTGTTTTTCAACAAAAAGTTCACAATATGGTTTATAGAGAAAATCAAATAATGAAATGGCTCCCAATCTAAATAAGATTTAGATTCTAATTACACACAGGCATCCTATTCTGAAGTAGGCTGCACTATGTTCAAGAGGTTTACTCCAAATAGGATTCCAGATTCCATAAGGATGAAGCAGATATGTACACAGAACATGGGAAGGTTAGTGGCCAGCAAGGAACCAGACTGAAAAGTGCATGTATTTAACTATTTTTAGCTAATTAACCTGATGACCGAGACAGTGAACTCCTACTGTAGTAGATTCTTCTGTGCCTCTTATGAAGCTTCAGCTGCTGTGGTGTATTAACAGCTGGGCAAGTGGTTTGGCCTTAAAGGCCAAAAGGAGCCTTTGTATACTCTTGTAAATTTGTGAAGTTGAGCCTCTAGGATCCTATCTGACAGATCCTCTCTAATAGCAGAGACTTTTGCTTTCCCTTGGATCCAAGATAATGACTCTTCTTCATTCACTGCAGAAATTAAAAGGCAAACATGCAGGGGGGGGGAGAAGGAGGAGAGAAGGCTCAGGATGAAGGGCAGAAGCCCTAAATTTCTTCACTTTGGACCTCTGCAGGATCTTTATGGGTCTGTTTTTCATTTCCACCTGTTAAAGTAAATGTACTGAACCAATGTCACTCAATTTTGCATTGCTTTTCAGGGAGAAGCAGCTTCAGCCAGCACTGAATGCTATTTTTTTAAGATGCTGTGTTTCTACTTCGGTGGAATGTGCACCAAGTAAAATGAGGTAGCAGTTTTGGGCCAAGGTCAGGTTTACTCATAAACGTGTGTAGTCATAAGTCAAATGCTAACTTATGCCAATGCAAAATAAAATCCAAGGTTAGTGTATTTTGTATTTGCAATACAGTTTTAGATTTATTGAAAAGCTCTTTCCCCCTCTCCCCGCTTGATTCTTGCATGGAAGCCGTGGCTGAGTCCACACACAACTCAGAAACGCACAGTGGGTAATAAAGTAGATTAAAAAAAGTAATCAAGCAGATAGTGCAGCCATCTCTTCTCACAGAACGCAAGAGAACAGCACCATGCAAGTCCTTTTTTGGTAACTTCATGACGAGGTTGGAAACATCAGCAAAAGTCTCTATTTGTCTTTACTAAAATTTCTTCCATTCAAGCTGCAATCCTTAACTGTAGGTGAAAAAAGAAAAATGTTATCTTTCCAGGGCTTTTACTGATGTCACATTTCAGAGTTGTCTAAGGACATGCAGTCAAAATAGTTTCTTTAAAAAAAAAAAGAATCAAGAATTTTACATTTGGAACAGTACGCTCAATGTAAAGGCACATCTCTTTTCTCCCAAAAACTCATTCAATTGCTTTCTGATAATCTCTTTTAACTTTCCAAATTCTCTTTGGTTGCTTCTGGTGTCAGCATCAGCAATCAAAACTTTAAACATCCAAATCCGAAAGAAAAATTATTTTGACCTCGATTTGCAGTGCAGATTAAGAATCAGGCATGCTTGAAAACGAACAAAAATATTATCTTTTAAGTTAACAGAAATTGCAACTTAACACAAAGATGCATTGTGTATCGCACACATCCTTTCAGTCTGACTTTTTAGTAGATTCACTGCTAAGCAGAGTTGCATCTGTCACAATTCACAATGATTCAAAAGCCCTGTGAAGATTTTCCAAGGAGAGCCAGAACTAGCTCACATTGAGTTTCACTTTTACATTAATGGCGGCCAATTCAGCCACAAAACATCGGAAAACGTAAGGAACGGCAATAGCTTCAACTGTGTCACTCCGGTTGCAGAGGGTACAAATGTGCTGCCTAATGCTGGTGGTAGACCATGTAGGTGGCGGCTTCAGCAGAGGAGAAAGGAGACTGCCGCATTCCACACACACATGGGCCACTGAACGATCAGAGCAGTGGAAGAGACGATCGTGCAGCAAAAAGGATGTCCCATGAGCCAACAAAGCATCCCGTTCCATCTCTCCAAAGCGGATGCCACCCTGCACGTTCCTTCCACCAACAGGCTGGTTGGTGATTTTATCTCTGGGCCCTGTGGTCCTCACTTGGAACTTGTCAGAGACCATGTGCCTCAGGCGCTGGTAGTACACAACACCAATGAAAATGTCCGCTTCCAGCTCCACTCCAGTGACACCGCTGTACATTCTCTCAGTCCCGTAGTAATTGTAGCCTGCAGCCTTGAGCATCTTGCCGAAGTACTCCAGGGCAGAGTTTTCCTCCGAAAATGTGAAGGGGGTGGCATCGTGACAGAGCCCATGCAAAGCTGCAGATTTGCCTGCCATGCTCTCAATTAACATTCCAATGGTCATTCGGGAGGGAAAGCCATGAGGGTTGAAGAGGATGTCGGGCACCATCCCGCTCTCCGTAAATGGCATATCCTCAGCTGGCCACAGCCGGCTCAAGATGCCTTTCTGTCCATGCCGGCTGGCAAACTTGTCCCCAATGGTTGGATTCCGGGGGACTCTCAGAGTGATGCAAACGCACTTGAATTTGCCTGTTCCAGTGTCATTGCTGCATACTTTGATGTTATCCACAATACAGATTTCCCTATTCCTGGAGGAAAGAAAAGATTTGAATCACTATTATGTGATGTGGGAAAAGGTTGTTTGAGTTAAATTTCCCCATTATTCTTGATTTTATCTTTATATTGAGGAAAGATTTATAACGCTTCCTCCTACCCCCTACCCCCCCCAAAAAAATTATCTCTCGGGAGAGGGAGTTGGGGGGGGGGAAGAGCCAGCATAGCAGGCTTCAGTATCACTTGCTGTGCTGCCTCTTGCCCCTGAAAAACACCGCTTCTGAAAAGAAAAGCATTGCAATATTTTTTGACATCTTCCCTGATCCCGTGGGAAAGAGCAGAATACAAAACAAAATAATAATTGTTACGCCATGAGCCATGCTGCTGGCCTCCATGGGGACAAAAGAACAGCTTAAACGCTTCTTAAATAAATAAAACCTGATAGACCTCTCAAAGTACAGAAATGTACTTGGCAAAAAAAAAAAAAATCATTTTGTCCTCCAGCAGAACTGGGCCTGTTCACTACACTCCAATTCTTTTGTACGGGGCAGATGATGGCCACTGCAAGCCAGAGACATGGTGGATTTAGCGACACCAGGAGGCACACCAAATGAGAGAACAGGACTTGCCCAAAGCCATACGTGGAGGATTCTTCCCTAGCCCTGCTAACTGGGCAAGAGGCACTTTTTCAAGTGGTGCTCCTCTTATGTTTACCGGGGGGAGAGTAATTGTCCTTCTTCACCCCTGCGCAGTCTTTCTAGTGGCTGTTGCTGGTGGTCTGCCTTTTTTTTTTTAAGATCATGAGCCCTTTGGGACAGGGTGCCATTTAACTTTATTATTATTACTATTTGCCTGTAAACCACTTTGTGAACTTCGTGTTGAAAAGCGGTAGATAAGTACCTGTTGATTGACTGATGATCTCCAGACCTCAAAGCCCTTTGAGGGCTGCAACACACAGGCCCAGAGTATTTTTCAGGGCTGTTTATATCAGTGAGATACCCGAGGAATAAACTATCCACACAGCAATTTACACAAAGCCATTTTAAAGACTTTCTGAAAGAAAACGCAGTGGACTAACCGTGAACTGAACTCACTTGTAGTAGGTCACAAAGCTTTCCCCCGTGTTGAGATTCAAATGGCTGTAATAAGGGTCTCCATATTGTAATCTGGCCCCAACGGGAGGCAGGCCATCAGCATCCAAATTCTCCAAGAGAGCTGGGTTATCGCGACCAAGCCCAAAGACCAGGTTGTCGTCTCCTTGCTTGATTTTTTCCGCTAGATCAATGCGTTCCGTCTTGTAGATGCTTCCGTGACCAAATCCTCGCTCCCATGAAGCCTTGCTCAAGATCTAAAGAAAAACAATCCCATTAGTGAGCAATAATTTGAGACTGGCCATCAGTATTCCTGCACAGCCCTAATGAAAGCCCCCTGCAGCTTGCCTTTTCCATTCTGGAGCTCAGCGATGACAATGACACCACCACCAAATGCTCTGGAGCCACCCCCGTGCAGCTATGGCAGGGCCCCGTGCACTCAGGGATGAAGATGAGAGGGAGCACTGCCGACAATACTCCTGTGGTTCAAGTGACCCATTTTCTGAGCTTACATGAAACGTGGCAATGATCATTTTTGGACTTTGTCAAACCCAGAGTTCCAGACAACTGGATATTCAAGTTGTCACCTGAGCATTTGGCCTCACTTGTATGGTGACACGTAGTTCTTCAGATATCCTGGTCACAGGACATTTAGGAATATGATAGTGTTAAAGCTAGGGTTGTCATTTGCTTAACAGATTAGTTGAATGAGTCTGACAAAACATTACACAAATTGAATGATGTTCGATGTGTCAAAAATAGTAAGCTTTGAGAAAAACATTGCAAACTTTGCATATTGCATGATCAGATTTTGGTAGCCTGGCAGTCCTCCTGGACCCACAGCTGTCACCTGGATGCTCAAGTGGCATCCATGGCCAGTGGGGCTTTGGCTCAGCTTTGGCCGATGTGCCGGCAGAGGTCATACTAGTCAGATCAGGCGACGGTGGTCCATGCTGGAGTGATAGGGTTAGATGACTATAATGCATTCTATGTGAGGCTACCCTGGAAAACAGTTTGGAAGCTGCACATAGTGCAGAATGGCTCCTGGGAGGCAGCCTTCATGGTGCTATAAGCCTGTAGGATTATACCAATCCGTATAAGCAAAAAGATTTTCAACCTGGTACGATTTTAACAATGTTAATGGGTGCGTGGGAGGGTTGGTTATATTTGCGGATAACTGACTCCGTGATACAGAGCCCTGCCTGCACTGTAGGGAGTGCCTTCTTCCAGCAGACACTAGCCAAAATATGAAGCAACTGAAAGAAGCTGTACTAGACCAGAAATCATGGAGAGAGCTGGCACATGGACTCACAAGGGGTCAGATACAACTAAATGGATAATTTGATTCAATTCTGCCATACTTTTCCTTCACCCCCAAGTAGAGATGCTGCTGTATGTCCGACCTCCTTTCTGAAGAAAGGCTGCCTGGGACCAGAAATACAAATTGTTCAGCAATGGTGCCTGGCTGGTGACACACTCTTGCCAGAGATGCTCGCCAGGCATGTTCTCCTAAGAGGCAGGTGAATGCGGTAGATTTTCTTTGCTGAATGACTAAAACAAATCAGGACATGCAAATTTATGTCCACCCTTAGCTTACAGGACAAGAAAGGCGGGTGTAGTCAGCAAACATTGGAGCTTACTTACCATTGCATCTTCCATGTCATAGCCACTGTACGAGATCACAGCGACGACTGCGTTAGTACCAATTGGGTAAGTGTCCATGTCATAATAATCATACATGGATGGCCGTACCACTGGGCTCTGAGGGGTCTGAAGCCGGTAGAGCTTGTCATCTGACCGGTACGCAAACGTTAGAAGCGGAAAACCCATAGTTTGCTTCCCTGAGGAAAAAAAATTCAAACTCTCTGGTATCCTCCTCCATTAAGTATAAAAATAAGACAGCAATTCCATTTAAAATATTTGACTTTTCACCTCACAAATGAGCTCCAAAGTGGCTAAGAGTAAGAGGAACTTAAACACACAACATATGGGAAGACAATTACAATTATTAACCTCAAAAGGCCCACTGTAAAGCAGCAAACATGAATAATAATATTAGCAATAATATTGCAATATTGTTGGTTGGGACAGTGAGGGAAGGGAATGGGATTTGGATAACTCCTATAAGGAAAAAGATCAATGCACCCTAAATTAGAAAAGTTGGCACAACATTTTTCTAATGGTTGAGGGTACTGGCAGCAATCAAAAAATCAGCAGCCTGCAGTGCATACCATTGTCCCTCCCACCTGAAGAATAAGTAGTCAGTCCAGCTGGGCCCACATGAAGGCTCTTTCTAATGTGGCTTTTGGATAAAGAACCTAGGAAAATGAGCCGTGAGGAGAGATGAGGAAGACGATTGGAGGAGGGTTGCAAGGGACAGGAAAGGTAAGGAGTGGCTGGAGAAATGGAGCACTGCGATGAAGTTAAGCAGGAAGATTGGAAAAAATGGCTGACGGAAGAGACAGTGCATTAATAGCAGAGCTATCCGCCTATTAAATACATCTTAGGCTGCAATCCTATGTACCAGTGTTTCTCAAACTGTGGGTTGGTACCCACTTGGTGGGTCGCAACCTGATGACAGGTGGATTGCGGAAAGCTGGGAGCCGCCATCTTGGAAGCTTCAGACTTTACTCTTGCTACATTCCTTTTGTGAGTGTTAACAGTTTGAATTTTCAAGCGAGATTTCTTTTTAAATTGTTTTTAGTTCAGTGCTTTTACATAATATTTTCTCTTAATTTTACATACATAGACCTTTACTGGCATAAATCCTTGTAATTTTGCTTTCTGTAAGGGATGTTTCCTGGTTGTGCAATTCCTGCCATACAAGAATGCCAGTTTGCATTCCAGGTGTGTCATTTGATTATGTCACAATGAAGGCACTTCCTGATCGATGTCACTTCCGGCCATGACATCACTTCCAGTGAGCAACAAATGCCATTCTAAAAAGTGGGCCCTGGCGCTAAAACTTTTGAGAACCACTACTATATACCATTTCCTGAGAATAAGTCCCATTCAAGATAATGACACTAACTTCTGAATAGACATGCATAGGATTGTACCCTTAGTGAACAAGTCATGATAATTGATCAGTCAAATCTGCATATGACTAAAATCATGTTTTTTAAAAGTGCACATACATAATCTCAACCCAGCCTGTCATGGTCACGGAGACATCATTTTAGAAGAGGCATTCCTTATTGTGCAAGAATGAGAGGGGAATGCCTCTTGTAGGACAGCATTCACCACCTACATTTTTTTAAAATGTGCTGCCGGATTAATCAAGGATGAGATAATAAACTAAAGAGGTTTTAAGTACATTAACCAATATGGGTTGGAGCCCTAGAACATAGCAAGTTGAAGAGCAAAATCACAAGGAACAGAGGGTGAAAGAGGCATGTAGTTGGAGGTTTCCAAAAAGGAAGTGGGACTGAGAAAATTATGTACAAACGGCAGTGCCTAGCATTCTTACCCATCTGACACTGATACATGTTTCTGGGACTCTGGTTGTGGTCAGAGAAGGGAATGAAGCTTGCAACCACGCTTAACATGCTATGAGGAAAGAGCTCCTGGTGAGTGGTCAGTCCAGGTTCAATTTCATCCTCAGACACAGCAATGTTCATGAAGACCTGCGAAAGGGAGAATCCAGTTTACACAACTTTCAGAAGTGCTCTTCTGACAACAGATGATCAAATGCACTGAGCCACTTCCTGGCTGACTACAACAGCTGACTAAGCATATTAGCAGAGTCTTGCAGCCAGGGGACACAGGGCCTCAACAGACCCAATAAGTATTAAAAAAAAAAAAGGTGCCAGAGTGGCAGGCTTGGGGATGCCTAACGGTCCCTCTTCACCCCAGCACAGTTTCTTTTTGTGGTTGTTTGCTGGTGGTGGTCTACCTTATTCCTATTCCTAGCAGCCCTTTTGGGACAGGATGCCATTTCGTTATTTGATTTTCTTTGTAAACCACTTTGTGAACTTTTTTTTGTTGAAAAGCAGTATATAAATATTCTTAACAACCACAATGTCTACCTCTCTTCCCTTGAAAAGTTCTGCTGTCTAGGAGGGAGGCAGACAAAGAAGCACCCTGCTAGGCAACAGACCACCCAACTGCCAACAGCTTGGAAGCAGCAGTGGGATGAAAAGGGGATGTGAACAGCCACAGAGACTTAGAGAGAACAAAAGTCTGGAGGGAAGACAGGCTATCTCAGAGGAGGTGGAGGCAGCCTCAATGTAATTATTCCATAGTACAGTAGTAAATAATAAGCTGCTTTATGGATCCTTCTCAACAGAAAGGTGAAAGTCAACCAACCAGTAATGTAATGGTAGCAGCCAAGAAAATGGTCTGCATAGTACAGCCACAATTTTCTACTTTGTAGCATATTTGAATAAGAGCAGTGGTCACTTTGCAATCAATATGAAGAACATGCAGTGTACCTGTTCCATCGTGCCAATCAATTCTTCTTTTCCCAGGGCCAAGTTTCGTACAGGACGCATCATCCTACAAGGGGTAGTGAAAATGAAGAGCCCTGGGTACAGGCTGGGTTTTCCTGTCATTGGGATAAGGACGACCTCTGTCCAAACTGGAATTTTCTTTTCTTGCATTGCCTATTTTGCAAAATCAGAATCAAGGGAGTTGCTGAGTTTTGCGTCCCTCAACAAAGAAAGCAGCAGGAGTGGTGCACTAACTGCTCAACCGTGATTTATGAAGAGCCAAAGAAAAACATTCAGGCATTACAAACTTCCATTAGTATCAAACATATCATCAACATGATGATGGGTGGGGCTGCTTCCCCCCAAACATGACCCCCCCCCCGCAAAAGAGACAAGACAGACAAGAACTAAACTGTTTAGAAAGTCCTGATAATTTTGAATCCAGGAAAAAAATACAATAGGTGAACCATCTAATTCTGTAGCAATTCTGTATACTTTTTGCACATTAGAGATTTACACTGCAGAATACCAAACCAACCTTAAAATGCCGTAGCATGTTTACGAGACCAGGAGCTAGATCCTTCTCTATCCAACCTATTGGAGAGCCATCTAATATAACTGGGTAACATTCTTTGTAGGGCTGGCTTGGTATACCATCAACTGGAGTGACACCTACAGAAAGAAACACGGTATTCGTCAATGCAACAACTCTACCAACTGCTGGTATTCTTCAGGATACGAACACAGCCCAAGTTTAACATATTACCTACCTAAAGAGCAAAGCAAAGGAGGCAGGGAGGTTGTGTATGAAGGCTTTGTTACTATTTCGCACACAACAGTCATATGATTCATCAAGCCACAGGGTTCACCATCTGGCGTGTGCACAGGACAGAGAAAACCCCAAGACTCTGGCAGCAGCTTGCGCACTGTTGTGGTTCTCATTTTGAGAAAATCAGCACCTCTGTGCACGCAGCGGAAATGGGAGAGGTAGCGAACAAAGTTCAGCTTGTCTGCCATCACACACAGACCGGAGCTTTGCAGCATGCCCAGACCTGCGGGAAGAAAGAAAGAAGGGGAACAAAAATGAGAGTGGGATCTGAGCATTAGCCTTCATTATTAGCTCCAATTTGAGTGATATTTGCAAATATCCAACTGTATTCCCATTTCCCAGCAAAGTATGTCAGTCTGTCAGAACTTCAGATTCAACAGAGCAGGTTAATACAGAGATGAAGATTAAATTATTCTCTGCACACATTCAGGAATTTCTGTGCACCGAGGAAGGATTCCCTGATCTCATGTTCTAGTCCTAGTTCCCTGGCACTTTCTCAGCTGCTGTACCTGGAAACTTCCATTAGCAGCCTGGCAGATGACAAAGGAGTCAAGGCGAAGGCTCTGAAGCATTAACACTTACACAGAGGCTTCCTGCATTACACTATAGATTCTTGGCAGAAACATTACTAGCAGTAATGGTACTAGAAAGTAACATGCAGACCTGCAAAGCTTTCTACAGACTGATGTCATTCTATTGGTTAGTTGAATTCTGGTTTGTTCTAAAACTGCTGTTTCAACCTTGTTTGTATGTTACTTACATAACATAAGAACATAAGAAGAGCCATGCTGGATCAGGCCAAAGGCCCATCTAGTCCAGCTACTTGATATGCATATTTTACTTTGCTGCTTGTACACCGATTTTGTTTTAACAGATGTGTTTGTATAAAAGGAATAGAATATAAATTCCTAAAAATAAATAAGTAAAAATCAACAAAACGGAAAAGACTGCTCTACACCACTCGCTGCCACCTCTCCCATTCAAAAGTATAATTTTGCCTTAGTTTTGTCAGTGACTGACTATACAGGCCGGGGTTCCCAAACTTTGCAGCACTGCAACCCACCTTGTCCACTGAGGGTTGTGACACCCCTGGTGGTGCTGAAGGCCTCTCCCAGACCAGCAATCCACTCTACAGAACCCTGCAGGCCTCAGAATGGTCCTTGGAAACCTCCATAAGCCAATGCCTGTTTTGGGAAGCAAGCTGGAAGCGGCTTATGGAGGCTTCTAAGGGCCAGTCTGAGGTTTGCTGATGCCTACAGCGTGGATCGGCAGGCCAGGAGATGCCGCCAGAGATTCCAGTAAGAAAGGAGGCTTCTGGAATGGCTCCTATTTGGGTGAGTGGGAGGACCCAGATCATGACCACTGTGCATGGGCTCGTGACCCACCGGTGGGTCTGAACCCACACTTTGGGAAGCACTGTACTAGGTTTCTTTAGGTTTCTGGCTGGGTTTTGGTAAACAGAAGCCAGGGGGAGGGAGCTCCTCACCAAACTCGCCCCATTCCATTTGGACACCAACAAGGGGAACGAGGATCTCAGGTATCTTGTCCTGATAGTTAGGGTGGTCAGTGTTTTGAGGACTGCAGGGGTCAATGGTGGTTCCAGTGCCACTGCGAAGAAGATATGGCCAGCCTTCCTCCGAGACCCAAGAATTGGTTGGTGCAGCCATGCAGCTTGCTGGGCACAACTTCATAAGGGGGAGGAAGATAGCTGGTGAGAAAACTGTTCCATTCTGTCACCCCCAAGGAAGGGACCAGGTAGCTTTCCCTGCTACAGTGCTCTCTCAACAGGCTCCCAGCTTGATATTTTTACCTGTTTTGGATCGCAGGTTACCAGTAGCAAGGAGATACTCAAGAATCCTTGTAAGATCTGTGCCCATGCCAAGGATCTTCATCATGTTTTCTGAATTAAGAATCACTTGCGACTTCTGAGTTTTCTTGTCAAAGGCTATTTTAACAGATTGTAACCAGGTTTCCATCTTCTCCTGTAGTGCAGCATAAGGCAAGACAAAACAAAATATTTCAAGGACGCACACAAATTTCTGTTGGACAGGATGGTGTCATGGTTCTGGTGTTAGACAGAGATAGTGCCTGGCCCAAAGTCAGACTGGTTGACTTTGGGCCAATCACTGTCTCTCAGCCTAACCTACCTCACAGGGTTGCTGTGAGTACAAAAAGGAGGGAAGGAACTATGCATACCACCCTGAGCTCCTTGGAGGAAGAGCAGTATAAAAATGTGGACAGATAAATCTTGCTATGTTGCAAATTACTAGGTGACAATGAATGCCTTTCCACAGATGCAAGAAATCGCAATTTGCAATAGGTCTGCCTCAAATCATGCCCTGGTTAGTCACTACTGGGGTCACATCATCCCCCTATGTGTGCCTTGCAAAGCCTTTCTCCTTTTTTTCTAATGTCCTACATGGAAATAAAAGCCACTGATTTCAATGAACTTGCTGAAAATGCAGACATTGGAGGACTAGGCACAGGTAGATGAGAAAACAAATGAGACCGGCTGGCCCAACCACTGCAGTGCTCAGCTCTGCCAAAGAAAGCAGTATGCCTGTGCAACTAACCAGGCGCAGCTTCTTAAGCGCTGAAGAGCTCTCAGTTGACCTAGAATGGAGGGTATCATCAAAGCACCCCATGGGCAATGCAGCTGGGAAATCTGTTCCCTCCTTCAATGTAAATCACACAGAGCAGAAGGACAAGCACTCCCTTTTGGGGAATGAACTCCGCCCAACTAACCCAGCAAGAAGCCAAAGGTCTTGCTATAGGTTGACCTAGTGAGGACATCTTAACCAGGGTACTTCCAGCACTTCTCTATTTCACTGAACTGTATGGAAAACACATGATCTTCAAGCCACAGCAGGATCAAGAAAAAAAAGCAATTGTAGCATATAAAAAGAAGCAGAGTTGTCTGTGATTCCCAGGACTGAAAGAAAGAACACAAACCACTCGTAAACATTACCTTTAAAAACATGAGGTAAAGTTGTCCTGATGTAAGCACCTCTTGATTCATTAAACTGTCTGGATTATCTTCCATGCAGCCTTCTTTAGCCAATGTGAAGAGTTTTCGGGTCATGAAGCAAAGTAAGTAGAACTTTTCGTCCTTGGTGTTCAGGTGGACACAGATGCACTGGCTGAGAGAGAAAAAGGACCACCCCAAGTCCATATCCCAGTGTTAACCATCTTCTTCTCAACCAAAATAGTGTTCAAAAAGCTTAAACTCAATCATTTCCCAACACATTATTAATATGTGCCAAAAGGACGAAAACAACCCCGTCTATTTATCCTTACATCAACTCTGCCAAAAATCCTCTTAATATTGATAGTGGAACAGTATTCTATGAGGAAAAAAATGCAATAGTGTTTTTATTAAAATTATTTTCATATTATGCAGAGAACTTTGTAATAAAAACAAAGACTGAACACAAACTGTGTTCTATAAGGTCAAAACTAAAGCTGACAAAAACAATACTGTATCTCCCCCACCCCACCCTATCCCCATCAATGAAGTATTTTTTGTTTCCTAAAGCTGCACTTCTTACTTAAGCTTGCAGGAAAGAGTAGGTCACTCATTCTACAATAAAATCCATCTTTCTCCCATTTTAGCAAAATACTATATGCTTTCAATTTTAACCTTCATAGTCTTAGAAATGTTCGTTCCCTTTCTACGTTCTGCAAAATATGCACCAGTGACCATTAGGCGAAAGTGCTTGCTTCAGTTGCTCCATTGCAATTTTTCTAATTGCAGTGGCCCCAGCTACACCTCCTTTTTTCTTGCAATAAATGCTTCAAAATCAAAGACCGCTGGAGCGCAGCTATGATGTCATTGCTGAGTGCTCTGGAGCTGTCCCGGTGCAACCCTTCTCCCTTGGGAAGCTGATCACCCACAGCTGGGGCTTCTTGGGTGAACTCCCACACTCCCTGCCATTCCAGAGGCGTTTCTACAGCGAGGGCAAAGATCTAAGTGTTGCAAGAAGCCTTACCCTGTCATGTAAATCCCTCCTCTCCCTTGCTGCTGTAGCCAGTAAGCAACGCCAAGATGTTGCTGTTCCCTGTGAGGATTGGCTAAAACGGTGCAGGAGAGGAGTGATTTCCACGGCAAGGTAAGGCTTCTTGCAGAACTTAGAGCTTTGCCCTCCCTGTAGAGACGCCACTGTGCCATTCAGCTAGTTGATGCCAGGTGCTGCGATGCTGCCAAGTGCTGGCCATTGTGTCGTTCCTCTCCAGCTCAATCAGCCCGAGGGCTTGGTGCAGACCACTCTTGGCAGGAGCCAAGGGTTCATTCTTCTGCAAAATAACTCAAAATGTTCTGAACGTGGATCAGTCACCTGCGGACTTTGGTTTGCACGCAGGCAGTCACAAACTGTAACAAGCACTTTAACATGACACATGACACAAAGACATACTCGAAAAGGAACTCTCCAACTTCTTCACCCGTGTACCACTCAGGGACACGCAATTTCACTCGGAAGCGCTGCCCCAAGAAGCTGAGGACCTGCTTCTGCGTCATGCAGCCCTCCTCGGTCACCAGTCTCAGCATCTGAGAAATGCAGTTCTTATAGAAAGTGTCCTCTTCTTTGCCCTTAATCAACTCCTGAAAAATCCGGAAATCCGAAAAACCAACTAATGCCTATAGTAGAAAAAGAAAACGTTTGAAGCAAATTAGTTTGTGTCCAGCAGGTACAGCTAAAAGTGTCAGATGTTTACAATCTGCATGTGTGTAATATTAGTTTAAAGCACAAGAATGTGCAATAAGTATCGTTTTCTCAATTGTTTATATGGATTCATGTTCTTCATAACATGCCCAATATAAGTTCACTTTGAAATGCATTCTCATGTACCACACATATGCATGCTCTATTAAACAGATACACTTCTGTTCCTAATAGTACCTTTTGCTGGCTAAAGAAGATACTTGATTGTTTTTTCGGGGATAGGAACATTTTTCTCTTGCTATGAAAATCAAAGATACGAACTTTACAAATCCCTGAATTGTTCTCCAATTGTATCCATTAAAAAAATCGCTAGTTCCCTCAAACCTTATTTAATGTCATGGAGTCTATGGCTCCACTACATTAAGTAGGCAGGGAATTCAGATGCTCCTCCATGGATGTGGGGGAAGAGGTGAGAAAGACAACGCCCCAGGAGGAATCCTATGAATCGGAGGTCCCCAGCAAGTAGTAAACTCTTGCACTCCTCCGCCTTGATCGAGGAGACCACCCCACAGTGAAGCCTCTTGGCAAGCCAAGGAGGGGCACGATCAGGTCCTTATGCTTGAATAAGGCTACAATGACACCCCCTCACTCATCTGCATTTGTACAAGACACGTAAACATTCACTTACCTAATCACATGGTGAGCAAAAAAGATCTCTAGGTAGTCAAATAAGTACATTTTTCATAAATTGGAAGAGGAGACCCTCTCCTCTTCTTTTCAAGCTGCTGAAAAGGCACCAGTGACTTACATCAATATAAGAAGAGCCCTGCTGGATCAGGCCAAAGGCCCATCTAGTCCAGCTTCCTGTATCTCACAGTGGCCCACCAGGTGCCTCAGGGAGCACACAAGACAAGATGCTTGCATCCTGTTGTCACTCCCTTGCACCTGGCATTCTGAAGTACCCTACTACTAACGTAAGGTTGCTCCACCCATCATGGCCTGCAGCCTGCGATACACTTTTCCTCCAGAAATTTGCCCAGTCCCCTTTTAAAGGCATCTAGGCCAGACGTCACCACCACCACCACCTGCGGCAAGGAGTTCCACAGCTTAATTGCCTGCCGAGTAAAAAAGTATTTCCTTTTATCTGTTCTCACTCTCCCAACACTCAACTTTAATGGATGTCCCTTGGTTCTGGTATTGTGAGAGAGGGAAAAGAACCTCCCTCTATTGACTCTATCCCTCCCATGCATAATTTTATATGTCTCAATCATGTCCTCCCTTAGGTGCCTTTTTTCTAGATTGAAGAGCCCCAAACACTGCAGTCGTTCTTCACAAGGGAGGTGCCCCAGCCCTGTAATCATTTTTGTCCCTCTCTTCTGCACCTTTTCCAGCTCCACTATGTCCTATTTGAGATGTGGCAACCAGAACTGTATGAACAGTATCTATAGCAGAACAGTATGCACGGGCATACTAGTACCACGTATGTGCTAGTAACTTCTGTGGGTTTATTTGTGTAGTTATTATTGTACCACATGTCTTACTTCTGAGAGAAAAACGGTAAACCTAAACAAGTATTCCAAGATTACATTATAAAAACAGTACCTTCAGCACAAATCCCAGTGGGAGAAAGAACAGCTCCTTCTGATAAATGAAGTTCACCATCACCGCACCACTTTCAAGGTAGTGAAGAGTCATATTAACAGCAGTGTGTTCATCTCTAACGCAGTGCATAGAGACACCTAACACCACCCAAAAGAAACAGATCTTAGTATTACTGCAGCATATAATTGTCTAAAGATAACCATGGGCAAGTTTGAAAGCAAAAGGGCAATTTTGATAGTCTTGGACCTTAGCTGTCACCTAGTACAAGGGGAATTAGATACTACACAGGCTCCTTTTACAGGGCTGCAACTGAAGGAACACTTTTCATGCAATACCCAACTACTATTAAACAGATTTTTTTTTCTGCCCTGACTCAATTCACAAGTCATACTGCGTGCCCGTTGTGACTTGATTGACAGAGCAATCCCTGGCTGCCCATCGCACTGACACTACGTCATAACGTCGGTGCAACTGCATTGGCGCCGACGTGGGGGCGCCAAGCGGCACGCCTGAGTCGGCGATAAGGCAATGGGACTGGTGCTGCAGGCAGCGCCGGTCCTATTGCTCCCGCGCAGCGCCTCCCTCGCATAGGCCAAAGCCAGCTGGTGCCATGTTGGGATGGGGGTTGGCATGGGCAGGAGGGAGATGCGGGGGGGGGCGGGGCCGCCCGGGGGGGGGCACCAGCCTGTCCAGGAGACAGGCTTGGAAATCGGCCATAAGGCTGAATCCTAAGCTTGAGCGGGAGGCCACACAGCCCTGATTCAGGCCACGCGGTCTCCTCGGATCTGCACCTGCCGTTTAGCAGGCGTAGATCCAAGGAGCACATCCAAGGAGGTAAGGGCATGAACGTACCCTTGCCGTGGGGAGACTCTAGCCTCACCTATACTGCGTCAGGATATGGCGCAGGCTGGTCAGCCTTGCCATTCAGCGCAGTATAGGATTGCGCCCTGCGTCACTTATAGAGTCATTTTAACTCGAAACAAGTCTCATGCAGCCTTCCAAAAAACCTTAAATCTTCCTCCTCCCCTCCATCCCTACCTCCTGGAACCAACCTACCCTCCTCCCCCACATCTGCCGCCACCATCCTTCTGAACGCTGCCTTCCAAATTGGCCACAAGGTCTTTAGCGTGATGCGGAAGCAGTGAAAAAGTAAGCTAAGCAAGCGCGCACACCCCCACACCCCCAGAGTTGCAAACACAGAGAAAAAAGCAAGTCGGACCTCAAGGCTGCTCGAAACATGGCTCTTTCCCACGTCACTGGCCCTGAGTCGCAAGTCAACATGAGATGCAAAAACCAGCATTTTCACGAATCAAGTTGTCACGACTTGAGTGATCATCCTTGCTATTTTGTGGCCCTGCTGACCAAGAAGGAATAAATCTGGACCCTCCTACTCATAAAACATGTGCTCTACTACTAAGCTATGGCCCCTTTTATACCCTTTTTGCACCATGGATTTCATTAAGTGCTCATGTATTTAAAACATTTTTATTCTGTTCTTCATGCAAGACCTCTTTTGGGGCAGCTAACATAACAAAAGACGACAACAACAACAGGTCTGGGGAACCAGAAAGGTATTCCCCTGGTGCCAAGAGAATATCAGGCTCCAATAGGCACACTTCATTCCAGAGGTGGGGAGCCACATCTGGGAGGGCATCCCAGGACTTGCCTTTGAAAGGGGATGGTGGCTGGACAGTGAAGGGCCTCTGAGAACAATTGTGGTAACCAGGCAGGTTTGTGGTTAAGAAAGTAGTCCTTAAGGCAGTGTTTTTCAACCTTTTTCATCTCACGGCACACCGACAAGAAGCTAAAATTGTCAAGGCATGTCATCAATTATTTTGACAACTGACAATCAAACAGATTTTAGTCTGACCTTGCGTCTACTGTTCTATTTATTTCATCAATTGCAGCACAGAATTGACTGACACAAGGAATGCATCACTGCAGCACAGTGTACAAGCTGCTAGGGCTTGCTGACTGATCAGGGCCAGGGCCTGACACTTGTGAAAGATGAGCAGGATTGGTGCTGCAGCATGCCTGCAAAGAAGCATGTTGAGCGGATCCATCTGTTGGATGAGAAATGACTCAGAGCCCCATGTAATATATGCTTAATGAAATATTTTAATGCACAACAGAAATAGAACAGTAAGTGTAATTCAAAAGTTACCATATTTTGTGTAGCCAGGGCCTCTGGATCTCCACTTCGGTTTTATCATTGCAAGGGGAAAGTTGCGCCTCGGCATGATGACCATTCGGACAATTTTTTCTATACCATTAATTATGAAATAACCTCCCATTTCCTGATGAAACAAATTAAATGTCAGTGCAGTTAGGCTGCAGTCAAAAGCCAGGCAGCAAGATTTACCTGATAGATCAACCAATTAAACCGTCAGCTGTCTAATCAGCAAAGGCACATTTCAATCAGTGGGGAAGCAAATTACAGGCAGGTTTGAGCATTGTGGACGCTACTGTGATTCCAATTGGTTACTTAAACAAGGGAATAAAAATGAAAGGGCAGAAGATTTAGCCGAGAGGGTTAATGCCTCCGTTTGCCCGAAGATAACACCTGAAGATCTCAAGGTCGTGAGCTCGGGACTGCTGGAAGTCTCTGCGAGCAGCAGACCTTGGAAACTGCGGCTGATTAAAAGCTGAGTTTCAGCTGCCTCGTGGGAGGAGGAGTGTGCTGAAATCAGCTGCATCTCTGGTGGCAGCAGGGAAGCCTCATCAGCCAGCAGACGACAGACGGGTGGCTAAAGAAAGAAGGCTAAATCCAGAAAGAAAGATCTGTAGGAGTGTTGTTCTTGGAAGACAGAACATTCTGTAAATTGTAAAAACCTTTGGGTTTGTGAGAAAGTCTGCCTATGTAAACCGCCTTGAGTTCAATCATTAGAGAAATCTAGTGATCTTAAGAAAGGCGGTATATAAATAAATGTATTATTATTATTATTATTTTCCTCCAACAATGGCTTGGTGCAGTGCTTCCCAGTATAGCAGAGAGAAGGAGCGCCCTTCTCCCCCACCCACATTCTCCTGCTGCCACTCTTCATTTCATTTCAGAGCTAATGAGGCCAGGGTTATGTGCCTGCACTGGCATTTTTGCTAGTCAATTTTGCAAACTTGTTTCTAACCATAGCTGCAAGCTGTGACTGGTGCTAATATTATCTCTAGCCCCAAAACTTAACATCCACTCTGTCATTTCATACAGTATGACCGAAGTCTGAAAGGCAGGTTATACAAATATCTAAAGAAACACAGACGCAGAAAGCAGAAAACAATAAAATTCACTATTACCTCTTCTTCTTCATGGTGTTCGATTAATGCTTTGGGAGAAAGGCCGTAGAGATTGCAAAGTTTGGACTTTACCATAATTGGAGCATGTCCAAGAGACTGCTTAATAATTCCTTTAGGGACACCATTTACTGCCCAGCTGACATCAGCCTGCTCAGAAAAACAAAATTTTTTAGAAACAAAGTGGATCTAGCAACCTCATGTGTTGACAGAGAATAAATAAAGTTATCTGCACAAAAAAACAGCAGTGCTGTAAGCACAAAACCAACAAGCACTGTGCCTATTTTATATACCAAAACTCTGAAAGGAACCAATTCCTTTACAGCTCTAGAGAGGCCGACTAGCTAGATCTCAAAGTGTGACTTTCATCTACCAAGTTTCAAGGAAGTCCAGAGTGTAGCCTCGTGCAGATGTCCCCTATTCTCCTAAGCGCTATTAGGAGATCAAAACACAGTTCAAGCTTCTATAGTTGTCGTCCTCCTGCATGTGAATTCCCCTTCTCAACTTAACCATAATTAACTAAGCATATTGTATGCAAAACTTTAAGCACACAGTTGCAAACCGATCTGTATGTTGCAAACCATGGCTGGCAGCAGACTGAAAAACTGGTCTGAAGCTAGGCATGGTTAAATCAGTGTTATGGATGTACCAACCATAAAGTTAACTAAGATTAGTTCCAAAAAGGGAAGACAGGAGAATCTGTAATGAGAGGAAGATGGAGGCGTATGAACAAAACTGCTCCTGAGCTCCTAACCAGACTCTAGCCACTACACTATACCAGCACTATGAATTCACAAAGTGGAGAAAGCACTTGCAGAGCCCAATCCTATCCAACTTTCCAGCACTGATACAGCCAAGTCAATGGGGCATTTGCTGCTTCCTGGGGTGGGGGGGCAGTCATGGAGGCCTCCATAAGGGAAGGGAACATTAGTCATGACTGTCATGCAGTCATGACTGCATTGTGGATGCATTGGTACGGGAAAGTTGGATAGGTTTGGGTCCACATACAACTTAACACAAAATAAAATATATTGAAATCCAAATAATTTTCATCTTGCATTTAGCTGTTCTCATACACTGAAATATAAGCAACAGAATATACACATGATAAAGATTAAGTGACTTTTTAAACCAGGAGCATTTTTCCCATGCACATAAGTGACCCAAGTACCTGAATCTGGCAAATGACAGGTGGAAAGGAGTTCCATATACACAACCACCACCCAGAAAGCTCTATTAGCTAAGCCTCATGGAAGAGGCACTGGCACTGCACAAGATCTCACTGCTAAGTCTCAGTGATGTTGAACACAACGCCAGAGTTTACATTCCAAGAGAACATAAGAAGAGCCCTGCTGGATCAGGCCAAAGGCCCATCTAGTCCAGCTTCCTGTATCTCACAGCGGCCCCACCAGGTGCCCCAGGGAGGCATGAGACAACAAGATGCTTGGATCCTGTTGCCACTCCCTTGCACCCGGTACTCTGAAGCAGCCTACTACTAAGAGAGTACAATCCTACGTACAACTCCTCATCCTGGAAAGAGATGCCATTTAGACAAGGCTCTTTTAAAAGTATATTTTAACATCAACAACCCTACACAAGAACCAAATATTCTGTTCTGCAGATTGCAATGCGAGTGACAAGTACTTCAGTACTATCCTACTTCCTATTGTGTTAGTATTCTACTTGCAAGTTACTTTATATGTAAGGTCACATCCATAAATGAGATTCTACATCTGCAGTTTGAAGTGGTACCACCACAAGTCTCTTCCACCTTATGGATGTGTAGACCAGATCTAAACTTCTTGACTTTCTGAAAGGAGCACAATGACTCCCATAACACTCTAAGCACCATTTCATTCTTCTATATGCGCTACTCACAGTTATTTTTCCACGGTAAGTGCTTCGGCGTCCCCTGCATTCTGCTGGATAAACTTGTAGCTCTTTGCATATACTCCCCTTTGGTACCATAGGGGGGCTGATAACAGCCCCAACAATGGCAAAAGTGATCTGATCATTCTTAAAAGCAAATTCCAAAGGTGGAATGGCCTACAAGAAAAGAACACCACAGTTTACTCATATTCAAAACTGGAGAAATCCAAGAAGTCCAGCATGTAATCAGACTACCAAACACCTGTCAGTCTTGGAAGGACAAATACTGAAGCTGAAGCTCAAACACTTTGGCCACCTCATGAGAAGAGAGGACTCTTTAGAAAAGGCCCTCATGCTGGGAAAGATGGAAGGCAAAAGGGGAAGGGGGCGGCAGAGGATGGGTCACCGAAGCAAGGAACATGAAATTGGGCAAACTCCGGAAGCCCAACTGTGGAGTACAGGGAGGCCTGGCGTGCTGTGATCCATGGGGTCACAAAGGGTCGGACACGACTTAGCAACTGAACAACAACAATAAATTGAAAGCTTGTTCTTTTTCGCTTTGCATGTGACCCCAAAACACAGGCCTTATCTACCTGGTCTGTTTGGCTATTTTTCTAATGGAAATTGCAGGGGTTTGCCTCTCCGGGCGCCTTTTAGGCAAACGATCTCAGAGTAGGTCCAGGTACCTTCCTTAGGAGATGAGCGACCAGATCACCCTATTGCTCCCTTCCGTGCCCATTTTCCCCCGTCCTCCGCTGCCCACAATTTCTCTTCACCTGCACAGCCCTGTGCAGCCCTTCCCCAACAGCGTAGTTGAAGGACTCGATGTGAGCTCGCGTCAGCTCCTGCAGGGCCGGTCTCTGCTGCTCCCTGGGCTGCCCGTACTCCAGCGCCGTGAGGTGCTTCAAGTCGGGGGCGCTGGGCAAGCTCCGCCACTTGCACGCGGCATCCATGCTTCTTCCTTGCTGCTCAGCCGACGGGCATCAACCGGAAGTACCGCGCACAGCCCCGATGCTTGCTGGGACTTGTAGTTCAATAGCGCAGGACGAACGAACAGCCGGTCGCCTGCCCCCGCCCCTTCCAAATGAATTAAATCCATCGAAGTTAAAGCGTGACTCCGTTTATGCACTGTTGGGAGTCCTTATTAGCACATGGTGTGCAAATTGAACAGGTTCACTGATCTAATTTCCAATTAAACCAGCGTAAACCAGGGTTTCACCACCATAACGGGACAAGCGACTAGACGCGACAACTCCCGCGCGTATAGATGAGCGAATTAGAGCTAGCCGTCGTGGACGTTCCGACAATGCCAGAAGTTTAAACTGTGTCATTGTAGCCTTTTAGAGCTTTATGCATTTATGAGTCTGTTACGCTCCCAATCCCATCCCCCTCCACAACTTTCTTGGGCCTTGGCTGAGCACCCCTCTGCGTTTGTGGGATGGGGACAAGACCACCTGACACCCAAGGCAGCATCATGCCAAATAAAATGCTGCCTCTCTTACTCAATGAAGTGCCAACCTCTGCATCTTCAGTTCTCCAGCCCAGCTCTCCCCTCTCCCCCATTTCGTCTTCCTTTCTGTCTCTCTCACTGCCCTGAGTGGAAGGAGAAGGAGAGTGGTGGCAAGTAGACAGAAAAAGATGAGGGCCCTCCAATCATCTGCTCCCTGAGGCAAGCGTTTCAGTTGGCCCCATGGATGGGCCAGCCCTGAACTGGAAAGCCTGACTTAAGAGGAATATTGCCAGTGCTACACCTTTCTCTCCCTGAGCTGGGGAATGGTGCTGTCTGATTCTCCCCCTCCACTCCAATGCAAAATTATTCAGGACTAGCTGCAGTAGCTTTCCTCAATAAGCAAGGTAGCCGAATGCATGATGCTCAAAACTGTCACTGACTGCTACCCACTTCAAATGACACATGTGGTCACGTATGTCAAACAACAAGATACTTGAGGTTCCAGTCCAGGACTTATTCACCACAAAGGAAGCATCATTAAAGTCAATGGAACAGACTTCCAAGGAAATGGGGAAGTGAGTTAGGTCAAGGAATCCTATGCATGGTGGACAGGATAGATCTATCCCCGTTCCCTATTGCAACAAACACAAGAGAGAGTGTTGGGACATCATAAAGCCTGGGCTTCATGTGGCATAAGCTTAGTCCTAGTTTACGCTCTTCAACAGACACAGGTTGGGAGAAAAGTATAAAAGGGACAGGGGCTAACAGCCTATATGCAAGGGTGATCTCAATCTCAGATATAAACTCAGGTGCATTTATTATATTTGCAAATTTTGTTTCTCCCCCCCCCCCAGACAAAAACCAAGGCTTTTGCCACCATTTCGCCAGTCTGGTGCCCTCTGAGCAGAATGAAGAAGAACTGCAGCGTTCCTGAAATGGGAACAACGAACACTCTTAAGAAGCTAAGTCAGAGTGGGTGCATCTTGATGGGATTTACATGATCACACATATGGCTTCTTTGCACTTTAGCTCCTCTCACCAGGGGCAATAAGACCCCCGTCCCCTCTTGATAGCTTGGGATAGGCTTTAGAATTTCCTTGAGCTGCAATATGGCAGGTGTGATGGGTAATGCTGTGTTAATGCTAGTTGACACAGATATACTTCCCCAAGCCTGCAATCCTATGCACACTTACATGGGATTGATCCCTACTGACCACAGTAGTACTTCTTAGGTGTCCTGTCTCACATCTATTCAGAGGGTTGAGTGGGAAATTTGAGAAGAACAACCCTGGGGGTGCTGTGCATTGAAGCGAGATGCCCTTTCTGATAGGGAAGGGAAACCACACACAAAATGAGATTTTATATTTTTAATTTGCTTAGGAGACATCTGAATACGAGTTTTGGCAAACCATGCACTGCTTACAGTCTCATATTCTGTCAGAATGTCAAACATTACTGTCACACTACAACACTCTGAAAACCAAACAAAAATCAGTCAGATGCAACTCTAAGTGAGCATACATATACCATGATGGTTTCAGGTCTTGCAGAAGTCCCAATAGTTTCCCCAAAGACCACTTTAGCTAACCTTAATGAGGATGCAATCTTTGAGCCATACTACAGTTTTTTCTTTTAAATGGGCAACATCTGGAAAATGAGAAATACACTGACCATTCACATCCATTCAGTCCTGAAAACTCTCAAATACAGAGCAAGTCTGATGAACGCTGTGCTCATAAACAGCATTAATGCATGTATGAACCCCTTTTATGCCAATCCCTAAACAATTGTAATAGGAGCACATTTACATTGTTTAAGCACAAGCACAATTTTAAAACGGAATATTTTCTTTGAGTTTGCATGAGGTTAAGGTTAACTTCATTGTACTCCATTTTTGACCATCCTATCCTGTCACATCATGTGGCCAAGACAAAACCAGGGGAACAGGTTTTATTTACGAATACCTTTAGAATGCCAACTCTGCGTAAACTTATCTGTTGACCACATCCAACAGCTCTATTGGGGGGGGGATTAAGCTCCTTCCTATTTTTATAGGCTCTAGTTAGGATAATCCATCATTAGAACAAGAAGATGAAGTCATTTCCTGATGGGAAGGAGGGTGTATGTGTCTCCATTGGCTCTTATTTATTGGGGTGGCCACCTCATTCCTGAGCAAGAGTCTGTGCATTCAGTTCCATTAAGAGCCAGAAATACAACAGGTGCAACCGCCATTCTGGGAAAAAAATCTGTTGAATATCTGTCTGTCATGCATTGAAGGCACAGAGCCATTGTTAGAAATAATGGTGGGAACATTCCTTGCTATTTCAGAAGAAACCTGTCTATGATGGCCATTTTTTTTGGTTCCTTCTGAAACCATCACTTTTATTGTCATTTTTCAAAAGTGCTATCACACAACCTACAGTAAACTGTACAAAGGTCTACAAATGAGAAAATCAGTTGTCAATGGAAGTCATGAGCCGCAAGTTAATCCTGTATTTTTTTTTTCTGAATATTTCTGAATATTGACTGAATATTTTCACCGAATATCTTTGGTCCTGTACTTATTTTTTAAAAGTGCTTGCATTTAGCAGGGATTCTATTGTAATATCACTGTAAACTGCAGAAATGTGTGCTTCCCTACTTCAAAAGAGCAGAATTGCATTTGTGCACACACACTCCTTGCATGCAAGAATTGCACACAATGCTCAGTAAATTATCTTTGAAAGCTAGACCATTTCAAATTCAAAATAAGGGCCATAATAATCACAAAGCTGTGGCACTCCTATGAGGGGGAACACCTGGGTTCTGCAGGAGCCTTTAGCTCCAAGCTCCAAGTGGCTCTGAAGGCGAGGGAGCCACTTTACACAGGAGTTTCAGGCTCCTGCCAAACTTAGAGTGTTGCCTCCCCTGTAGGAGGCAAAAACACCAATGATGCTAGAGCTGTTTGTTCTAGAGAAACCCTGGAGTCCCGTAGCACCAGGAATTTATGCAAAAAATCAATAACCAAAGACATGTTTTTCTTTCCCACAACAAGTCTGTCTTGCAATGCAGTCACAAGGGAGTACCATACCTTACAGTATGCTTTTAATTTTTGGGAGGTGGTGGTATGTCCCTATGACCTAACCAATGTCCTGAATACATTGAGTGCATACCATACAGGAATAATCAGCAACACACTGGAATTCTGAAGGGAAGCGCTCAAGGACTATCAGGAAAGATTTTCTGAAAGGAGATTTTCTGAAAGGAGAAGTTTGAAAATACCTCTATGAGATCTTCCAACAGAGCCACATCTAGGCAGTCATGTGGGAAAACAAGATGATCACAACTCAACCTACAATGTATACATAAACAGAAAATGTTCCCAACTGCAGTCAACCCCATCTGAGCAAATCCTTTGTACCTTCCAAACCAGTTGAGCCATCTTTCCCAGGAGGTGAAGCAACACTGAGCCATCCAGCCCCAAGTTAGACAAACGCTTGCACTGAATATTGCATTTAACAAAAAAGACACAATTACAGTACAGACCTATGTATGTCTACTCAGAAATAAGTCACATTGAATAAATGGGATTTACTCCCAAGTAAGTGTGTATAGGACTGCAGCCTTAGTAACTCTTTGGAGGTGGCTTTCAACATTATGACTATTTCTTCATGAAATAGTTGAGCTTTCAATTTTTGTTTTCAATTGGGTTACATGTTTCTACACCAAGGCATGTCCACAAGATATTTAGAGGGTATGGTTCAAAAACTTAACATTCACACACTCAAGCTTTCTTGACTGGCTTTCTCATCAATATCTAGTATACAACATTTCAGTCATTTTATGGAACAAATGTACACAGTGTCTCGACAGAAAGTATGGGTTTCTACACTTCCTTACACGAATTCATTCTACACTTATTGCTTTGAAGGATTGCTGAGCAGAAACCAATTCTCCTGCTCTGTGGGAAAAGTCTGCTAGCCATTGGATTTTGAAAGCTTCATCAACTCCAGGAGGTATGATACTACTACACTACAAAGGACACTCAACGAAGTACAGTGTAGAAAATATAGACCCAAATATAAAAGAGGACGTATACATAATTATTGTCTACTGGAATACAGCCCTTTTAAGAGAGATTCCCCCCCCTCAAATATGCACTATATTTAGTGTTCCTAAACAAGGCTTTTCCACAGTTTCTTTTTCACTACAGAAACAAAACAGAACCTCATAAAAGTGGGTCAGCAATTGCAATTCTGCACTGGTGAAACTCACAAAATCCAGGCAAGTTTTGCCTGCTTTCTTCTTTCATGCCAAACATGTCCAGGAGGAGCCAAAGGCCAATAAAACAGCCACCATATAATCCATATTATCTGGTTTTCCTAAAATTAAGAAACTTTATATCCCATTCCCATAGGAATGAGACTTTATAATCATTCACTCAATAATCCGAGCAGTAGATTATTTTAATGCATTATGTTGCAAAGGAAACAATGAAAATAATCCAAGAAAATGTAACCATTTTGTTGATAGTTTATATCTTGCTTCCTCGTCCATTAATTTAAAAAAACAAAACACCAGATCATTAATAAGAGATGTTAGCAATTAGGTCAGCAGGGACAAGAGACCATGCAATTAAATACAAAGCATGTAAAAAGAATTTTTAAAACACAGACATCCACAAATACAGGATCAACTGACAGAAAAATAAAGGAGCATACATTGTTCGAAACCCAATTCAGAGAGAAAAACAACGCAGAACAAGAATTGGACAAATGACTTCAGCAGAGTCCTGAAAAATCCCAAAGCGGAAGTGCTCTAAGGCAGTGATTTTCAGACTGTTCCGGCAATCCAGGATTACCTGGAAGCTTCTCAACACATCCTTAATGAGAAAATCAATAATGGCAGACAAGCCTTTCCCTGTAATGAGCAGCCAGTGTTGGATCCTTTCCAAGATGTATTCCTGGTTTGCTCTGACTGACAATGAGAACTGAGGGGGCCTGACTAGGATTCTATGTAACCAGAGCATGAGCCCTTAAACACTCAGGGGAGATAGAAAATGGCCTTCAATTTTATTTCATGAACGAGGCAGACAGATGCTGGTTTCCAGGGAGGAAGTCATAGTTCCACAGGGAGAAATGCCAGCTGAACAGAAAAAACTGACTTGGCCTGCTCCTGTGTTTTTAATAGTGATTCAATTTGAAACATCTGCCTTGGTGTTTTATAACACCGGGGGTGCAATCCTAACCTGGAGTTAGGCCGACGCAGTTAAACCAGCAAAGTTTGGACAGCACAATGGACACTGTAAAGTATGTTTGGACCACTCTCAGTGTCAGAGAGGCCAGCACACAGACATGTGCCATCCTCCCTGACTCCGAGAGTGGTCCAAACATGCTTTACTGTGGCCCTTGTGCCAGCCAAACGTTTCTGGCCTAACTGTGCCGGCCTAACTCCAGGTTAGGGCTGTGCCCTTATAGAAGTCTTATCCCTGGTACGTTGAGCTGCGGTAAAATGTCCAGTGATAAGGGCTAGGTGAAAAAAGTTGGTACCCCTAAACCTTGCTAAACCAAAACATCTACATTTAGCCCCATCTTGGGGCATGTAGGATTAATCTCAATTCTTTGGAAGCACTTTTTGGACCATTAAAGAACTTGCAATTGTTGCCTGTGACAAAGATTTTAAAACTGACATGCACTGGACAACTTAATCCATTCCACAGAATATCAATAGACATGTTTCCACAGTTAAGTTTGCCATGACAGCCAAGAGATGAGTAGAAATAGTCTACATTTTCTTTTCAAGGTAAGCATCAGTTATTCATTCAAAGAGTTTGCGACCAAATCCAAAAGCTGAAAAATCCCATGCTGAATAGATGCAGCTCGCAAGGATGGTCATATTATTCCTACTAGGCCAAAATTATACCAGCATGATTAGTATACATTCAAGATAGCTCACCAGAAGTGCAAAAGCTGCAGAATACATGTTCTTAATGGGGCCTGGTTTTATTTCTACTTGCATGCAAATCCCTGGTCATCATTGTTGCAGGAAGTCATATGCAACCCAGTCCAATGCATGCTTTCTTGGATGAAAATTCTGTTGAATTTAATGGAACTCCCAAGTAACTACACACAGTATTGCAGCCCTAAAAGCACAATGCTCAGAAATATTCTCATGGAGAGCCAAGTACCAAGTAGAATCACTGACCAGCATTTTCAAACCATCATTCTGACCTTGAGAGGCAAATCTAGAACTTTTGGGAAGACTGGCTTCCCTAATGTGACTATTCTCAAAGGCTTCCCAATAGAAAGGCCTCCTGTTAAAGCCAGAAGAACTTGCATTCTCTTTGCTGGCCTAACTCCAGGTTAGGATTGTGCCCTACTGACATCCACTTGTCAGTAGCCTCCTTTCAGTGTTCTCATACACTTAGGAACACTAAACCCAAATATGTTTGAACTAACACATTTTAGGATGCAACATGCAGTGTTTTGAGAAATAACCACAACAATGCATTATAGTTTACAGAATCCTACCAGTTCTTCTATGTCCTTAACTAGTATTTGCAGAGCCTAGTGTGCCATCCTGAATACAAAATCTAAAGCTGTCATCCTAAGCACCAAAACATGAAGCAAGTTTCATTGAAATCAACAGGACTTATTTCTAAATAAATATGAATAGGATCAGAGGATACGTTTGCTGCCGGTGTCTCTTCTACTGAAAATTCTGCAGACACAAGGGCAACTTAGACTACACATGAGATCTAAACCATTCAGCCTGGGCTCCTAAGAGACTAAGCTTTTCTGTTCTAAACTAGTATCTTCTATTGCATGTTACAGCTTCACTCAAAAGGATTGAATTTAGGATTGAATCTATAGCTTTTAAAAGAGGGACACTGCCAGCTTTTCAATACCATAAATCTAATCACGTGTACTATATTTGATGTTCAGTGGATCCCATACAGTTGCTACGATTATAAATATCCTAAAATGTTCCCACTATGAATGTTGCCCAACCTTCACCAGAGCAGCCTGCCAGCAAGTCCCCACTCTCATTTCTTATCCTCAAAGTAGTTAACTGGCAACTGGTAGACAGGTGGATTTGGGACCTGGGAACTCCAATTGTCAATGCCAACATATACTTTCTCTTGGAGTTTGCTTTGTTTAAAACAATGGCAGGGAACCACAAACCTGGCTCGATCATAATCATGGTTAAATTATTCTTTTGCCATTGGGAAGAGAGTTCAAGCTCACACGATCCTGCTCCTGCCCCTTACTGGTTTATGTTAACTATAGTTTGCCACATTCCAAACAGGACAAACTATGGTTAGTGCTAACCATAGTGTACATCCAACTTAGAACTGGAACCACAATTTGAATTGAGTTTTCAGTTTAAATCAAGGTCTCCAACTGTAGATTGGAAGCAAACTATGGTTGGCAGTAACCACAGCTTGTTAAGGAGCCAAGAGATGGGTCACAAGATTACAAGCAAACAAAGCCAACGAGAGTGCAATCCTAATCTGGAGTTAGGGCGGCACAAGTCCCTTGTGTGCTGGCCTCCCTGACTCCAAGAGTGTTGCAAATGCGCTTTATGGTGCATTTGCAACACTGCTAGGCTGGCACAAGGGACTTATGCCAGCCTAACTCCAGGTTAGGATTGTGCCCTGAGTGGTTAACAATATAAAACTTAACAGACAAAAAAACCAGGGAGTGAAAAGCACTGATACTAACAACTCTTTAAAACAGGCAACAAATAAAAGCCACAGAAGTATGGAAAGGCCTTTACAAAAAAAAAAAAAAAAAGGTTTTCAATTGGTGCAAGAAGACGTATGGAGGGGGCTGGCTAGGTTTTCCATGGCAAATGTTTCATAGTCTGTGTGTCATTATCAAGAAGTCAACCACACCCTATTTGGAAATAGGACATGCAACACTGTCCCACAGTGTGGGCAGAGGCAATGTCAGTCTGATGAATTTGGATGTCATGGCCAATTATAACTACCAAATACGTGAAAGGGTGGGAAACAAATTGGAGCAGGCAAAGCAAAGGAAATAGAAGACCAAAGGTCAGTTACAGCCACGGTTTGGCTGTAAAGTCTACACTGGAGCAAAGAGTTTCTCCAACAAGAAAAGGACTGGTAGCATTCAAAAGCCTTTATTCCAGAACCTCAGAACAGGGAAGAGAAATACCAAGCAAAAAGGACAAGATAATTTTTAAAGAAAGAAAGTTGGGAATATTTCTTTTCCAGCACGTTTTCTCTCCTTCAAGAGGCAGGAGGCATACAAACCAAGAAAAAATACAACGCAAAATGATGAAAGGGGATCTAAAGCAAAGTACGCATGATGCTTTGGAGTCCAAATGATGTGAACGTTTTGAACAGGAAAGTAATAGTCAATGGATTGAAATTGAATTGGGGCTAGTCTGCATCAAGTTGCACCAAGCTGAAAACAGGCTGTACCAATCATGTACTGTGGCCCAAGGGGGTCTCACTGCATTATATTTTAAGATGCCTGCCAGAAATGGTCAAAACAAAGAAACTGCCGAACATCTGGCAGAGTACAAACAGTTGCTGGACTGTTGATTTGTTGGATATTAAGATGTGCTTGCCCCCCAGCAGAGCAAAAAAAAAAGGGGGGAGGAGGATTGGAGTCCTACATCTTTCAGGTTTGTCTTCCACACCTAGAAGGTGTTCAGATATTTTAAAAAAACACAACAAAACGACACACTCCCACTCTGAAACCAACACATATTTTTTAAAACCAGTTTTTCAAGCAACATATTGACACCCCACAGGACAAGATAGCTTTTTAAAAAAATTCTCTATGATCAAAGCAAGAAAAGGGTTTAGTTATTGGGGGGAAAAGCTAAGGCACTGGAACTGCAGCAAGCGAAGAAAAACAACAGCCACACACCAATCGACAAAACCTCCAAGATAAGAAGTCTCCAGGAGGCTACTGGGACTACAGTTTTCTAAAATTATTACTTTAGAGGGAAAAGAAAAAGGACAAACTTCACACGGTAATGTTTTTGAGTAATTCTATCCCTGGATTTGCTTGTATTAAAAAGAAAATTAAATCATTTTGCTGTTTTCCCAGAGATATACTTCAGTTACATGAACTGTTTCTAAAGCAAAAGGTTTCCAAAACGCACACACAGTTGTTGAGACAACTTTGGTTCATCTTGAACGTTGATCCTTCGAAACTTTTCTCCCCTTCTGAAATTCCAAGACGATGTCATTTCTCAATTCCTTCTTCTGACATGATGTGCAGGTGAAATCGTCGATCCATATTTCCTCTTTGTCCCTAGAATCGATAGGTGGCAGTCTTCCTTACACGTTGCATGGACGGCTTTTTATCATCATAGCTTAATAAATACTGATTGCTGGCTCTGCTTTTGCACGCTGTCACTAAGAGGGAAGATACTAGAGATGGCCACATCCACTATGCCTTGACAAAGCTCTGCGTAAAGTTTCCTAAAAACCAAACCAACAAGAGAGAGCAGGAGGCTCTTGTCAAAAATAGAAAACAAGTGAACATTGATCCACCTCAACCACTTTATTGGCCTAGTTCCATCAACATGCTGATTGCACAGGTCCACATCACCTACCTATTCTAGATGGAACTCAGAGCCACACATAGCACGAATACAGGCTTCTTGTGAAACTCAATGTATGGAACTCTGTAAGCATGTGGACATCTTTTGCTGCCTATAGCAAGCAAGATCGCACCCTTCCCAGGGTGCAATCATAACCTGGAGTTAGGCCCACACAGCTAAGCCAGCAAAGTTTGACTGACATAAGGGCCACCACAAAGCGTGTTCAGACCACTGTCTGAATCAGGGAGGATTGTGCATGTCTGTGTGCTGTTGTCCCTGACTCTGAGAGCGGTCCAAACATACTTTACTGTGGCCCTTGTGCTGGCCAAACTTTGCTGGCTTAACTGTGCCGGCCTAGCTCCAGGTTAGGATTGCACCCCCAGTCTGTGAGCATTAATTCCATCTGCTAAATTGCTGTTTTCATGCCTCTCACTAACCTTTCCAACAGTAAAATGTAGAGTTGTCACAAAAATAGCAATTACAGCCATGCCATTTGCAAAGCAAAAAAAATGCAATACCTTTCAGGACAGGAAGATTCCCAGTTATGCTCTCTCATGACAAGACACTGAGGAAGCAAGTTTCACCTTATCATCTACCCGGCAATTTTGTCAGTCCCTCCAAAATAGGATCCAATTAATGTTACCAGCAGGGCCCAACACATTCATGGGAAAGGGGAATATAATGCCATCAATATGCTGATGACACCCAACTCTATCTCTCCTTTCCCCCTGTACTGATTCTGAGGAGGCGGTTGAGGTCCTGGCTTGTTGTCTGGAGGCAGTTGAGGGCTGGATGTGGGCGAACAAGCTGAAATTAAATCTGGATAAGACAGAGGTGCTTTTGGTTCAGAAATCCACAGCTCAGGTATTGGACTATCGCCCTGCTCTGAATGGGTTTGCACTCCCTCTGAAGGAGCAGGTCCGCAGTCTGGGGGTTCTCCTGGATCCACAGCTGAGCCTAGATTCCCAGGTGGCGGCGGTGGCCAGGGGTGCCTTTGCTCAGCTTTGGCTGATTCGCCAGCTGCTACCATACCTGAGCTGCGTGGACCTGGCCATGGTGACCCATGCCCTAGTGACATCCAGATTAGATTATTGCAATGCGCTCTGCATGGGGCTGCCTTTGAAGATGGTCCGGAAATTACAACTAGTACAGAACGCGGCTGCTCGTGTGGTTGCTGGGGCACATCTGTTTGACTCTGTCGAGCTGTTGCTTCGGCGACTACATTGGCTGCAGGTTCCCTTCCGGGCCCGATTCAAAGTGCTAGTTTTGACCTTAAAAGCCCTTTACGGCTCAGGCTCGGGGTATTTGAGGGACCGCCTCCTTCCATATAATCCTACACGTACTCTTAGATCATCTGGAGGGGCCCTTTTGACTGTGCCGCCACCAGGAGAGATGAGAGGGATGGCGGCCACAAATAGGGCCTTCTCGGTGGTGGCCCCTCAACTTTGGAATGCCCTCCCCTTAGAACTAAGAACTGCTCCCTCTTTGGCAATATTTCGGCGGGGACTGAAGACCTTATTTCGTCAAGCTTTTAACTGTTGACAGGCTGGCTGGTTTTTATATTCTCTTTTAGGGTCCACGGGGCTTCTTTTTAAATGTTTTAAATGCTTTAATTTTAAATCATTTTAATATTGTTCTTAATTATTGTCTTTTATTGTTATACACTGTAATTTTATTGTATTTTATGTTGTAAGCCGCCTTGGGTGCCCATTGGGCAGAAAGGCGGGATATAAATTAAATAAATAATAAATAATACAGGAGTCAAGGGACCAATCTGCATGTAGCTAATAATACCTGCATATAAATTCAAGAATAAAAGTATTTATTATTTATATTATTACTACTTGGCTGCCCAGCTTTAGCTGAAACCTAGGCTTGGAATTAATAATCAGTCTTCATTTTAGAACCCCTTCTTTGATATCACTGTGCTAGAAAGAGCATATCATTGTACACCAGGAATTCAGGACACCAGCCCACAAATATATACAGTATTCTCCCTCCCTCTCCCATACAGGAGACAGGCCATGGGCCTCACATCTGTTCTCTTCCAGCAGGCCAGTTTCCTTTTATATGCATTCTTTTAATGCCATGAATATAGCCTCCAAATTCCGCACATAATTGGTATAAAAAGAGCAGAGATGCAACTGTCTACATGCACCACTTGTTTAGTAGGCCATTTTAATTTCAGAGATTAAAATTACAGACTATGGGTGTTCATAGCCTCTCACCTCCACCATCCCTTCGCTGTTGCAACAGACCAGGATAAGGGTGAAAAACAGGAACATTTTTTAAACTGGAGAGGCTAGTAGTTTTGCCTTTCAAAAACATACCGTCTATCTGACCACATATAGAGGCCTTGTGAATTGCTAATGCAGTCTTTCAAGGGTTTATGCTTGGGAGGGGGAGGGGTTCTTCTGCTCCGAGATACCTGGACCATTGGAATTATCTACTACCAACCATATTTGTAGGAGGGGTGGCACGGTACGGAACACCACCTGATGCTGTCTTGGGTCTGTCATCTCTGTGCTACAACCCCCACTCCCCAAATTTTTTTAGCTTGCTCTGCACATGATGCCATGAAACCCAGAAGTACTGCTCTTCTGTGTTTCACAGCTGTGCACAAGAAGCACGGTAAGGAAGTGAGCAAGAAGCAGACTGGTGTGGTTTGCATTGGTGGCAGCGTGGAGGGAGGCAGTGGCGGTGGAGTGAAATGCACCCTAAATTTGCCTCTCCTTCAGAACTCCTGCATACTGCTACTGATGTAACCCATATCAGGTGGCTGCATAGATAAGGCCTTCACATAGAAGGTCTCATGTTGAATCCCTAGCATTTCTAATTACTGGATCTTAGACTGTAGGGCCAGGAAAGACCTCCTCCCTATCTGACCTTCAAACTGCTGCAGGTCAGATGGCTTGATGGACCAATGATCTAACAATGATCCGATTGACCGAGAAATGTTGTCTCTTTGTTGCTATATCCAGCAAAAGATGTGAAAAAATTACAGGAGAAAATTTCTGTTCCGATTCCAAGATATACTGTTCCAATTCCCTCTTTGGCAATATTTCGGCGGGGGTTGAAGACTTTTTTATTTAAACAAGCCTTTAACTGTTGACAGGCTGGCTGGCATTTTATATTCTCCTCTTTACATTGGATCCACGGGGCATGCTGTTTTAAATTTTAACTGTTTTAAATATTGTTTTAACACTGTTTTTAATTGTAAACACTGATTTATTGTATTTTTAATGTTGTAAGCCGCCTTGGGTGCCCATGGGGCAGAAAGGCGGGATAGAAATTAAATAAAAATAATAATAATATACATCGCTGTATCACTCGCGCACATACAGGAAGAGAATGCTTACTGGGCACAAGCAGGGGCCCCGTTGACTTCAATCAGCCAGACCTTCAAATCCTCGTCAACCACAAAATCAAAGCCAAGGAGCTGGAAACTCTGGTAGGGAAGGTGTTTGGTGCTGATAGCAGGTTCTATACTCATAAGGCAGCTTCTGTGAGAGGAAGAAACATGCGCAAGTCCATTATCAGGATTATTCTTGGTTTTTATCCTTGCCATAATCAGGTATGTTCAAATCCACAATCCAGATCCAGAACACTACCTGATGCCAGCTTGGGTCTGCTGCTTCTACGTGACAAAAAAAAGCCAAAACCTCCCTAAAATGCACCCTTACAATGCTCCTTGGGCTTAGTATTGGGGGGAAGGACGGCAAGAAGATAAGAAAGTGGTTAACCCTCCACATACCACCGCTCTGCTTGGCCTCTCCCAAAGTATTTTTCTGAAGGAAAAAATAATAATCACACTTACACAATGCATGTCATCAGGTCCCAAGTTCCCTAGTGATGTTTTGTTTGTTTGTTTGTTTGGTTGGTTGGTTGGTTGCAGGAGCCACATATGCTCCTGCATATCCTACTCTCAAGCATTTTTTTAATTCACATCAACGGAGGGTCCTTTTCTGTGTGCGCAGTGAGAACTACTTCCTCTACTAGCCTGAAAAGCAGGAGAGCTGCAGATTATGATCAGGGGACAAATCTCACTTTGTACACACACAGTGGCTGCACTAAGCAGCCAGTGTAGTGTAGTGGTGACAGTGTCAGCCTAGAACTGGGGAGGCCTGGGTTGGAACCCCCAAACTGGGTCAGCATCCCTGGGTAAGTCTTTCTTTCCTGGCCTAATGTAACTCACAGGGCTGTCAAGGGGAGATGTCTGATGCCTTCAGCTCACTGGAAGGAAAACTAGGATTTAAACCAACATGAAATATGGAAATTATGGCTACCCTTGCCTTGGTAGAGTCCTCAGGGAGCAGTACTACTGTAAGATACATTACCTTATTATATTTTTGACTTGCAATAAGATTGTATTTTCCAGCGTTACGTTCAAAGCGCTCTTCAGATACTGATTAAACTCCTCAAAAAACATCTCATTCCCTTCTTCATATCTCCCATAGTTTTTACTATATTCCTTCTGTATGCAGTGATTGGTCAAATGGCTGGTTTTGTCTAGTAAATTAGCACTATTGTAAGGTTCGGAAGAGGTGCGTAGAACACCTTCTCTGTAGAGGTAGATATTATATTGGTGATCCAGGAGCACCCAGCTTCTAAAAGACAGAAGGAAAAGATGGTTGTAATGTCAATGTTCCAAGAAACAAATTTATCGCCAATTCCCCCTTCCCACAATCATGCAAAGTTTACCTAATGTCAAATTTGCGATGACCTGGTTCTAAGAGCAGAGGCCTCTCAAGATATTTCTGGATCACATGCACTTGTCCTTGATTATCTATAAAGTCCAGAAGTTCAGTTGCCTCTGAAGAAATTAGAATGCCTTGCCCTAACAAGAAAAAAAAAGTATATACATATGGGACCAGCACAACATATATTTCTTAAGAGCACAGTGATACTGCAAATCTGACTCAAAATACAGACTTGACTATCCAATTGGATACGGGAATAGCCACATGCACCTCTGGAAGAAAAACTAAACTGCTACATGTGAAGCACTACAACTGTAGCTGACAGTATGCATGTCCTGTAAAAGATGCTGGCAACAAGAATGGGCCTGCAGCTTCCATGTTTGAAGAGGCTTCTTGGCCCGGCTACAAATCGGTAGCTTCTTACCCAATTGTCTCAGGTACTGTACAAAGTGGCTTTCTAGCTCCAAATTATGGCATTCAGGCTGCTTATGGTCACTTGGGCCTCCAACACTGATTTCTTCTGTAGTACGACCCCTTTCATGCTATGGTGGCATTTGTTTCCCACCTTCATGTGGCAGTGGAATTAAATACAATGGTTCTGAAAACATTTATGACTCAATCCTGAGGGCTCTACAATGCTGGAACTACTATTCCAGCAGCACACAGTCCTTTATGGCTGTCACAAAGCACGACATGCTATACAGCATAGCCTGGCTGCCACCACAAGCAGTGAGCTGTTGGATTCAAGATCCAGTGGCTGGAGGAAGAGCCCAGGTGCCAAAAAGGAGGTAGGGAGGGAGGGTGGATCAAGGCTGGGAAGGTGGCAGTGTCAACCTGCTTTCCAGGGGCCACCAGCTCATGCTGGTCTGAGTAAGCCCAGCAGGGCTTACCCCGGGGCAGGGGAACAAGTGTTCCCTTACCTCAAGGAGGCCTCTGCAGCTTGAAACTCCAATTTGGGATGCAGTGAGAACCCCGTTGGTGAAGCTGCATTGACACTCAGGGAGTTAAAACGGACTGGGCTGTTGTTAAATGTAGTGCTATATTATCTAGCAATGCCTGTCAGAAGCAAGTCCCATTAATGAAAGGTCCTTGGTATCTTCCTGCTTGCAGTTTCTGTTCCTTTTATAGATTAGTGGATCATAATTCCACCTTCATCAGTTTCCATTTCTCAGTGGGTGGGGGAGGAGAGGCAAGATGGCTTTAATTACCGACCTCTCCTTTATGCTGCAAAATAGCAGTATTTCACAGGAAGTGAAGGTGGGGAAAGTATCCCAGCTAGGATCTGCTTATCAGCCCATTCCTTCCCTCTTCAACATGCCCTAGTCACTGCCACAAGGCCTTCCATCACTGCTTTGCTCTTAACTTTCCCCATTCACCACACAGCATGTGTGTCATCCCCCCACCTCCCATCCCAGTTTTACATATAACATGTCAGACCATTGGTCCATCTCGCTCAGGATTGCCTACACTGACTAGTTGTAGACGTCCGGGGTTTCATAAGAAGATGAGAAGAGTCTTGTTGCATCAGGCTAAGGACCCATCTTGTCCAACTCCCTGTATCTCACAGTGGTCCACCAGATGCCTCTGGGAGCACTCAAAACAACAAGTACTCCCAAGGCATCAGGAGGGCTACTGCTGCCATGCTCCCACGGCTGGCTGGTTGCAGCGGGATACCACGTGGCTACTGCTGCACTCCTGAGCAGTCGGACAGTTCTGGATTGGGTTGTGAATCTCAAGACATTCTGGATGGAAAGCATGTGTAAAGGACATAGTGGAGCTGGAAAAGGTGCAGAAAAGAGCAACGAAAATGATTACGGGGCTGGGGCACCTCCCTTATGAAGAAAGACTGCAGCGTTTGGGGCTCTTCAGCCTAGAAAAAAGGCGCCTGAGGGGGGTCTTGATTGAGATATACAAAATTATGCATGGGAGAGATACAGTCGATAGAGGGATGTTCTTTTCCCTCTCTCACAACACCAGAACCAGGGGACATCTGCTAAAACTGAGGGTTGGGAGAGTTAAAACAGATAAAAGGAAATACATTTTTACCCAGCAGGTAACCTGTGGAACTCCTTGCCACAGGAGGTGGTGGTGGCATCTGGCCTTTAAAAGGGGATTGGACAGATTTCTGGAAGAAAAGTCCATCATGAGCTATAGGCCATGATGGGTTGTGCAGCCTCCTTATGTTAGTAGTAGGCTATGTTGAGTGCCGGGTGCAAGGGAGTGGCAACAGGATGTAAGATCCCTGGGGCATCTGGTGGGCCGCTGTGAGATAGAGGAAGCTGGAAGATGGGCCTTTGGCCTGATCCAGCAGGGCTGTTATGTTCTTATGCTCTATCATTGATCTATAATACCATCCCTGAAGGGAGTCTTCCATTGTCTCGCCACCAGAAACATGCACTGGTGTTGTCCCAATCGAATCAGAGAAAATCCAGCTGTGGTGACAAACCTCTAAGCTTATTTTGAACTCTCTACTTCATTCCACTCTGCATTCCACTTGCTGCATTAGATCATTTGCCCTCCCTATTCATCCAGGAACACCTGTTTCCCCTGTGGTGTTCCACATGGTGTAGAGTTTCACTAGGAAGCAGAAGCCTGCAGAACACCATGTGTTCATGAACAATTATAAGCCCAATAGAAGACTAGAGTCCAGTTTTAGAAACTGAATGAAGAATGCTCTGATTAACAGAGAACAGTGGGAGAGGAGGATGCTGTTCTCTCTTGCCTGTGGGCTGAGAACTGTGGGAAGGAGGATGTGGCGCTAGATGGATCCTTGATCTGATCCAGCAAGGCTCTTTTGCTGTTTAGGAGATTACAGTAAACAGTACAGCCGTGTCTTGTTATCCACTGAGGGTTGGTTCTGGGACTCCCTGCTGATACCAAAAAACGTGTTAAATAAAAGCAATTAAAACAAAACATGGGTCAGTCAGGCAGTCAATTAGAACTGCTATTTTCAGCTTGCTCTGAGAAGAGTAACCCCCTCCCTTTGCCCTCTCTCACTGAAGAGTGGAATGTGAAAGGGATTAATTACTTTTGCATTCCATTCCATGAGAAGAGGGTCTCAGAGCAAGCTGAAAACAGCGTTCTAATAGCCTGACTCCTTGGAAAAGTGGTTTTAGAATGAAGGTGTGTTTTTCCTCCTTCTCTAGAAATCAGCAGGGTCCTTCTTGTCTGCAGTGGCCATCAGTGTTGAGTCAAATTAGTGTATAATGAAATCAGTGCACAAAAAGGTTGGACCTGTATAATACATAAACCCAGAATTAGCAGGTAGATATAATGAAACTATATTCCTCAAGCATTGGGATAATACTTACTTGGCATTTAGGTAGCATGAGTATTTAAAGGGCTCCCTATACATTATCTTAATAATCCTCTAAGTCAGTGTTTCCCAAACTGGTGGGTTGTGACCCACCAGGGTAACAGGAATCGGCATCAGCATGATTTCCATGATTTTTCAACTTACCTGGGAGTTGCTATGGCTCTCCAGATGGTCTGAGGAGCCTGTGACCCCTTCTGCAGCTCTTGAACTGCTATGAAAAGTGTTTTTTGAAAAACCACTTCTGGTTTTCAAGCCCAAACAGCCTCGGGGAGAGCTACAGCAGGTTGCAGGCTCCCCAGATCCTCTAGAGAGCCATAGTGACCCCCAGGTATGTTGAACAATCCCTTCCCTGCCCAGCAGCAGCACAATTGTGGAGATTGTGCTGCTGCTCTCCCCCTGCCCATGCAAAAACTTACAGGGTTCCCAAAGTCCATGAATGACTTTGGGAACCATTGCTCTAAATATATTGATGCCATTATAACCATGGCTGAAAGACTGTGGCTTGCTCAAGGCCAACTAGCAAATGTGTGCACACAAGATTTAAACTGCAGACTTGCTCATTTAGCCAACGCATTACTCTAGCATCTGTAGGATAAATAAAACGCTCCAAGAAGAAAACTGATTTTCCCAGAGACTTAATCAGGTGCTAACCTTTGGCACCTGCCGAGGCTTTGGCTATCCATACGTTCCCCTCGCCGTTGTCTTTCCTTTTCTGGTACGATGCTAGGAAGACTTCCCTTTCATCTGTCCTTGTGTTGTTTATCAGATGCTGCATCCCATTCTGTGCTGGAGCTACTGGAGTCTTTAGATTAGTTGGATAAATCATGTAGGATTCTGGGAACCATGTGCAAGACTCTGCCAATTCAGGACTTGTCTTGATTAGTCTAAACAGAAAGAGGTGGAGATTTCCTTTGTATTTGTTAATTCTCAGCTGTTCTACGTACTTTACAGCATGCTGCATTATATAATCTCCCCATCATTAACACAGCTCCCCACTGTAACATTTAGAGCACTGTATCCCAACACTGGGCTTGTAACTGGGAAACTTTCCTGAGCCAACAGTGCTCACAACAGTGCTGAGCCAACAGTGAAAGGAAACTTTCCGGATGTCCAACAGTGCCACAGCGAACACAGTGCATGGGGGGTCTTACTGCATGGGGGGGTTGTGCTGGTCTCTGGCAAGGTCTGGGATGCCTGCAGCCCCCTCTGTGAGCCTCCCCAATGCTGTAAAAAGCCCCATTTTTCTGCTCCAGTCCCCACCCCCACCAGCATTTACCACAGTTTATTTAGTGTGGATTTAGAGGCACTACATGGATCAATGAAACTGTTTTACACTGAGCCAGACTATTTGTCCATCTAGGTCAGTAGTGATTGGCAGTAGGCTTCCAAAGTTTCAGATACAGGTCTTTTCTGTCCCGAAAGGGAGATGCTACCAAGAATCTTCTGCATGCAAAACAGATGCCCACCTGCAGTTCCTGCTCAAAGACCATCATCGTACAGAGATCAAGGGCCAGCCTATCCTTAAGGCTGACTTAGGGCTCAATCCTGAGCCCTCTAGCACAGGTGGTACAAGCGTGCTGGTGTTGCAAACATGCTGTAAGGCACGTCCAGCATGGACAGTAAACCCTTACTGCCCACGCTGCTGCTACATCAGAGTGGAGTGCCCAGAGGCAACGCAGGACTGGTGGTCGGTAAGTTTGCCAGTCCCCAGCACTGCCGATTCTGGGTGGGGCGGGAGACCATTCCTGGGTGGGGAGGGGCAGAGCAGAAATGGAACCATTGGCAACCTTCGCTGCTGTATCCTATTCTCCATGTCAGGCCACACAGCCTGACATGGAGGCCTTCGGACTTGCGCTGGCTAAATAGCTGGCGCAGATGCAAGGAGACCCATTGCAAGGGCTCCAGGCCTACCCGGGGAAAGAGGATGAATGTCCCCTTCTCACAAAGTGCCTCCGGTGGATGCCTGGATGCTGTGGGATGCAGCGGTTGCTGTTTGGCAGTGGCTACGCTTGTGGCAGCCAGGCAGCTCAGGATTAGGCTACCCGGCAGTCACCTCAAGCAATAGAGTCGCGGTGGTGGTGGCCCACGTCCATACACCCATTTACCACCACTGCTCCTGCTCCTCCCATTCCCGCAATTGAGAAAGTAAGAGGGGGATGGAGCTGAGGAAGAGGCATGGAGGAGGGGAGAGAGATGGACTAGGACCATTTGAATGTGGAGTACCCACTTCGCTACAGACCTACTGTTCCTCCCATCCTTTCAACAGCCTATTGTGCCAAAAATTCTTACTTCACTAGGGGTGCTTTGCGACAAAGTTTATCAGTTCCTCGGTAGTAGTTCACCAGCTGAACAAGCCCCGGTTCATGACCTACAAGAGGAAACAAGAGTTTTTATATCCAATTTGTTCCATTTCCAACAAAAGGCAGCACTTAAAACCATGGCACATACACATTTATACAGACAAATACTCTGGTTGCTTAAGGAGGAAACGAAGTATTTAACAGGATTATAGAAAAAAAGTAGGAACAGAAGTCGGAAATCCAATTGAAAAGCCAGCAATTTTCCTTCTGTGTATAATCCCCAAGAAAGTAACATGTGTCCCATGGTATCTGTTTATCTGGCTTCTGTGGATTTGCTTATCTGTGGTTCCTTGCACCATCACCTCCACCAGGACCTCCACCTTCGTTTATGCTTCCCTTTGTTATGCAAAGGGAAAATGTTTCTTGCTTTACACCACCCAGCTTACAGCAGTACAAAGCTTATGGCAAGCAGAGCAGTCTGCATCCTAGAAGGGACACTAAGAGCCAATATGAATCCTGCTGGCTCTCAGAGTCCTTTCTAGACTGCAGCACTTCAAAGGCCAATCAATTTATTTCACAGTGACCCTTTGTGGACTGCTGTCTCCTTCATCCGATGCATGGAGTCCACAAAAACTCATGCTCAAACAAACTGGTTTGTCTTTAGGTGCTACAGACTCTTACACTGCAGTCCTATGCATGGCTATTCAGAAATAAGCTTACCTCCAGGTCAGTGTGCATTGGATTGTATCCTCAGTCTGAAAGTAGCAAACAAGACCAACACATCTCCCCCATCCCTGACTTTCTCATGAATGCAGTCAAGCAAATCCACAACTGACTTCAGGCGAACTTTCCCTTGGCTCCCATGAATAATGTACCCGATGATACCAGGAGCACCACAACAACCTCACAACTAAATTGGTATGACTCTTGCCCAGAAGATATTTTCAGATTCTGTTATGTGACACATTCATGTCAGGCTAAGGGCTTTTCCAGTCTTGTTCATAACAGCCCAATATAAAATGGTCCAAAATGGTGTTTCAGTGGGATTTTGTGCAGAGTTAAGGCAAGACTAGGAAATATTTCAAAATTTTCACATCCATAATCAAATATAAAACAATTTAAAAGTATAAAGACCATTGACAGAACAGATTAAAAACACTCTCGCTCTCAATCTCTCATGTGCTGGCGAGTCATTGAACAAAACGTTCTGTTTTGTATGGCAACAATGGGACATTGAGAGAACTGAAGAGCTGGTGCTTAAACAAGGAACAAATAAAAAGAGGATTTTATTTATCCAAGTGTTTTCTATCACTGGAGGAGAGACAGTGGAAAAGGTTTCTTAGGTTCTCTCTCTGAGGGTGCAATCCTAATCTGAAGTTAGGCCGGCACAGTTAGGCCAGCGAAGTTTGGCTGGCACAAGGGCCACCGTAAAGAATGTTTTGACCACCCTTGGAGTCAGGGAGGATGGCGCACGTCTGTGTGTTGGCGCCTCTGACTCTGTGGTCCAGTGGGTGCCGGTTGCGGGGGAGGGAGCAGCGAGCAGGTAAAAACAGACCACCCTTCCTCCCATCCAGTTCCCTTTGGTTCCTGAGCCTGCCTGGGTGCCTCGAGGGCTGGTGGGGGAGAAATCGTCCCAGGCTTCCTTGAAGGCACCAATGTGTTCTTTTCGCTCCCCGAGCCAGAGAGTGAGGGGAACATGCCATTTTGGGGACAAACACTGCAGGAGCCCCCTGCATTCCCTTCACTTTGTGACATTATGATGTCACAATGTGTGACATCATGATGTCACGCAGCGTGCCTGGGGCACGGAAAGCCCCCAGTATGCCTCTGTAACTGCAGAACAGAGTCCAGTCTCAGGCAAAGTGGTGAAGGTGCCTTTGTAGCTCTGACCTGAAGGCAGCCCAGGGTTATTCCTGCCTGATTTAAGAGGAGCATTCCAGAGCTAGAACAGTTAGGGCAGAACACTTAGATATACTACTGTATTCAGACAAAAATCCTATGGCTCAACTCTAAATTGAAGATTTAGTCGAGAGGGTTAATGTCTCCGTTTGCCTGAAAATAAGAGCTGAAGATCTGAAGGTCGCCAGTTCGGGACAGCCGGAAGTCTCTGAGAGCGGCAGACCTCGTTAATTGCGGCTGATTAACAGCTGAGCTTCAGCTGCCTTGTGTGAGGGGGAGTTGTGCCGAAGTTCAGCCGCTTCTCTGGTGGGAGTAGGGAAGCCGCTTATCAGCCAGCAAGAAGACAAACAGGTGGCCAGAAAGAAGGACTAAATCCAGAAAGATCCATCTGTATGCTTGTAGTTCTTGAAAGATAGAACATTTCTGTAAAAATTGTAAAAACCTTCGGGTTTCTGAATAAAGTCTGCCTATGTAAACCGCCTTGAGTTATAGTCATTAGAGAAATCTGGTGACCCAAGAAAGGCGGTATATAAATCCAAGTATTATTATTATTAATTATTATTATTATTATTATTATAAATAGCTTTATTTTGCAGTAGGCCTCACATCATTTAAATCAGGGGTCTCCAGACTTTTCAGTACGAGGGCCACATCTTACATTTTTATAGATTGTCATGAGCCAAAAAATCAAGTTTTATAGATGAATGAATAAAATTAAAATGAATAAATAGGTTTTACCTGAGTCTTTTTTTACTCAGAACAAATGATATGATTCAGAACAAGAGAAATGTGACATTTACAAAGAAATAATGTCATGCTTAAACTGATAAATAATTAAGCAATGCCATGCTTAAACTGAGAAATAACGGTGGAAGTGTCAAATATTTTAAGTTGTTGCGGGCCGGATAAAATTTGGTGGTGGGCTGGATTTGACCCCTGCGCCATAGTTTGGAGATCCCTAACTTAAATGAATATCTCCTGGTAAGCATAATCAGGATTGTGGCATTAAATGAAAGGGCAAGAAAAAAGCTTGGATTAACAGCCCTGACAGTTCCAATGCAATGAACACGCAATTTTTGTTGTTGTTTTTTTCTGCAATGGTTTTAATCTGATGAAGCAGATTGTCTGAAAGGTTTTGTGTCCTAATAGATCAGTTAGTCTTGAACATGCAGGCTCAGTGTCTTTTCAGATTAGACCGGACTTTCAGTGTTGGAGCGGCTCCTTGAGAGTTATGAGGCAGATCTCTCTGAATAAGGCAGAACGTAAGCCTAGCAGTTACTCTTCGCAGCAACAAAGATAACTAATAATTCCTTCCCGGCAAAGCAGACTCACTGCACAAGCTGCATCAGATCTCTGTTATGTGTAGACAAGAGGGTTGCTAGTAAGCCCTGGGAACTAATCTGGATTGCATAAATAAGCTTTTACTGTTTTGGCAAGAAAAGGAGAAGCATTGCTGAAGAAAAGACTGTACACAACAACACACAGCCACTGAGTGGTGTGCAACTGTGGCCAGAAAAAGACATGGAAAATCTATTATGGTATCAAACCAATCAATACTTCATTCCTGTCAGAGGTCCTGAACTAACTCTCAAATTGGAAAGGATTCAGCAAAGGAATACCAAATAATTAAGCAATTTACAGTGCAATCCAAACCAGCTTCTAAGCAGACACAAGTCCCTTGTGCTGGCCTACAAGTGTTGCACAAGCGCCATCAAGGGCATTTGCGTGACTTCTGGAGACAGGGAGGCCGGCAAATAGACTTGCACTGTCCTCCTTGAGCCGCAATCCAGACATGGTAAGGCCACCTGGCACAGGGGCTCAGGGCAGGCAAAGGGAGGGTGGGTGGAAGTGGAACAGGGCGAAGGGAAGCCGGGCCTGTGGGTGGGCTGCCTCGGGGAGGGGGGTGGAGCCAAGATCCAGCACTCAGGCTGGATCCCACCCCCATCGGTCCCAATCTGGGCTGCTCGGATTTGTGCCAACTATTTCACTGGTGCAGAACTAAGTAGCCTCATGGGGTGGCTGAAGCTTACTTGGGTAAGGGGAAAATATCCCCTACCCCCAGGTGACCTCCAGCTGCCTCCTAGCCTATGCTGGATACAGCACAGACCAGTCGGCCAGCCTGTTACAGCACAGGTTAGGATTGTACCCTTATTGGCTTTTCTTCCCTGATGCATGACAAGAGAAAAATATTGGGTTGTAGCTCAAGGAGCACCTGCACAAGTTCTTCCTTCCTTCTTTATCGCTACAGCAGGTTCCTGAATCAAATGCGCCAGAGAGTAAAAAGGCATCCCTAATACCCACGGTTTCCGGTATCCACCGTGCAGAAGGGAACAGAACCCCAGTGGGTATTGGGGCATGTCTGTACTATAGTAGAACACTTTGGGATTTATGCTACTACTTTCATGGAAATTTTAAATACAAAACAAAACTTCTTGGTTGTAGCATCCCACACCTAGAATGCCCTTCTCAGAGCAACTCACTTGTTGCCAAACTTTCTGTCTTTCCAGTACCAGGAAAATCTCTCTCTTGCCTGGCCTCTCAATACGTCACAGCACAAGCCTATGCAAGTAAGACTCGCTGAATTCAATGGGCTTACTTCCATGGAAGTGTGGATAGGATTGTAGCCTTAGGCCCCAATCTCATTCAGCTTTCCAGCACCGATGCAGTTGTGCTAATAGGGCGCAGGCTGCATATTGTGGTATGGGAGGCAGTCCTGGAGATATCCTTCAGTAAGGGAACATTTGTTCTCTTACCTTGGGGCTCCATTAGTGCTGGCAAGTTGGATGGGATTTGGGCATTAGTTAACCAAGTTCTTCCCTTTCTCATGGTTTTATCAAACTTTCCTTCATCAGACGATGAACCACTGGGCCATGTAGTGCTGATACTGTCAAACCAGACTGACAGTGAGCCTCCAGGTCCAGGTTTCAGGCAATGATTTTTTATCTTCCCTACCTGGAGATGCTGGGAGTGGAATCTGGTCCTTCCATAGGCAAAACAGGTGTTCTTTCCCTGAGCCACAGGCTTTCCTCAAATACTGTAGTATTTTCCAGTATCACATGATTGTTCTATGCTATATGTTAGGTCTTTTAATGTATTGTTCACCACTCAGAGATTTCAAGATGAAGAATAGCACACAAGAGCCCAAAATAAGACTCCATCAAACTTTTGGTCGTTTTTTCCCCTGTTTTCAGTCTCAAGGCAGCATAAGAAAAGCCTTGCTGGATCAGGCCAAGGCCCATCTAGTCCAGCTTCCTGTAACTCACAGTGGCCCACCAGGGAGTACACGAGACAATCAGATACTTGTATCTCGCTGCCACTCCCCTGCATTCTGAGGTAGCCTTTTACCCTTGCACCCCCCCCCAAGGAAGACACCAGACTGAGGTTGGGGTTTAACTTTATTAAGCACACGTGACCAGTTTTTAAGTCATGAATCAACTGAACACTTGTCCCTCCCTTGCCACATTTTCCCCCTTTGTAGTGCTAGAATGCACAACTTCCTTAAAAAAAATCCACAGTAGTAGCATAGCATAGCATAGCATAGGGGGGGAGCAGCATGGTACATTTTGCAGGTGCCACAATGCCGCCATGTAAGTGGCCCCTCCCACTTGCCACTGGAACCATTCTAGGCAGCAACTAGAAAGTGGGACCAACGGCAAGTGGGAGGGGCTTTGTGTTTTGCATTGCCTGCTATACCAAATTGCCCCCTGTAGCTACCCTATTGCCCCTCATTATGTGAGGACACAATGCAGTAATATTTATGCTGCACTGGGACTGAAGAAGGCACATTAGTTCCTGGAAAAGCCTCAAGTCTTCAATAATAAAATATGATTTCTCATCTGTTTTTATAATTATGGTATCCTGGACTGCACATGGTACAATCAGCCGAGACCTCATCAGAAGAGCCAAGTAAATCAGCAGTAGTTCCTGAAATATAGACATGAAGCTCTGCTAATGCAATCCATTAGCCCCTGTTTTAATGCAACAGCAGAAGATCTCACTGCTGATTCATGGTCCATTATCATCTAACTGCCCCAACCTCAAGTCTGCTTGCCAGCTTTACTGCCTGGCCAGCTGTTCCCAACTGGCCTTTTTATTTATCCCACTTTGCAGCTCCCTCCTCCAGCCTGCTGACCTTATTTTGAATCCTAGCACAAAAAAAGTGTTTGCAATTTCTTAGAGCTGGGCAGTCCATTTTTGGGGGTACCCTTTTGAAATACTGGAACAATGCTGGGGTCAAGACAGAGCAGTGTCAGTGGTCAGTGTCCACAGCAGTGGGTCAAATACCACTTATGTTGAGATGCCAGTGGCTGAAAAGCACCATTCCAGAACAAGCTCCCATGGAACCTAATTCTATACTGGCATCCAGCTGGACAACAAGTACAGGCATGCCCCAATATCCATTGTTTTAGTATCCACAGTTTCAGGTATCCACAGTGGGGTCTGGAACAGAACCCTAGTGGATACCGGGGCAAGCCTGTACTGCCTCTGAAGCTAGTTTCTCCTTTGCTCTATAGCTTATGAACCAGTCAGATGACTCTATCACGGCTGCCTCCTGGAACACCTTTATGATCCTGTCTATCCCTTTTCTTGCAAACCCTTCCATAAAACCCACATTCTCCCGTAAACCTTTGGCACAACCTCTAATACTAAGGTCAGGTATATGTAAAGGAACAGAATGCATTCTCTTCCCATACTTTGCCTCATTTCTATTTGGGGAAGGGCTGTAGCTTGGCAGTATGCAGGACACTGTCCCATATACAATCCTTGACATTTCCAGGTAGGGCTGCAAAAGACAACCTTTCGGAAACTCTGAAGAGTTACTGCCAGCCAGCCAAAACTCATAGTCCAAGCCTATGCAAGTCTACTCAGAAATAAGGCCCCTTGAGTTCAATGGGGCTTACTCTCAGGAAAGTGTGAATAGGATTGCAGATGGATGGAACTCAGTAAAAGCTAATGTGCTGTCTTCCCATGTTGAATGGACCAAGGACCATTTTTCCCCATGCTGTAAAGAGCCGTACAAAGTGACAGGTATATAAAGTACTATAAAATCATGATGTGTAATGTCTACTGCATCCCTTTTATCTAGTAAATAAGGTAAAGGTTTCCCCACTACAGAATGGTCTAGTCATGACCGACTGTAGGGGGCGGTGCTCATCTCCATTTCAAAGCCCATAGAGCCGGCGTTTGTCCGAGGACAAGCTTCCGTGGTCATGTGGCCGGCATGACTCTACGCCATAGCGCACGGAACGCCGTTACCTTCCCACCGAAGTGGTACCTATTTATCTACTCGCATTTTTTACATGTTTTCAAACTGCTAGGTTGGCAGGAGCTGGGACAAGCAACGGGAGCTCACTCCGTCGTGCAGTCTAGAACTCCCAACCGTCTGGTCGGAAAGCCCAGCAGCAGTGGTTTAACCCACTGTGCCACCATGTCCCTACAATAAGGTAAGCTATGAGAAATTGTGCCCCCCAAGAACAACAGCCAGGAGTACTGCTGATTTGATGGACCACCAGTTATTATTATTTTAATTTGTTTAAACCTAGAAACTTTCCTATTCCAGAAAACAGTGCTCTAGGCACTTGTGCCACCTTAGCACACATCAAGGATCTAGCAACTCTGAAGATCTTCTAGGAAGGCCTGGGAACCAAAATGTTTAAACTCTGAAAATCTCAGCAAATGAGAGCCCAGGAATCCCAAAGGCTCTCAGCAAATGTACTCTAAGGTCCTAGGACCACACTAGGCCACCAGGGCCAGCTCTAAAAGTCCTGAAGGACTCTTTGCACCATCTGACCATCTAACAGATACCCTCACTGTTTTGTGCCTCCAAGATGCCCAATACAATTGTCTACAGAAAGCTTTGTTTCTTGAGAAATTGTGGGTTTTTTCCTCCCTATTGTGCAGCATCATGGCGTTTGATGGAGTCATAATGTTCCCAAGTAAGATATCTGGCCGTGGTGATGCAGCATGCCTGCAGGCTACTCAGTCTTACTTCAAGAGGTAATGCAATATTCACCTAATGTAAAACATTGAAGAGAGATTTACGGAGAGTGCAAGAGATGCCTTTGGCAAAGCACAGAATTCATGACCTTGGGGGAAAAGGGCTTCTGCACACTGGGAGAAGAGCAACAGAAGAAATCTATCCAGCCATCATGAAGTCATGATCCCCTTAGGCTAATTTCCATGACAGTCACATGTTTCTCACTCCTCTTAGCAGATGGAGCCTATGGACTTGTTTGGTTCCCTTAATCATTATGCTGTTTGTTTTTAAATGCAAAGTGTATTCTTTTTTACCAAAATACTTAAAGTGACACACAATAATTACATATAGTACTGAGGCTGCATATTTATCTCAGAAACCAGTACAGAGATTTATGCAATGTACTAGTTCTCTTACCTATGTATTAGTTCTCTTGATCCGGGGGTGGGGGGGTGGGGGGGTGGGTGGGGAGGAGATAAGGCAGTTCCATGCTCGTCTACCCAGCGATAAGTCCAAGTAAGTTCAATGAGTCCTACTTCCAGGTCAGCATGTCTAGAATTGCAACCTTAGACTTCTCTGCTTGGATTTTCTACTGAGTGAGAAACTCAGTTCTTTCCCATATTGTTATGATTATCATCTGTACAATACTTTCAGGTTACAAAGAATTTTTAAAATTTCTCTCAAGTCCTATGCTATCTTCCTTCCGTCCTAAATGTGACCACTATAGAGATTTTTCCCCTATTCTGAGAGTCTTGCTTTTAATGCTTTGGTTACAAAGCATGAGATCCAGCCAACTTAAGCACCCTTAAGCCCACTGATTTCAGAGGCAGAGATTTAAATGTGTTTGGATCTTTTCCACCAATAAGAATAAGTTTTAAAAGGTGCTTTGCTCTGGCCAGTCACTTCTACTGTTGCTGTGTTTTCCTAATTCTGTCACTCCCAGAAATCCAACCCTCCTGTTGGAGCCACCTGTTTTAAAAACAATGGTCTTTCATTCCGCATGGGCAGGCCGACTCATGCGTCCATGAACAGCATTTTAAATAGCCTCTTGATGGAAAGGAGACTATTCTCAGCAAAGTAAAGAGAGGATTTGCCTCAATCCTTTTTAGTTAAGACGTACATCAGCTTTTTTAAAAAAAATCAAGTTGCAAAGAGCCTGTTGGCTCTTACAAATACAAAAGATTGGCAAAATGAAACTTTTTAATCATGCACTCGGGTTTTTATACGAAAGCCCCAATAATCAAAGTTGTTCAGGTTTTTTGTGCTGTAATTTACTATTTCTCCCTATTTAGGAACAAGCCTCCCCCCATCTCTTCAACTACCCCTTGCTGAAGTACATCATTACTCTCATAACCTACTGTGAACCCCCTCAGGGCCAAATCCTTTCAAATTTTCCAGCCTTGATATAGCAGTCCCAATGGGGTGTGTGCTTCATTCTGTGGTAAAGGGGGAATCAGGGAGGCCTCATCAAGGTAAGGGAACATTTGTTTGCTTACTTTGGGGCTGCATTGCCACTACATCGGCATTGGAAAGTTGGATAGGATTGGGCCCTCATAAAACTAGGCTTTGGTGATGAGAGAGATTTAAATACACTCAAGCCACTTTAAAATCAATGGGTTCGTTTGCGCCTCTTGAAGCTAAACTGGTCTTGGCATGGGAAAGCTTCAGGTCCACAGTTTAAGAATTACTTCTACTGTGACTTATTTGAGCAAATACCGTCTCAATTTAAAATTCAGAAATAAAGAAATCCTCCATCCATCTGCCACGATACACAAAACGTGAACCTGAATGAGAGCAATACAAACTAGGAATCTGAAGGCTGGGTCCCAACACCATCAATTCAGAATGGCACCATTGTGGAACACCCAAGGATTTCTTGGTGAAAAGGCATTTACAGCCAGAGAGGAGGCAGCCAAGGGAGGAGCCACAGTTCAGTGGCAGAGCACCTGCTTTGCATACAGAAGGTCTCCAGTTCAATTCCTAAGTAGGGCAGTCAAAATTTCTTGCAGGGAAACCTGGACAGTTGCTTCCAGGCAGCAGTGTCAATACTGAGCTAGGTAGACTCTGTGTAAGGCAATGTTCTCTGTTCCAGCTTGATGGAGCTAAATGGTTGCTTTTCACCCCCTTCTAATATATATATATAT